>JAJPUD010000716.1:93152-145318 GCA_023553655.1 Myrmecobius fasciatus
ATTAAAAGATTATTGAAGAATGCTTTCCAAATGAGCAGACCTCAATCCTTGTTGAATCCTTTTTATTGTTTTTTTTTTTCCTTTGGAGTAGGTGAGTACATAGACAAGCTTCACTTTTAGAAATGATTTCTTTTATATTAAATAAAACATTAAATAGCATTATCTCACAGCATTCACCCCCTGCCTGATGGCATTAATGTCACTTTTTTCCCTTTTTTTCTGATTATACATGCACATTAAATTTTTTGTACACATTTCTTTATGAATCATGTTGGGAGAGAAAAATCAGAATAAAAGGGGAAAACCATGAGAGAGAAAAGAAAGGAAAAGGAAAAAAAGTGAATATAATGTGTTGATTTGCATTTAGTCTCCATAGTTCTCTCTGTGGGTGCAGATGATGTTTTCTATACAAAGTTTTTGTAATAGCCTTGGATCATTATTCAATGGCAGAGAAGAACCAAGTCTTTCATAGTTGATCATTGCACAATCATGTGCTACTGTATACAATGTATTCCTGGTTTTATTTGTTTTGCTCAGCATCAGTTCATGTAAATCCTTGCAGCCATTCTAAAATTGGCTTGTTCATCCTTTGTATAGAACAATAATGTTCCATTACTTTCATATACTGTAAGTTATTCAGCCATTCCCCAATTGATGGGCAACTACTCATTTTCCAATTCTTTACCACCACAAGAAGAGCTGCTACAAACATTTTTGCACATGTGGGTCCTTTTCTTTCCTTTCTGACTTCCTTGGGATGCAGATCCAGTAGTGCACTGCAGAATCAAAGGGTATGCACAGTTTTATAGCCCTTTGGGCTTAGTTTCAAATTGCTCTCCAGAATGATTGGGTCATTTCACAACTCCACTAACAAAGCATTCATGTCCAAGGTTTTCCCACATTCCTTCCAAGAATTATCATTATCTTCATTAATATAATTTTAATGTTACTAATCAATTCCATAAACAATATAATGTTAGATATACACCTAATATGAGCTAAAATGTGATTTTAGGGTTCGTTTCACAGGAACAATACTAAAAGTTAACAATAGCTGAACAATGTCCTTTGGGATTTGGGGGTAATATTCAGTTATATATTACAATTATATAAAGAAGGTATTTCTATATAGAGATAGTAAGTCTGTCTATAAAACATAAGATCTAGATAAATCAGTAGAATTTATTGACCTTTTCTATTATTAGCTATTATGTTTGGCATTATGTAAAAAAAAGGCTATGTTCTCACACGACCCTTGTTTTGGGGAGATACAACTATAATAATAGATATTATACACAATGCAAATCAGACTAAAAAACTGTACATTATTGCTAATAATAATCAAGATTTACTTTTTTTAATAAGCCCTGTCAAGAAGGGTAACTACGGGTAAAATGAATGTTTCCTTAAAATAAAGGGAAAACCTATAGAAGAATGATTCAAATGAACAATCAAGAAAATGAAAGGGTTTCTTAGAGTTAAGGCTAAGTATATAAGTAAATATTACTACAAGGATTAAAAACAACAACCTAAGTCTACTCCATAATAAGAGCATGTTTTGTTTAATTATATACATTTATTTTATTCTGTAAAACTCAGTTATTTCATAAAGCAACTTTATATTTCTTTTCTGAGCATATTCTAAGCAGGATCCTTTTAGTTGCTTAATTGGTGGAAATAAAACCACTATGGGAGGTTACTGATAAAGTTTATGTTTTCATTTTAAAAAAAAAAGCCATTCCAGATTCTATTTGCTGTATAAGATTGAAACTTTTTTTTTTTACTAAAAATATGAAATTGAAACTAGAACTAAATTTATCAATTTGGAAAAATTTACAATGTAGGCTAGGACTCAATTTACTCTCTTTTTAAAATTTAATTTAATTTATTTTATTTATTTATTTTTTTTTGCTTTTTGCTGAGGCAGTTGAGGTTAAGTGACTTGCCCAGGGTCACACAGCTAGGAAATGTTAAGTGTCTGAGATCAGATTTGAACTCAGGTCTTCCTGACTTCAGGGCTGGTGCTCTATCCACTGCGCCACCTAGCTGCCCCAATTTACTCTCTTTTTAAGAAAAATTCAATTACTCTGGTGTTTCACCAACAAAATAGTGCTGTGTTTATACGTAGCCCTTAAACATAGTTTCCAAGTAATTAAAAGAAGAGCAAAGAAATATAACATTCTTTTTGGTTCAATAGAGACAATTAATAAATTTTAACAACACATATGAGATCTTGCCAGGTTTGTTTATTTGCAGGCTTCATTCGACTCAGAAGGGAATCCCTGCAGCTACAGTTGACACGGGAAATATAAAATCTTTGTTTCATTCTACAAATGACCCTCATAATATAAACCATGTGGAAAAGAATCCAAGATAATTGTCAAGTGAATGAGAATGTAGTATTAAAAAAGAGGGAAAGCTGAAATTACATTTTTAAAGACTTGTATATAGCTTCTCAACTATAGTGAACTCCTGAGAGGTTTATTCATTCATCGGTTCATTCAATAAATAATTGAATACTACTAAGTAGTAGACACTGGAATACAAAGATGAATGAGAAAGAGAGAGAGAGAGAATCTCTATATGAAGAAACAGGAGTAGATGATAGTACTGTTAGATGGATCTACAATTGATTGAATGACTGGACCCAAACTATGGTGATCAACATATTGATGTCAATGTTAGCCAGAAGGTGGGGGGAATGGGTCTAATGGAGTATTCAAGAACCTTTGGTTAAATACTTTAAAAAAAAATCAATGGGTTGGTTAAAGAAAGCTTTTCAAATTTTCAGATGACAAGAATCTGAGAGGGACAGCTTTTATACTGGCTGAGAGACTACAGATTCTAAAAGATCTCTCCTGGCTAGATCAATTAGCCAACTTTTTTTTTTTTTTTTTTTTTTTTTTTTTAACATGATCTCTAATTTCTTTGGCCTGGAGAATTCTTTTGAGGAGATTTCTACCATCATTTCCACTCCAACAATTGGGTCCTTCTTTTTTGGTGAAAATACTTTCTAGAAAAGGATTTATTTATGTTGGCTCTTCCCTTATTTGAAATGTGAAATTGAAGCATTCCATCACTGTATTATATTTCATATATATATATATATATATATTATATAGCTTTTGATCTATTTCCTGAACTCCTTAATCTGTCTTCTTTGTGACCAGTGGTCTGAGATCTTTCCTGATAACAATACCCCATCTGTTTCTGTCTTTGATGATATTCCTTCAATTGATATCTCCCAAGTTTTTCCCCTTTATTTCCTAAATTTACTCAAATGAGTGTATCTACTTAATATGCAATTCTTCTCATATGCTTATTCTACTCATACCCTCAATTTTTACCTATTCTTTTCAAGAGGAAAGAAGAGGTCACAATGTAACTTGATTCTTTTGAATTAGTTATGGCCTTCTGGTGGTATATTCAATTTATAGGTCTTTTCTAACCAAGTCCCGATGATATCTATGAAATCAAATTTAATTTTTTAAGTAATGAGAGAAATACAACTATTAGATAGAATACAGCCCCTGCTCTCAAGGTGAATGGTTTAGTAGGAAAGATAAGATAGTCAGTTGGTCAACAAATATTCCTTAAGTTCTTAGTATGTGCCACACACTGTGCTAAATGCTAGTTACACAAAGAAAGTAATAGACATACTTTAGACATGTTGTAGGTTTAGTTCCAGACCATTGCAATGAAGTGAGCATTGCAATAAAGTGAGTCACACAAATTTTTTGGTTTCTCACTACAAATAAAATTGTGTTTATACTATGCTGTATTAAATCTGTAATAATTATATCATGTCTTTTAAAAAATGTACATATCTCAATTTAAAAATACTTTATTGCAAAAAAAATGCTAACAATCATCTAAGCTTTTAGCAAGTCATACTCTTTTTTGCTGGTGGAGAGTCTTGCTTCAGTGTTGATGGCCATGACTGACCAGGGTAGTGGTTGCTGAAGGCTGGAGTAGCTATGACAATTTCTTTTTTAAAAGATCATTGGATTATGTCGCATCAATTGACTCTTCTTTTCATAAAAGATTTCTGTAGCATGCAAAGCTGATTAATAGCATTTTATCCACAGTAGAAATTTTTTCAAAATTGGAATCCTCTCAAATCCTGTTGTTGCTTTGTCAACAAAATTTATAGAATATTTCAATATTCTGGGATCTCAGGGAATATAGAGGATTCAGGAGAGTACAAATCTTCAATTTGGGGGAAGGGAGAAAAGGAGTGAGAAGCAATATAGCAAAGAATAAATAAAATTGTTAGGTATGCGTGTATAACAACAGAAAAAAGTCACTGTCCTCAAGTAGCTTACATTCTATTGAAAACTAACAGAAGACCAGGGAGGAGTCTTGGTGGAAGCCATGCCCTTTGTAAGAATAATCTAAGTTCAGAATTTGAATTTCAACAGGCATAGTCTTAAAAAGGATGGATACAAGTTTATTACTGCTCAGAACCTTGATTTAAATGAGACATAAGGGAAAAGGAAATTCAAAGCATAAAAGTAATGCACAATTAACAAGCACAATGGTCACTCTAACAGACAAACAAACAACATACACATACACCATCCCCACTCTGAGGAAGCACCCACATCTGAATTCCTGGGCTGGGAAGATTTATAGTCACAGCTAGCTATTCAGACTCCAGTGGGAGCCATTGTTAGGCAAGTTTGTACAAGACTTCCTAGTCCAAATCCTCAAAGTCCTTTCCACTAAGGGGTTTTCAGAGGCTGAGAACAAAGAAGGCACTATGCTAAGTAGTCTCATTTAATTTGTGACTCTTGAGAAGTAACAGCCTCCCAGGTACAGGATGCTCTATCACAAGAGGCCCACCAAGGAGAATATTTGTTCATTCCTTTAGGAAGACTGTGCTTACTCAAGGAACTGGCCAGGTTTCCAGGGTAAACACAGGTCTGCAATAAAAGATACTCATTGATTAATGCACAAGAAAAGATGCTTTCCTGGCATTCTATCAGATAACTGCAAGCTTATTCTCATGTCCTCAGCAAAAAGATACCAAAGAAATGGCTGAGACTTACTTAAGATTCCTTACTCACTAGGACCTTTGGACAAATCCTAGAACACCTTGACCAAAAAAAATTTGGAGGGCAATTTTAAAGCATTACATAAATACTAGCTATCACCATCATTATTATTGTTGATGATATTGTTTTAGTATATGTGGATTCTTTTTATAAGTGACACAAACCCAACTTAGTGCTAAAGTACCAAAGCTGTAGTTCTAAGACACTGTGGTCTGGCTAAGAAAGATGGCCACTGGTAAGGGATGGTAGATTAGGAGTAAGCCATCAATCCATATATCTGCTGTCTCAACAAGGATCATCTCTTTATTATACATTGCCACCTGGTCCTAAAAAATTATATTTTCTGTTTGAAGATGGACCAATTGGTGTCTGGTAAGTGAAGGACATGTTTTGCTTATTCTTGGGGATAAAATAAAGATGAATGGGTGGAAGTTTCACGGAGGCAGATTTTTAGCTGAGTGTAAGGGAAATCTTCCTAATAATTACAGTGATCCAGAAGCAGAATGAGTTGCCTTTGGAAGGAGTGTGATTTCCATTGCTGAAGAATAAAGTCTACATGACCACTTATCAAAGATTGTCAAAGAGATTCCTGTGTAGATATAGGTTTTACCGAATAATTTGTGAGGACCCTTCCAGCTATTTAGATTACATCATTCTGGGATCCTTAAATTATCTCAGTCTCATTTTCCTCATCTGTAATATGGGCAGAATAATAGCATCCTAGTATTGTTGCAAGAATCATTTGAAGTGACATGTCATTTTTGCAAATTTTGAAGTCATACATAAATGCTAGCAATTATTATTATTATCAAACTTTCCAGAATACAAGTAACATGATGGGAAGTGGGCAACTTCCAAATCTAAGACTCCCTTATTATATGTCAGGATCCTCACTTGGGTCACGATTTTTGTCGGCAAGCAACTCTCAGTCATTTTGATAATCTTCATTCTCAATTAGATTTTGGGGGATGAGGTTCTACTTCTGACCATTTTCTCTGTTATTGCCTATCTCTTGGCTGTCATTTAGGACTTTTTTTTTAACACCTTTATAATACATGAACTGTATATTATTGTGTATCACAATCAATTTATTTGTTGAATAACAATCCTCACATTAGACTGTAAGCACCATTAAGACAAGGCCTATAGCTTGTCTAAACATTTTATCTTTGCTAGGGTCTAGCACAATGCTTTGCAGAAAACAGACATTTAATAAATTTTAAATTGAATTGAAAATTCTATGTTCATTATAACCCCATTTCTACTCACAGACTTCCTAAACTTATTTCCTGTTGCTGGCACTATTTTTTTTTCTTTTCTGACTCTTTTAAAGCTTACATTTCTTTAGTCTACATTTAGTTCTTGGATAATTCTTGCTGCTTTATTTGAAATACCTTACATTTATCTTTATTGAATCTCCCTTTATTGATTTACATCCAATTCTACAATTTGTCAAGCATGTATTATGTTTTAATCTTGTCCCTTCAAAGTGGCCCCTATCCCTTCTAGCTTTATATCATCAGGAAATTTGATTAGCACACTCTCTACTCCATCCTTCAAGTCATTAATGAAAATATTGAACAGAATTGGATCCAGTACAATCCCTGTAGGCATATGACTAGATGTATGATTCCGATATTAACCACTAAGCACTGTCTTAGTATACATGCAATTGGGGTATGTCAGAATCCCCTACATTATATAGATGTGTGTGTGTTTATATTAAAAAAATTTGCAGGGTATTTGTGTGTATGAATTTTTATAAGAGTTTTATTTTATGATTCTTTAAAAATCATTTCCTTTTTTAAGTTGATACTTTATCCCTATATTTTGTGCTAATGCTACCCTATTCTTACAGGTTCTCTTCCTCCATCCTGTACCCCCTATTCTAGTTATTCTTATTTGGGAGGAACAATTTAAATTATGGATTTCTTTTTATTTCTTATTTTTATCTAATTGTCTTTCTCATTTTGTTTTTGCTTCTTGGTTATGTGGTTATATTACAATTCACTCTCCCTCCCCCAAGTTCTTGTATTAGTCCTGCTTCTTTTTCTAAGAAAAAAAAAATGTATTTGCTTTGTTTTCTTCATTAATTCTCTTCCCTTACTGTTTATTCTACATGGAGTTAAAGCCTCTGAAATAACCAAATTTGAGTTCCTTTTTCTAAGCAATTTTTGTTATTGTCTTTGTAGATCTTACCCCATTATTCTTTTTTTCCCTCAAGTTTTTCCTTATTCTTATAGGTATCAATTTACAAGAGAAATCTGTCCACTATCTCTTGTATATGTATACACACAAACACACACATACATAATTTATTTTCCTTATGAAATAATACACACAAATATACATTTTATGTGATATTATGCTATAATAAAATGTCTTTTTGGATGTAAAAGGTGAAATTCTTTTACCTTTATACATTTTGTTGTTGTTTGTCTTTTGTTTTTGAAGAATTTTCAAGAATTTGGAATTCTTTAAAGAAGAATTTGGAATAAGATCATGGGCTGATGTCCTGTGAACTGGATTTATTTGAGGAAGTTTCACAAAGTTGTCAACTTCACTCTTTCTTTCAAAGTCATTGAAGTCCAGTGGCAGGACAAAGGTCAGGATAACTTGAGATGGCCCAAGACAAAGTGGATGATCTTGATATCTTTGATGTCTGACCAAGTTCACTTCACAGAGCTTCACAGAGCCTGCTTCATTCAGCTGCCTTTGTGGCTATTAGGACAAATTCTTCCAATCCACTTCCTCTACTGGGGAAAGTCTTTACTTCGGGAGACATCCCCCCTGTCTCATTGATGTGTCTGAAGATTATTGATTACCCTCAACCTGGCTTAGCCCATCTGTCAAAATAATTTTACTGGGATATAATTGTTGTACGTGCTACAGCTCCTTGGAGCCACATGTAAGAGCTGGGTGGTAGATGGACAGCCCTGAAAAAGACTCCTCAATGTACCACTACACACCTATCAGATTGGCTAAAATGACAGGAAAAGATAACGATGAATGCTGGAGGGGATGTGGGAAAGCTGGGACACTAATACATTGTTGGTGGAACTGTGAACGGATCCAACCATTCTGGAGAGCAATTTGGAGCTATGCTCAAAAAGTTGTCAAACTGTGCATACCCTTTGACCCAGCAGTGTTTCTACTGGGCCTATATCCCAAAGAGATCTTAGAGGAGGGAAAGGGACCCACATGTGCAAGAATGTTTGTGGCAGCCCTTTTTGTAGTGGCTAGAAACTGAAAACTGAATGGATGCCCATCAATTGGAGAGTGGCTGAATAAATTATGGTATATGAATGTTATGGAATATTATTGTTCTGTAAGAAATGGCCAACAAGATGATTTCAGAGAGGCCTGGAGAGACCTACATGAACTGATGCTGAGTGAAATCAGCAGAACCAGGAGATCATCATACACAGCAACAACAGTATTACATGATGATCAATTCTGATGGACATGGCTCTCTGCAACAAAGAATTGTCTCAAACCAGTTCCAATTGTTCACTGAAGAAAACCATATACACCCAGAGAGAGGGAAATGAAATATGGACCGCAACATAACATTTTCATGATCTCTATTGATGTTTGCTTGTATTGTGTTGCCTCTCTCTGATTTTCTTTTTTTTCTTGTAGATAAGATTTTTCTTCCATAACTTGATAAGTATTTCAACATTATTAACATGTCGTGGACTTCCTGCCATTTAGAGGAAGGGAGGGAACTGGGGGTAAAATTTGTAATGGAAAGCTTTGTAAAGATCAATGCTGAGGAACTACCCATACATATGCTATACATATAAAAAGCTTTAATAAAAAAAATAAATAAAAAATAAAAAAAAGTAAGTATGCTGAGGATGATTTCAGAGAAGCCTGGAGAGACTTGCATGAACTGATGCTGAGTAAAATGAGCAGAACCAGGAGATCATTATACACAGCAACAACAAGATTACATGATGATCAATTCTGATGGACATGGCTCTCTGCAACAAAGAATTGTCTCAAACCAGTTCCAATTGTTCAGTGAAGAAAACCATATACACCCAGAGAGAGGGATATGAAATATGGACCGCAACATAACATTTTCATGCTCTCTATTGATGTTTGCTTGCATTGTGTTTCCTTTCTCTGATTTTCTTTTTTTTCTTGTAGATAGGATTTTTCTTGTACAACTTGTCAAGTACTTCAACATTATTAACATGTAGTGGACTTCCTGCCATCTAGGGGAGGGAAGGGGACTGGGGGTAAAATCTGTAATGGAAAGCTTTGTAAAGATCAATGCTGGGGAACTACACATACATATGTTATACAAATAAAAAGCTTTAATTAAAAAAAGAAAGAAAGAAAGAAAAAGACTCCTCAAGTTCTCATACCCAAGGTGCTAATCTTCCCCAAATACTTCATACATCCCTATGAATCTACAGTTATTACTATAAAAATATGTCAAGATTCTGTTTGTGGTGGCAAAGAAATGGAAAATGGGAGAATGCTCATCAGTCAGGGAATGACTGAAGGAGTTGTGGTATATGATAGTGATCAAATAATTCGGGCTATAAGAAAGGAGAAGCAGAATGGTTTCAGAAAAACCTGGGAGTTTTATATATATTGATGCAAAGTGAAGTGAGCAGAACCAGAATACCTTATGCAGAGTCACAGCAATATTGTAAGGATAATCATCTGGGAAATACTTAGCTACTCTGATCAATGCAATGATCCAAGACATTTCCATGGGACCCATGATGAAAAATGCTATTCGTCTCCAAAGAGAATTAATGAACTCTGAGTGCCGATTGAAGTTGCTTTTTTTGACTTTATTTTTCTTGTTTAGTGTATGTGGAGGGTGTGGTTTCTT
The DNA here is from genome assembly GCA_023553655.1 of Myrmecobius fasciatus. Taxonomy (NCBI): domain Eukaryota; kingdom Metazoa; phylum Chordata; class Mammalia; order Dasyuromorphia; family Myrmecobiidae; genus Myrmecobius; species Myrmecobius fasciatus. Next base: position 103,065 of record JAJPUD010000716.1, read on the forward strand.
TTACAACATAAATAATATGGAAATATGTTACATATAAGTCATGTATGTTAGTTTACATATAATCAATATCATATTGCTTGTCTTCTCAAGGAGTGGGGGAGAAGGAAAGAGAAAATTTGGAACTCAAAATTTTAAAAAAGAGTATTAATTTTTTTTACATATAACTGGGAAATATTTAATGAAATAAAAAGTATTTTTAAAATAATATGCTGAAATCTCAAGATCATAGATTTAAAGCTGGAAGGGAGCTTAGAGTTCATCTTGTCTTATATTGAAAACAATGTTGGAGGCAGATTATTGTGAACATTGACACGTGACCATGGTCATGGGTAGTGACCACAAGATGGTAGTCTAGAGACACTTTACCCCATCCCACAAATTAACATAACTCTCTCAAAAAAGGAATTAATGACAGATATACAGCAATTACAGCTGAATATATAGAAAGAAAAAAAATGAGAACCCCCACCAGATAAAATTATGAATTATCAGCAGGGAACACTCATAATTACAGCACTCACTCAGCTCCCTATCCCACTACATTCTAGTACATTCTACTCCCCCAGCAGGAACCTACAAATTTATCTGCAGGCTTATGCCACAGGGCCATATTGGAATTTCCTTTTGCATTAGACACTTTGCTAGCATTCTTCAGTTTTGTTGACGTACCACCATCTAACAGTATTCTAACTGGACAGAATGTCAATTATATTCAGTTTTGTGAGGAAAAGCAGTAGGGAAATAAATGTATTTTTGCCTTTGGCCACTTGGATGTTAGGGATCCTCCAGATATGAGAAATTCTGGTACTATCCCCTCCCTATTTTCCTCACATTCTGCAAAAAAGTAGTAAATGATAATTCATTCCAGTTAGAGAAAAGGAGAGCCAGAAGTGACTATGACAGGCCTGAAGGAGAGGAGAATGAAAGCAACAAAGGGCCAATCCAGTCCCAGCAGAGGCTACAAAGGACAAAGATCAGTACAGAGAAATTTAAATGCCCCAGTGTAGGAAGAGGCTGTGACAGCTTTGTAGCTTAGTCTTGGAGGTTATAGCCATCAACAAAGGGAAGAGAAATCAAAAAGTGAGTGATGGGAAAACATAAAGGAAAACATTCTGAAAGAGTAAAGATTTCAAGAAGAAAAAATAAAAATAATAACATTGTATATATATGTGTGTGTGTATATATACATATACATACATATATATATATATTTGTGCATATATAATATAAAATCTTAGAGGACTCACAAATAAATGAAATATAGTTATCCTAAAACAACAACAACAAAAAATCTCCTGTCAATATTACAAAACAGGAAAGGTAATAAATGCCTGATTAAACATAGAATCCTGTGGAGTACCAAGAGAATATAGATTCAAAAGAGAAAATAAATCCATAAAATAAGAAATTAGGAATTATTATATATCAGATATATTGTCATATAGCTTTCCATGCATAATTTTTTAAATAAACAGATTAGGGGGAAAATAGATTTGTAAAAATTTCATTAAAGAAGTGGAGAGATGACTATATTGGAATAGAGTCCTTTAAAATATTTTTTTGGCATTCTGATTGGTATGGCACTGAACAAGTAGATCAATTTAGGCAGAATTGTCATTTTTTATTATATTGGCTTGGCCTACTCATGAGCAATTGATATTTTTCCAATTGTTTATATCTTACTTTATTTGTGTGAGAAGTGTTTTATAATTGTGTTGTTATGGTTCTTGGGTTTGTCTTGGCAGGTAAACACCCAAATATTGCATTTTGTCTATAGTTATTTTAAATGGAATTTCTCTTTCTATCTCTTGCTGATGGGCTTTGTCAGTAATTTTTAGATATGCTAATGATTTGTGTGGGTTTATTTTATATCCTGCAACTTTGCTGTTAATTGCTGTTAATTGTTTCCATTAAGTTTTTGAATGATTTTCTAGGATTCTCTAAGTATATCATCATATCATCTGCAAAGAGTGATAGTTTTATTTCCTCATATTCTAATTTCTAGTGCAATCTCTAATTTTCTAGTGCAATGTTAAATAATAGTGATGATAATGAGCATGCTTGTTTCACCCCTAATCTTATTGAGAATGTGTCCAGCTTCTCTCCATTAGGAATAATGCTTGCTGTAAGTTTTAGATACATGCTGCTCATTATTTTAAGGAAAGCTTCTTTTATACCTATGCTCTTTAGTGTTTTTAATAGGAATGGGTGCTGTATTTTGTCAAATGCTTTTTCTGCATCTACTGAGATTATCATATGATTTCTGTTGGTTTTGTTATTGATATGGTCAATTATGGTAATAGTTTTTCTAATACTGAACCAACCCTGCATTCCTGGTATGACTCCCACTTGGTCATAGTATATTATCCTGCTGATAAATTGTCATAATCTCTTTGCTAATATTTTATTTTAAATTTTTGCATCAATATTCATTAGGCAGATTGGTCTGTAATTTTCTTTCTCTGTTTTGATCCTTCCTGGTTTAGGTATCAATGCCATATTTGTATCATAGAAGGAATTTGGCTGTCTCTTTATTTACTTATTTTTTCCAAATAGTTTATATAGTATTGAAGTTAATTGTTCTTAGGGACAGTTAGTTGGTGTAGTGGATAGAGCATCAGCTCTGAAGTCAGGAGGACTTAAGTTCAAATCTAGCCTCAGACACATAACACTTCCTGGCTGTGTGACTCTGGGCAGTCACTTAACTCCAATTGCCTCAGCAAAATAATAATAATAATAATAATAATTGTTCTTTAAATGCTTGGTAGAATTCACTTGTGAATCCATCTGGCCCTTGAGTTCATTAATAGCTTGTTCAATTTCTTTTTCTAAAATGAGACTATTAAAAAAAGTTTTTGCCAAACAAAACCAACCAGAACAAGATTAAGGGAAGTATAAAGCTGGAGAAAAAATCTTTACAGCCACTGTCCTTGATAAAGGTCTCATTTCTAAAATATATAAAGAACTGTGTCAAATTTATAATAATAGAAATCATTCCCTAATTGATAAATGGTCAAAGGATGTGAACAATTTTCAGATGGTAAAATTAAAGCCTTCTATAGTCACATGAAAAAAAATGCTAAATCACTATTGATTTGAGAACTGCAAATTAAAATAACTCTGAGGTATCACCTCACACCTCTCAGATTGGCCAAGATGACAGGAAAAGATAATGATAAATGTTGGAGAGGATGTAGGAATACTGGGACACAACACATTGTTGGTGGAGTTGTGAAGTGATCCAACTATTCTGGAGAGTAATCTGGAACTATATAGGTCTAAAGGACTATAAAACTGCACATATCTTTTTGATCCAGCAGTGCCACTACTGGGTCTTTATCCCAAGGAAATCTTAAAGAAAGAGAAAAGATTCACATATGCAAAAATGTTTGTAGCAACTCTTTTTGTGATAGAAAAGAATTGAAGAGAATTCAGAAGAAGATAATCTTTCAGAAGAAAAATACCCTTGCTTCAAACCTGAAGACTTAAATGTCAATTCCAGTGACAACTAATCCTGAAAGTGGCCAAGAGGAAGAACTTTAAAAATAAAGGAAAGAAAATTCAAATAACACAATGTTACTTTTCAATCACTACATATTATACAAAGTTGTATTAGTAACATTAGTGTACAACCTTGAAGATTATAGAATAACCTGGGTAGGTTGTCATCTACTAGTTACATGACACAGAAAAGCCACTTACACTCTCAGTGTCCCAGGCACCTCTCTACAATCTTAAGCTTCAGAGAAATTGTTGACCTGTATTGATAATAGGAATTTCTTCACTCTGTATTTATGAAATTACTAATTTAATCCTTTTCTTTGATAGAAAGACCAGGTGCATTAATTGTGTCTATTGATGCAAGAATTTTTTTTGAGGAGAGGATACTTGTAATTTTTCTTCTCTGTGTAAATATAATTTAAATACAAATAAAAGCAAATATTATAATTTTACTTTTAAATACCATTTTCATCCTACTACCTCTAGTCTGTGTAAATTGTCAATTGATGAAGCTGGATATTTTGAAGTATTTTTCTAGTTAAAACCCATAGCACTTACCTCACAGGGATGCTAATGTTGAAATGAGATAATCTATAAAGTATCTTGAAAACTTAACAATGTTACAATAAATGTCAGTTGTTATTGTTGTTATCACTGAAGTCATTCTAGCTCAAAGGAACCCATTACAATTTATTTCTACAAGCCTAGGTTCTGGGAACTCATCTATAGCTTGAAAAGAAATAAAAGCAGAACTTTAATAGAGGCCTTGTATTTGTTAGAAATTTAACAAATAGAAACACTGCTGGGTCAAATGGTATGCACAGTTTGATAACTTTTTGAGCATAGTTCCATATTGCTTTCCAGAATGGTTGGATCCGTTCACAGTTACACCAACAATGTATCAGTGTCCCAGTTTTCCCACATCTCCTCCAATAGTCATCATTATTTTTTCCTGTCATTTTAGCCAATCTGACAGGTGTATAGTGGTATCTCAGAGTTGTCTTAATTTGCATTTCTCTGATCAGTAGTGATTTGGAGCAACTTTTCATATGTCTAGAAAGAGTTTCAATTTCTTCATCTGAAAATTGTCTGTTAATATCCTTTGACCGATTGGAGAGTGGCTTGAATTCTTATAAATTTGAGTTACTTCTCTATATATTTTAGAAATGAGGCCTTTATCAGAACCTTTGAATGTAAAAATGTTTTCCCAGTTTATTGCTTCCCTTCTGTCTTGTCTGCATTAATTAGTACAAAACCTTTTTAATTTGATATAATATAATCAAAATTATCTATTTTGTGATTAATAATGATCTCTAGTTCTTCTTTGGTCACAAATTCCTTCCTCCTCCACAGGTCTGAGAAGTAAACCATCCTACATTGTTCTAATTTGTTTATAATATCATTTTTATGTCTAGATCATGAACCCATTTTGAGCTTATTTTGCTATATGGTGTTAGGTGTGGGTCAATGCCTAGTTTCTTCCATACTAATTTCCAATTTTCCCAGCAGTTTTTGTCAAATAGTGAGTTTTTATCCCAAAAGCTGGGGTCTTTGGGTTTGTCAAACACTAGATTACTATAGTCATTGACTATTTTGTCTTGTGAACCTAACCTATTCCACTGATCTACTTCTTTGTTTCTTAGCCAATACCAAATGGTTTTGATGACCGCCACTTTATAATATAGTTTTAGATCTGATACAGCAAGGCCACCTTCATCAGCATTTTTTTTTTCATAAATTCCCTTGAAATTCTTGACCTTCTGTTCTTCCAGATGAATTTTGTTGTTATTTTCTCTAGGTCAGTAAAATAATTTCTAAAGTTTGATTGGTATAGCGCTAAATAAATAGATTTGTTAAGGTAGTATTGTTATCTTTATTATATTCATTCGACCTATCCAAGAGCACTTGATATTTTTCCAATTTTGTTTAGATTTGACTTTATTTGTGTGGAGAGTGTTTTGTAGTTTTGCCCACATAGTTCCTGACTTTCCCTTGGCAAATAGATTCCTAAATAGTTCATACTATTGAGAGTTATTTTAAATGGAATTTCTCTTTGTATCTCTTGCTGTTGGATTTGGCTAGTGATGTATTGAAATGCCAATGATTTATGTGGATTTATTTTGTATCCTGCGATTTTGTTAAAGTTGTGGATTATTTCTAATAGTTTTTTTTAGTTGATTTTCTAGGATTCTCTAAGTAGACCATTATATCATCTGCAAAGAGTGATAATCTACTGGGTTTATATCCGAAAGAGATCTTAAAGGAGGGAAAGAGACCCACATGTGCAAAAATGTTTGTGGCAGCCCTTTTTGTAGTGGCTAGGAACTGGAAACTGAATAGATGCCCATCAATTGGATGGTATATGAATGTAATGGAATATTATAGTTCTATAAGAAACGACCAGCAGGATGATTTTAGAAAGGCCCAGAGAGATCTATATGAACTGATGCTGAGTGAAATGAGCAGAACCAGGAGATCATTATATATGACAACAAGACTATATGATGATCAGTTCTGATGGATGAGGCTCTCTTCAACAATGAGATGTTTCAAACCAGTTCCTATTGTTCAGCAATGAAGAAAGTCATATATACCCAGGGAGAGGCCTGTGGGAACTGAGTATGGATCACAAGATAGCATTTTCTGTTGATGTTTGCTTGCATTTTGTTTTCCTTACATTTTTTTTCTTTCTCTTTCTAGATCCAATTTTTCTTGTGCTGCAAGATAACTGTATAGATATGTATACATATATTGGATTTGCCTATTTGTTTATTTTAACATATTTAACATGTTTTAGACTACCTGCCATCTAGGGGGAAGAGGTGGGGGAAAAGAGAGAAGAATTTGGAACAGAAAGTTTTGCAAAGGTCAGTGTAGAAAAATGACTCATATGTTCTGTAAATAAAAAGCTTTAATAAAAAAATTAATTAATTAAATAGAAAAAAAAAAGAAAGAAAAGAAATTTAACAAATATTCATTGTGGAATTCCCTCCCGGGAGAATTGGGTATTCATCAGTCATGACCTGGTGGAAAGAATATTGAACTTAGAAAACCTGAGTTTATAGCCCATCTGTGCCATTTACTAAGCTGTGTGATTTTAAGCAAGCTCATTGACTGCTCGTGGCTTTTATTTTGTCATTTCTACTGAGATCAAAGTCCCTTCCATTTATAACATTCTGTAAGGTTGGAATGTGAACTGGACCTTGAGGGACGGGTAGAATTTTGAGCAGGGAAAGGTGATAGAATGATGGATATTCCAGGATGAGAGGAAAGCAATGAGAGATAGGAAAAAGTGAGTTTGACTCAAATTCAGTATATATGGAAATGAAACAAGGCTAGATTTTGAATTCTAATGTAAGGAGTTTGTTAAAGGGTTAAGGGATTGATTTTGTCAGGCAATGGGAGCTCCAGTGATTTCCACTAGGAGAAAAGGGAGGGAGACCTAATCCCAAGCACCCCAAGAACTTTACAATTACCTAGGGAATGTGGAAATCCATTGATAGGGAAAAGGATTAGTTTATCTATGGGATTTGTTACAAGTCCTTTGTATTTTCTGCCTAAATTCAACCTAGCCAGTCCCATATTTATTGTTTTATTGGCCTGAATACTTAAGAGGAATTAAATGCCCTTTTTCTTTTTTCCTGGAGGCCTTAGGGTAGGGACTGGATTTGTGCTTTCACTGGTAAAGGATGAGGTGAGAAAATTCTGTCCAATGCTTGTGGCATCTCCTCAGCAATTCAGTCTTAGAGAGTGGCCACTAAGAGGTTAAATGACTTTCCCTGAGTCACACAGCCAAGATGTATCAGAAGAAGGGATTGAGCCTTAATCTTCCTAGGCCATAGACTGAATCATATTGATTTTTCCTACAGGCATAGAGATGAGATAAATTCTGCTGTTCCTAAGAAAACACCGATTTGGGGGCAAATAAAAGCCAAATTCTTATGTTCCCAGGGGGCACCTCAGTGTAGAAGGATGAAACATACAAAAAATATGGTTATAGAAAAGCCACTAAGACTGAACCCAGTTTATTTAAAGCCAGAGAAATACTTTCCTGCAGTTCTAGACCACAGATTACATTTTAAGTCAGTTATTTTTTTCAGAATGTTATCTTTAGCATCAAATATATATACATATATTTATATGCACATATACACACATATCTATATCAAAAATTCACAATTTAATGAATAACCTGAGTGTATTTACTATGTACCTAGACTCCATGCTTCAAAGTTTTCCTGCTCGGTGTGTAGACAGGCTCTTGGGAGTCTAAGCTTCCCCTGACTGTGCTGTTGGGAAGGAAGCTTGGAAGGAGACTTAGCATACTAACAATGATATCATGAATAGTCAAATGATTTCTCAGAAAATGTCTAGGATTTCTCCGATACAGTAGAACATAAGTTCCTTGAGAGCAAGAATTGGTTTCATTTTTGTTTCTGCATTCCCTATACCTAGCACAGTGCCTGATTTTAGCACACATAGTTCATAAGTGATTTTCAGATTCAATTAACTCACTGTCTTTGCTACTTCAATACTCCTTCAATGCAGCAGGAAAGACCCCTCTCCCACTTTTAAAGCAATTCTAGCAGGTGTGCATCATATTCACATCACATCATGTCAAAGGGAAGAATTAGTGGCAGAAATTATCACTTGGCAGAGTTGTTGGATTTTTTTTTACTGCATTTTTGTAGGACTTATATTCATAATTTTGTTTACTGAAAGTCACTTAAGCTACAGTTGACTGTTCTCTATCTCCCTTCCCTCCTATATGTTTCATAAGAAAGTGCTTCCCCACCTTCTCCCAACCTCTGCGGTTGTAGGTTAGCAGTTGTTAGTAAACACCCCAATGAGTTGTATTCATCCTGTCATTCTTCAGCCCCCATGTTTCCCCCCCAAAAAACCAGACTTTTGAGTAACTTTATGGGTGCACTGACTAATGAAATGGACAGGCAGGGCAGCTGTGAGGTGCAGCCTTGGGGGGCCTTAGGACTGGCCTTCACCCCCAAGCCCACTCAAAAGCATCACCAGCTGTTTCCACTCCACTTACCAGAAGCACTTTCATTACAAAGCAGCTCATGTTTGCAAGACAAAGCCTAGGAGGATCCCAAGTGAACACATAGATAATAAGGGACTTAGGCATGAAGCAATTAATAGGTTCCCAGATTTAGTTCTAAAAGGGTCCTGGCAGACTGAGTTCAATCCACTCATTTTACAGATGAGAAAACTGAGGTCTAGAGAGTATAAGTCATTTATGCAGGGGAATATGGAATTTGAGGCAGGATTTGAATTCAGGTCTTTCTGATTTCATGTCTAAACTCTAATTCTGTCTACTAGTATGATCATTAATGGAGGTAAAAGGAATCAGATTATGTCATCTAAGCCTCTTATTTTTAAAGTTGAAAATGAGGTTCAATGTGGGGAAGAGAGGAAGATGGAAATATTAAAAGAAGGTTGAAAATGAATAGAGGAGAAAGGGAAGAAGTAGTGAAGGAAAGAAAATCTAAGAAAATTCTCCCCTAGTTCTTTGCTTAATTTCTTCCTTTACACAGGCTCAAAAGCATATGCCCAAGGACTATAAATTGTTATTTTTTTTTATTTATTGCAAATTATTTTTAGACATCCACATTACAGGATTGAGGTTACAGCCAAGCAAGCAGACTTAAATATGTCTAAATTTAATAATCATGTAGTAATGGATTCCATTTATATAGGGTTCTGAAGCTTGGCAATACTTTACCTACATTGTCTCAATTGAAATTATGCAAGAACATAAATCCAAAATTATCTCACAGGGTTGTTTTGTTTTTGGCAAAGATCCTGGAGTGCTTTAGCATTTCCTTCTCCAATTCAATTTACAGATGAGGAAACTGAGGCAAAAAGAGTAAAGTGACTTACTCAGAAGAAAATATGGGAAAACATAGAATATTTGACTGTGATAGATATCATAAATCTTAAAGATGTAGCAAAGACAAATAAGAGTATGTGGTGTAAGGAGTACTGAACTTGTTAAGTTAGGAGGTCTGAATTCAGCCATTGTTATGGATAATAAGTGTATAAGGTTGAATTTGAACTGAGGTCTTTCTGACTCTAGGTCCCAGACTCTATCCCCTCACTGTACCAGGTAACTTCCTCTATATTCTAATTCAGGCTGTCATTCAGTGTTCCTATATCTTTTGTCCTCTCTGCTGAATTGGATACCATTCCCTTCTAAAACTTCCCCCTTGACCTACATGGAGCTATTATACTTGTCTCATATTTGTCCAGTTTTTGATGGTTCTTCTCTTTTTTCTTTCTCTGGTTCCCCTTTCTCCCCCCAACTCCCAATCCCCAACTGCAGGCTATCCCCAAACCTCAATTTGTGAAACTCTTATTCTTCTCAAAGAATCATAGGATTCTAGAAGAACCTCAGGGGCCATCTTGACTCTCTAAGGACATTTTCTTTGAGAAATCTAATCCATAATGCAGAATTATATATATATGTATATATATATACACATAGGATATGCTCAATAAATATTTATTGACTGAATATTTAGATTTAAGTAGTATATTAGCAACTTATATTATCATGATGATCAAAAGTGAAATATGACCTCATTCTTTGAGGAAATTTTTATTCCAAACCACGGAACACATTATGTTTTATTGTATACTTTCTGCTTTAGAAAAAAAGTAAATTTTGGAATATCATCTTCATTTGACAAAGCAAATAGTCCCTTAGGATACAAAATTGTTAAGACCATTAGGCAAGAATCAGAAATTGTTCTCAATTAATATTGGGGGCATCCATTACATATACAAATAAATCCTAGAACTGAGCTAATGCTAAGCTATAAAAGCCTCTGGATAATGCAAAAATTCTGCTCACAAACTAGAGAAATGGGATAATTACTCAATTTTCAGATTCATTTGGGGAACTTAGTTTTTTCTTAAATTCTTTTTTAGGCAAATATAAAGGCATTATTTAAAGATACATAGTCTTTAATTAAATATGCATCAATATCATGGATTAAAAAATATATGTATGTGTACATATATGTGTATGTGCTTATATGTATATATATGCACACATACATATTATCCTGATATATCTTATAGCATCTGAACTTGCTGTGTGACCTTGGATAAGTCACATATCCTCAAGGAGCCTCATCTGTACAATGACATTAGATTAGAGTGTCTCTTAGATCCCTTCTAGCTCTGGGTCTGAGTTCCTGTGGTATCAATTCCCTGAAAAGAAGTTGGCAAGACTTCTGGATATTATGAGGTAGAAAAGGATATGGGGAAACCTAAAATATTTGACTGCAATGGATATCACAGATCTTAAAGATGTAGTAAAGACAGATAAAAGTGTGTGGTGTAAGAAGTAAGGTACTGAACTTGAAGTTAGAAGGCCTGGATTTAAATTCCATTTTGACCACTTACTAATTACATTACTCTAGGCAATTTATAGAGGGGCTGGATGGCACCATAGTGCACAAAATGCTGGGCACAGAGTCAAAAAGACTCATCTCCCAGAGTTCCAATTTGGTTTCAGACACTTGCTGTGTGACCCTGGACAAGTCACTTAACCATGTTTACCTCAGTTTCCTCATCTGTAAAGTGAACTGGAGAAGGAAATGGCAAATCACTTTAATATCTCTGCCAAGAAAACCCCAAATGGGGGCAGCTAGATGGTGCAGTGGATAGACCACCAGCCCTGACGTCAAGAGGACCTGAGTTCAAATCTAATCTCAGAAACTTAACACTTCCTAGCTGTGTGACCCTGGGCAAGTCACTTAAGCCCAATTGCCTCAGCAAGAAAAAAAAGGAAAACCCCAAATAGGGTCACAGAGAGTTGGACATGACTAAACAACAATAGGCAAGTTATGACTTTCTCTGGATTTTTTTTCCCCATATTTTCTGGAAAATAAGGGTTTTGACTCAATGACTTCTAAGTTTTCTACCAGCTCTAAATCTATGAAGCTATAATCTCATAGGAACAGAAGGAGGAAAGGTGTCTCAGTGTCTAGGTAGATAATATTATACAAAATTATTTTAGGGAAATGTACAGATTCCACTTAGAGGCAATAGTCCATTAATTAGCTATTTCTCCCTCTAGGTAGAAACCCTTCCCTTTCATTATGTTTGTATTTCATTTTCATATATTTATCCTTACCTGTTGCTTTCTCCCATTAGACTGCAAATTTCTTGAAGGTACAGGCTCTCATTTTTATTTTTGGTTTCAGAATATTCCTGGCACACAGTAGACAATTACTAAATGTTGTTGATTTTAATTGACTTATAAGACTCATAGGAAATAGATTTCATTCTATGTTCCAGAGGAAAGGGGACCAAGTAGAAAAAAAAAAAATCAAGATATGAAAAAAAAAAGAGGGGGTTTAGGATTGAGATTTCCAACTTAAGGTTCAGCTGACAGGAAGCACTGGGGCTAAGTTATGCCGTTTGAGTCAATGGAGTAAAGCAGAATAGGGAATTGAGGATGATACCAAGATGGTAATCCAGGTGACTTGAAGGATTGTTGTCCCTGAAAATAATTAGGAAATTTAGGAGAGGGAGGAAGTTTTTTTGGGGGGAAAATATTGTAATGAGAACTATGAAGAGGATCACAAAGCTTTCATACCTATACACTCTATCTCACCCCCCAAAAAAAGGGAAGAGCCAGGGTTTCTTCCTTCACAGTCACTATGCTAAAGTAAAGAGGGCATTCTCTGAGGGCTATCCACCACAGATAGACTCAAATTGTTCTATTAAGACTGAGGGATGAGCAGGGAAAGGAATTAATCAATGGTACCTGCAAATTGCTACTGTAAAGGTCCAAGTAATGGTTAGGTCATAATTGTCCTAAGGAGCTTATTATCTAGTTCAGAAGAGCAGATACTAGGAGTTTGTACAGCAGAGGTAATAGGCAGATTGGTGAAGTTCAGATATAATGGAGATAAGCTCATGATTGGTTATTTCAGGGAAGAATGGAATATGACTCATTTTTCAACCTCTGATTGGTCAGACACATATCCCTTGGGTTTCAGGTCACACTTTGAAGACCACTAACTTAGATGAAATCCTAGAAGGTATATTTATCAGCTTTGCAGATGAATGGAGGTTAAGAAAACTAAATAACATATTCAAAAATAATCAATATCCCTAAAGATCTTGGCTGACTAGAAAATTAGAGTGAATTTAATATGATGAAATTTAACAGGGATTAATGTAAAGTTCTACATTGGGTTAAAAAAATCAGTTAGGTGGGCAGCTAGGTGGGCAGCTAGGTGGAGCAGTGGATAAAGCATGTCCTCAAGTCAGGAGGACCTGAGTTCAAATTTGACCTCAGACACTTAACACTGCCAAGTTGTATGACCCTGGGCAAGTCATTTAACCCCAATTGCCAGGGGGGGGGAGGGGGAGGGAGGAGGAAGCAACTCTACAAAATGATGGGCGGAGATGTGGCTAAACAACAGTTTCTATGAAAAAGGTCATGGGATCTTAGCAGATCCTAAGCTCAATATGACAGTTGGATATGATAGTTTCCCCATTCCCCAACACCCCAAAAAAGAAATCAGGAAAGAGCAATGAACAGATTCTTGGACCTTGCTACCACAAAGGGACTTCCTTAAAGATTTACTAATTTCCTCTGTGACCAATAACATGGAAATTCAATTCGGTAAACATTTATTAATCACTTATGTTCCAAGTAATGTGCTAAAATAAAAGGATTGACTATATAGCTTTTCTTTTGGAATTTTTGGGTAGAGCCAAAATTCTACCAGAATGGCAGAAAAGAGGGGACTCCTTGGGATAAAAAAAGAGAAGATTCCATGGCATGATCATCCGTCAGAAGAGGCTGCTGTGGAAATCAAAGTAGGTGGCTTGGAAAAAGGCTTGCTTCCCCACCCACCTTTTTAATGTGAAAATTACTACAAAAGCTTTTTTTATTCTGCATGAGACAGAGGGATCCCTTGGCAGGGAAGAGGAGAAGGGAGAAGAAGAAAGAGAATCAAGACTATTAGAGAGGTATTGTCTGTCTGTCTGTCTGTCCTATTGTCTGTCTATCCCTCAGTCCATTATCTCCATCTGTCTATCTACTTTTACTTGAATCTTCTATATATTAAAACTGCAGTAATCTGTCTGGAGCGTATCCGAATACTATTGGTCCAAAAAAAACCTCATAAAAAGAGCCAGAGCAAATATAATTTTCGTACTTACTATATTTATTATTAGTATTTTTATTCTCTAGCATTTAGGAAGTAGTCTATATGGGGTAAGGGGAAACAGCTCAGGCAACAGCTCAGGCATTGAATACCCTCTAGTGGTCCGAAGGGATAGTGCAGCCTGCCAAAAGTTGAACATTGTAGACCGGGAGAGACAGTTTAAATAGAATGTCACTTGGTGACTCAGACGTTATTCCAAATCACGTGGCTAGATTTTAAACTTTGTAATATCTGTGTCCCGTTACGTTTGAAGGAGGTAGCAAAATCAAGCCAAACAAACGTCACAAACAAAAAAGTCTACAACATCAAATGAGATAATATTTGTAAACAACAATTTAGCAGATTGCCTGATATGCTATATTAATGCTATTGCTTTCCCTTCCCTATAATAATGCAAACAAAAGGAACACTATAAGGACACTGGACTCCTGAGGAACGAAATAACAATCTCAGTCCCAGACTCCAGATGATCAAAGGCATCCTTTTGTGGAGAGGTGGGAACTATGATATGGAAGTTTACATGGACAGTCAGATGCAGATTCAGGAGTCAGTTGATTATACTTGTTTTACTAAAAACTGCAATTAACAATTGTTAATTGTTATGCTTAATTCTTAATGGGGAGGTGAGGTTTCAATGTGAGGGAATATATATCCAGAATGACTGTGATGTACAAAATAAAAAGATAAAAAGAAAATAAACCTACCTAAAGACTGTATTATGTAGTAAAAAATACAGAATTACTGCTGGGCATCTATCAGGGTGTTGTACAACCTCTGACTACAACACAGTAATTTCTGATTCTGATATGCCTGAAAGAATGAGAAAGGCTCAAAAAGGTATTATTAAGGATGCAGGTATCTGACCTGATGATTTTATATCATAGCCTTCCATGGTCTCTGTGCCTTAGATCCAGGCAGCTTTAAACACTGCCCAGCATACAAGATTTTCTTTTTTTTTTCTTTTTTTCTTTTTTTTTAATTAAAGCTTTTTATTTGTATAACATATGTATGGGTAGTTCCCCAACATTGATCTTTACAAAGCTTTCCATTACAAATTTTACCCCCAGTCCCCTCCCCTCCCCTAGATGGCAGGAAGTCCACTACATGTTAATAATGTTGAAATGCTTGAGAAGTTATGCAAGAAAAATTCTATCTACAAGAAAAAAAAAAGAATCAGAGAAAGGCAACACAATGCAAGCAAATGTCAATAGAGATCATGAAAATGTTACGTTGTGGTCCATATTTCATTTCCCTCTCTCTGGGTGTATATGGTTTTCTTCAGTGAACAATTGGAACTGGTTTGAGACAATTCTTTGTTGCAGAGAGCCATGTCCATCAGAATTGATCATCATGTAATACTGTTGTTGCTGTGTATGATGATCTCCTGATTCTGCTCGTTTCACTCAGCATCAGTTCATGCAAGTCTCTCCAGGCCTCTCTGAAATCGTCCTGCTGGTCGTTTCTTACAGAGCAATAATATTCCATAACATTCATATACCATAATTTATTCAGCCACTCTCCAATTGATGGGCATCCCTTCAGTTTCCAGTTTCTAGCCACTACAAAAAGGGCTGGCACAAACATTCTTGCACATGTGGGGCCCTTTCCCTCATCTAAGATCTCTTTGGGATATAGGCCCAGTAGAAACACTGCTGGGTCAAAGGGTATGCACAGTTTGACAACTTTTTGAGCATAGCTCCAAATTGCTCTCCAGAATGGTTGGATCCATTCACAGTTCCACCAACAATCATACAAGATTTTCTTGAGGAAAAATAAAACAGGAGGCAGAAATAAGCCTTAAACAATGTTGCCTTTAAAATATCAGATCCTGGGAACAGCTAGGTGTTGCACTGGATAGAGCACCAGCCTTGAAGTCAGGAGGACCTGAATTCAAATGTGACACTTAATACTTCCTAGCTGTGTGACCCTGGGCAAAGTCACTTAACCCCAATTCCCCAACAAAAAAAAAAAAAAAAAAAAAAAAGAAGAAAAAGAAAATATCAGATCCTCATAGCTGCATTGCTATACCATGAAGAAATCTCAACCATCTCTTTTTCCTTTCAAGACAGTCAGCTCTACAAATGTAATATAATAGGTCCACTTATATGTAGCATCAACTAGTTTCTAGTCCTTTTTTTTTTTTTTTTTGCTTTTTTTCTGAGGCAATTGAGGTTAAGTGACTTGCCCAGGGTCACACAGCTAGGACGTGTTAAGTGTCTAAGACCAGATTTGAACTCAGGTACTTGACTTCAGGGCTGGTGCTCTATCCACTGCACCACCTAGCTGCCACTCTTTTTTTTTTTTTTTTTTTTTTTTAATCTGCCTACAGATAGTCTCAGAATGAGAGTGCAGTTGGTATTCTTATGATGATTGAAAGTAGTGGCTTCCTTTCTGTCCCCACAGCTCAAATGCATATCTCCTAGTGTGTTAATTTTATCTACCACACAAATATAGTTTTGTAACTGAATGGTATGTGAGTCAAATATGAACTATGCAGAGATATAGGTTACTATTTCTCTTTGGTTGGGAGTACTACTTGAAGCAGGGATCCCTCAATTATGCTGAACAGAGAAGTATAATTGAAGGTTATAGGAATTGACTCATTGTGTGTTACAGAGTCTGTATTTTTTTAACCGGATCCTTAATATGAGATCTTGTCTTGTATTTACTGTGCACAATCATTCAAAATCCATTTGACTATCCTGAGAAATATCAGAAATTCAGGTACTAAAGAAACTTAGAATTACTGGATCTCAAAGCTAGAAGTACCTCAGAGGCTATCTGGTCCAACCCACAAGTGGGTCAATTAGTCTCTCTACAATGTCCTTTGAGTCATCCAAGCTCTTCAAGAAGACCTCTAGATATAGGGAAGTCACTATCTTTGGCACATATTTTGAAGGAATCATTTGTATCTTTTTAAAAAAGCTGGATGCCATTTACCATTTCCTATGCTGTGGTACCTCTTCCATTGCCCACCAATATTCCAAACTACTAGAAGATAACAGTTCAACAATTAAATCCATAAATTCTTTTCATTTGAAATTGAATTCATTGAGAGATACCTAGGTGTCCTATCTCATCTTCTTACTTAGCTTGTGTTTTAAATCTGCATTTTTTTCTTTAAAAAATTGACACATTTTGCTTCTCTATTATTTTTATTTCCATGTATATTTTTGTCCACCCCCACCTGTTAAGTCTTCAGCAACAGAATAAGAAAGAGAAGAAAAAAGGCAGCTAAAACCAATCAACACATCAGCCAAGATTGACATTTATAAGCTATGGGCCATTCATACCCATAGTCCTACTCCTGTGGAAAAAAAGGAAGGGGGAGGGGAAGGAGAGGGGAATAAAATTTTCATTCTTCAGGACCAAGCATGCTCATTATAATAATGCAGTGTTAAGTTTTGTTAATTTTATTTGTTGTTTCCATTTCAATTTTTTTAAGTCATTGTTTTCTTGAGTTTACTTATTTCACTATGTATCAGTTTATATGTTTTTTTCATGCTTTTCTATGTTCTTAATACCCATTTCTTATGAATTTCTTATGGTATAGTAATATTTCATTACATTCATTTAGTAAAGAAATATGCATTTATTAAGCACCTATTTTGTGGCAAGCACTATTTAATCACTTTACAGATATGTCATTTAATTCCCACAACAATACGTAGAAGGTGCTATTATAATCTTCATTTTATAGTTGAGAAAACCAAGGCAGGTAGAGTGACTTGTGCAGAGTCATGCAGCTTTTAAATGTCTAAGGCTGCATTTGAACTCAGGTTTTTCTGACTCCAGACCTAGTGCTCTATTCCTTGTGCCATCTGGCTGCCTCAATTTAGCTATTCTCTAACTGATAAGGATCCACTTTGTTTCCAGTTCTTTGCTACTGCAAAAGGTCCAATTGTAAATTTTATTTTAGTATTTATGAAATTTTTCTTCCTATCTTTTTCCTCCTCAAAGCATATACCTGGCAATGAGCTCTCTGGATGAAAGGGGATAGACATTTTAGTCACTTTCTTAGCATTTATATCAAATTGTTATCCAGAACCATTAGGTGATTCCCTTTTTTTTCTCCTTTTTTCTTTTTTTAGCCTGACAAATTCTGTATCATAAACAGAAGCCATGATAATTCTCAATAAAATTATTAAGTACCCACTGTATTTAGTACTCTGCAAAATGAGTCCATAGAGAATGTATACACAGTTGTATATATATATGTGTGTGTGTGTGTGTGTGTGTGTGTGTGTGTGTGTATACAACTGTGTATACATTCTCTAGGGACTCATATATACCTAAATACACACATGAATATATGTATATATATTCATGTGTGTATTTAGGTATATATGAGTGTGTATATGTATGCATGTATTTACATATATGTGTATGACTACACACACATATATACTTAAAAACTCACTAAGACTTTTAGAATACTCTTTACAAGGAATTGTCTTTTCTGCTCTCTTGGAGCTTATAAGGGAGTTGTGGCACAGGAAAAATACTTATACATAAGTGAGGTGCAAACAAAGACTCTTCATGGTACAAAACTTTCAGAGGATTATATAGAGGAAGCATCTGATTTCCTTGAAGACCCAAACAAAAAAACATTAGAACAGAGATCATACATCATTTTTTAGTCTGATGACATAGAAAGAGATGAAAATTAATGTCAAAAGATTTAGGTTTGAATTCTTGGTCTATACCTTAAATGTGTATTCTTTGGTAAGTTATTTCAAACTGTGATTAAGTACTTTGGTATAAAGTATCATGCTTTAGTCTACTGAAAAGTAAACTGGCCTTGTACCCAGGAATTCCATGGTCTAAGTGTTTCCCCTAATCCATTCTGGCTGTGTGACTCTGAGCAAGACACTTTAGAAACCCAGACAACTCTCTAAGACTCAAAGTTGCAGAACAACAGCTGGTCTTGGTGGAGGGCATTTCATCATTAGGAGTTCTGTTGTTGCTATTGAGTCATTTTCAGTTCTGTCCAGCACTTCATAATCACATTTGGGATTTTCTTGGCAGAGATACTGGAGTAGTTTGCTATTTTCTTCTCCAGTTTATTTTTTTCAGATGAGGAAACTGAGGCAGACAGAGTTAAGTAACTTGCCCAAGATCACACAGCTAGCAAGTGTCTAAGGTTGGATTTGAACTCAGAAAGATGAATCTTCCTGACTCCAGGCCCAGTGCTCTGGGCATTGAGCCACTTAATCACTCATGAGACTTCTCTTAATGAAGTCACAAGACTTAGCCTTATTAAAAAAAAAAAAAAAGTGTGCAAGGCACAGTGCTAGATTATAGATATATGAAGATGAAAAAACGTCTGTTCTACTTCCTCAAAGGGCTTCCTGTCCAGCAGAGTAGATAAGCTGCATATTGAAATAAATACAATATTTTTCCCTTTTGATCTGATTTTTCTTGCACATCATGATGAATATGGAAATCTGTTTTGAAGATTTGCACATGTTTAACCTATATCAGATTGTTGGCTGTTTTGGGGAGGGAGAGAGAAGGAGAAAAATTTGGAACACAAGTTTTTGCAAAGGTGAATGTTGAAAACTATCTTTGCATATTTGGGGAAAAAAAGTGCTGTTTAAAAAGAAAGAAAGAAATACAAGCAAGGTAGAACTTAAAAGGGCAATGGAAAGTCCACATAAAGTACTTGTAAGAAAACTGGAAAAAATAATAGGATCATAGATTTGGAACCAGAAGAAGTGAGTTGATGGAAAAGAGCCAATCTAAATAACTAGCTCTCACAAGAGCTTTTCTCTACAGACTAGGTCGAGCCAAATGCCCCTTCATACTTTTGCTTATTCTGAATGGTTCATTTACAGAATGATATATTGAAAAGATCCTTGGATTTGAAGACAGAAGACATCAATTAAAACTCCACCTCTGACACTGATTAACTGTGTAGCCTTAAATCAACCCCCTTAACCTCTCAACTTTAATGCTGGCAGCCCATACTGCTCTTCTTACCAAGTGCTAGTTGGGGAGAAGTTCTGAGGCAGGAGGAATTCAGAGGAATGGGGTAATGAGAGCCTTCACGTGGGTAAATAGCTGTAAGACTTCTCTGTACTTTGGTGTCCTTTAATATCCTTTGTCTATCTGGGGCCCCAGTGAAGTCAATTAATATTTCATACCTTTCACAGCCTGGTTTGGAGCTCTACCTATTTATTCTACAAGATGATGGTCCCAGGGAGATGTCCTATTTCAAAGTCTGTTACCAGTGTGATGATTTCATGAATGTTTTATGTGTATAGTAATAATAATCATATACTTTCTATCAATAAGATAAGAGTCATTTTGTGACATCTTCAGAAGCAATCTCTCCCTGTTATTGCACATTATACCTCTCTAAGACTCATTTTCTACTAGGCTCTCCATCTTTGCTGGCTTTGTTCCTTATACTCTGACTATCAGCCCAGATTTCCTCCCAGTGCCTATTGCTGTCTTCCAAGATTTTTTGCCCTGCCTAAGTAGGTCTGCCAAATGTCTGATTCCTGATCTGGCTATTCAAGGAATCCCAACACACACTGACTCAAACACGCTTTAGACATTCTCAGTCTTTTCTGTGACCCCCGGGGCAGTCTGATGAAGCTTATGAGCCCTTTCTCAGAAGAACGTTTTTGAATGCATGAGAGAGAAAAACAAGATTACAAAGTAAACCAGTGACATTTAAATAGTTATCCAAATACTTTTTAAAAGCAAATTCATGGACTCTAGTTCAGAACCCCTGCTTTAAGTACCTACAGCTAGCTCCTAGTCATATTCACTAAGAATTGATGGAAATTCAAATAAGTTAGTCTCTTAAAGGATGACTAGCACCAATCTACTGAGGAAGGAAGGAAACAATTATTAAATACCTATTGAGTGCCAAGTATTGTACTAAGCACTTTACAAATATTACCTCATGTGATCATCACAACCTAGGGAAATAGTTGAGAAAAATGAGGGCTCTAACACTTTGCTTGCCTCTGGAAAGAAAAGTCCTTTGTCTTTCTCCCCAACCTGTAATGCAAATCTTACTCTGGTGACTCATGTTTATAAGTACAGAGTACAATATCATTTAAAAGAGTATAAAGAGCTGGGAAAGACCTGGATTCAAAACTGACCTCTCCCATATTGTATGACCATAGGCAAGTGATTTACCTTTTTGGTTTCATCACCTATAAAATGGAGTAATAGTATTGTGTCAGAGAGTTTTGTAAATTGTAAAGTACTATGTAAATATAAGCTATTATTATTATTACAGCTAACATTTATTTAACACCTACTACATGCCAGGCATTATGATAAGTATTTTACAAATATAATTTTCATTTTATTTTCACAACAATCCTGGAAAATAGGTGCCATTATTTCCATTTTACAGACGAGAAAGCTGAACAAATAGAGATCAAGTGATTTGCCCAATGCTACCTAGTTAGTAAATATCTGAGACTGAATTTGGCTTCAGCTCTAGAGCCCCATTACCATTATTATCATTGTTAAGTCTCTTGTCCTTTATAATCTCACCCAGAAACAGGCAAGAGTATTCAGCATTGCCATAGTGGATTATAGGCATTTACTGTTTCAGATTCACAAAGATACTGCCACTTCTAGTCTACCACAGAGGTGTCAGCTGCAGCAGGCAACACTCCCAACTGCTACTCAAACCAGACTAAAATATTTAATATTTAACAAAATAATTAAAATAGAATAGAATATAGGTGATGTTAATATGTAGTATACAATGTACAGTCCAGCACCTGCCGAAGTGCTCAGGTAGCGTTACTATAAATAGCAGATAGGTGGTGAACATTCTGGTCTGTTGGGATATGATCCCTTAAGTCTCCAAGGGCAACATTATTAGGTACCAACTCCTACCTCTCCATCTGTGATTGTAGGGCCCAGGAAAGGGCTCTTCTAGGAACGGTGTTGTAGTTAGCTCACTGGAAAAATTCCAGGGCTGAATAATAATAATAAAAAATCCAGGCTAACAGATAACTGAGTCCTAGAGGTTTCTGTTGTTGCCATAATCAGGGAGGTGAGACAATTCATCCACATCGTGGTAAGAAAGCAGCTGCTCCCAGGAGTTCTGGGGAGGGCTCCCTTCAGAGAGCATTTACAGTCAGTATATAAAAGAAAGAAGGGAAATCTTTGGGGGTGGCTGGTGTTAGACTCTCAGCCTGTTCCCCCTGAGAGGGCTGAACCAGAGTTTTTGAAAGGAGATACCACTAAATAAAGCTTCTCTGTGAGAAAGCAGCGCAGCTCTTATTACCTGAGTGACTTTCCCTGTGTCTTGGTGGTATTTGCCTATTAGAATCAGTCTTGGATATTCATGGAGCTGTCTTTAAGCTGCTTGAAGCTTTGGGCAAAGGTTGTGCCAAAGGGGCGTTAGGATGGTTTGAGTCACAATACTAAAGATGGCTGTGACTTCTCCATTGACAGGCCTAGGTCAGAAGGCCTGTTGGGTGAGTGGAGGGGCTCTCAGTGGGTCTAAGCAGCCATGTCAGATGGCTGCAGAGGCAGGTGCACTGCCCAGAGCTCCCATTAGCTCACAGAAGGAGAGTTGGAAGGGGATTTCTGGGAGATACGGAGGAATCCCCCAATGGTGTTGTTACTCAGTTGTTGAGTTGTCACTATCTCTTTCTTTGTGGTCCAGCTGAAGTTTTTTTTTGGCAAAGGTCTGAAGTGGTTTGCCATTTCCTTCTCCAGCTCATTTTAGTAAAGAAGAACCTGCAGCAAATGGGGTTAAATGACTTGCCCAAGATCACACCCCCACCATTGAAGGCTAGATATTAACTCAGGTCAGCTTGAGCCCAGCCCAGCACTCTCTCCACTGCCCCACCTCACTGCCTGTTATAACCTCTATAGCATCTTAGATTAAAGATTGTACCATCCACTTGACCACTTTTGGCAATGGGAGATGTAGTTCTTTCTCTGGCAAGCCTTTGAGTGGGCCTTATAAAAAAGAAGGCACACTAATGAAACTTTACATCCGAGTTCTGATCATGTTTCTTGTTTTATCTAAACCTGTCTCTAATTCCCCTGAGTCTTAGAAGCCTATACTTGTCTCCTTTGGATCACTGAAACCTAGCCTGACCCTGCATCCAGAAATGCCAAAGTCAACTTTGGTGCTTCCTGAGATGTTAAAATTTTCTGATAGTCTTTGATCCCAGAGAACTTCACTCTTAATGCTTTTTTTTTTTGTATTGTAAGAATAATTCCTAGTTCACCCAAATTTCAGAATTATTTAGCACATTCAAGATCTCCCTACCCAGAGTTAGGTCCAGTTTTATTTTAGCATAGAGAAGCAGACTCATTTTATTTTATTTTTTATAATACCTTTATTTCTAAATATATCCTTCTTTCAACTACTCAGAGAGCTAAATTTTATAACAAAGAATAAAAAAAAGGGAAAAGAAATCTGATTCAGTAAAACTGTTGGTTTGATCTGACAATCATATGCAATGTTCAGCATAAAAAGAAAGATGCATTTTCTCACCTCTTCTTCAGGGACAAGATAACAATTAGGGTTAGGGTTAGGTTACACAATATTCTTGTTGATTGACAGTGTTGTGTACATGGTTTCCAAGTCTCCAAAATTTCTCTGAATTCTTTCTATTCATCATTTCTTTTAATGTATTCATTGCATTTAGGTATCACAATTTGTTTATCCATTCACAAAGCTAGAGTTACTTCCTTCCTTCCCAATTATGTTCCCGGGCAAAAAGTATGGGCATTCATTTATGGGTAATTCCAGGCTGTAGGTCCATGGATATGCAATTCTCCTTATTGGTGGAGATCCACGTTTCCTGTTTATGTGAGCAGGACAACTCCAGCTTTCTTCAGTTCTCTTCGAGTCTGACGAGTTGTTCTGAGTTCTCTAAGTTTTGAGCTGTTTTAGACTCTGCACCCAATGTGGGGATTTCTGATTTTGTTTCAAGAGGGAAAATAAATTCAAGAAAAAACTTTGGAAGGAGCCAACATAAAAGGAATGGACAGTCTTCAACATGTCTCTGTCCCCAGCTTGCTATACTAGAGATTCTGGGGGACTTCCCCTTGAGTGAGATCTAGAACTCTCAGTTGAACTGACTTACCTCTCTCCTTTAGGGAGCTCCTCCACTATGTATTGTCTATTATATATTTTCCTATGTATATGTTATTTGTTTTGCTATCTATTTGGATAAATAGGTTTTCTTTTATAATTGCTATGTGTTCATTGTGGAGATGGTTTGTGGGAGAAAGGAACAAAATCTTGGATATAAAGCTTAGGGTTTTGCTTCCCCCAATAATGGAAAATGACCAGAAGTTAGATTGAACCTAATCACACCCTCTAAACTAATAATATTTAAGGGAGCAGACTCAGTATCCCTTCTCTTTATAAAAAGAACATAATGGCTAACCTTCCCCTTCTGATGAATTAAAGTTTGCTTGAAGAATTAGGGGAGGAGGGAGAAGAAGAGGCAGGAAATGTTTATTCTACCTCCCTTTGGGGACATTCTATGGGTAGGGGAACAGCTTTTGGGACATATGGAGTCTTGTTATATATTAAAAAATCAGAACAAGAGTCATAGTAGTCTCAGAGTAAAAAAGATCTGGGTTTGTACTTTTAACATTTACTGCCTTTGTAATCTTTGGCAAGCTACTTTTTTTTTTTTTTTTTTTAATTTGAGACTAAGTCCCCTTATCTCACCAAGTCTATATGTTTAGCAGTCATTCATGGCCCAGTCCCATTGATAAACTGCTTAAGACATAAATAAAATAGTCCTTACCCTCAAGAAACTTAAATTATATGAAGGGAAAGCATCTTAGAGGTCAATTAGTCCAACCCACACATGTAACAGATAGAGAAATTGAGGCCCAGAGAAGTTAATGAATTTCTTAAGATATAAACTCACAGCAAAATTGGGTTTTGAGGCTAGGTCTTCTGACTTCATAGCCATTGTTTCCCCTCCCCCCCAAACCCCCACCAAAGGAGGATACTCCAAAAATGCACTATGGCATGTATACAAATAATTTGAGACTCAGTAAAGGACATTGGACTAGGAAACAGTCTGATACAAAAGAAAAGCATTGGCCCTGAAGTCAAGTGATTTGGGGCTCTTCTACCATTTCTAATACTTATTATCTGTTGTACCTTAGGCAAGTTAGTTAATGTCCCCAGACCTCAGTTTCTTCCTCTATAAAGTGAAGGGAGATGATCTCTGAAAGCCTTTCCAGCTCTATGAATTCTGATGCTATAACTAGATGACTTGTAAATTATTTTCTAAATATAACTCTTTGATCCTATAAAATGATCCAAGAATTATTATTTTAAAACAATTTTTAACAAAGTGGATTGAATTTGTTTGGCTCTGATTCTCAGTTCCAAAACAGCCTGAGTGTCATTCATTCATGGTCTCAATTCTTGGGTTAGGGCTAGCAAAAATTGACAGCAAAATCAATTCAATTTTAAATTGTAAGTTATTTGATATAAAAGAGAGATGCTTTTGACCTCTCTCCTCCCCCCCAAAAAAGGAAAAAAAGAAACAAAAACATGGTCTTTTCTATATTGGTAGAATGGGACAAAAGTCAAGGTAAGGTTTTCCTCTGCTTCTGACATTAGAATTTTTCTCTTTTTTTTAAGGGCAGCAACCAATTAAACAGGGTAGCATACTACTTGATTATTTCACACCACCACCTTCTCCTAAGGGGATTTTGAGTCCCTTGTATGTTTAAGTAGATTGTTGTGACTTTGAGGTATGTGTTTTTGAGATTCTGATTGATGTGCCACTTTAAAGTATGTTTCTCATAATGTTGATTGACAGCTGATCAAAGATATTAATCTCTTTAAATTCAACAAATATTTATTAAGTACTTAATGGGTATAGAAACTTTGATAATCTCCTTTCTCATTTTGCTAACATCTTTCAACAAAGTAACTTTTTTTCATAGACTTTCTCCCTGGTTTGAAAGGAAATTATTCAAACAGCTTTTAAACAATTCATCTTTCAGAGGGTTTAATTGGAGAATGTAAACCTGTAGAGAATCTAACCGAACTAAGGATCTCAAGCATCCAAGATTATCTATGTGTCACCTTGTGACCTGTTTCCTTCACACCACCTTTTAATTTTTGTTGCAATTATGGTGTATATAGATAATACCGATTAGCATATTTATGGTCATTGCTTCATATTTATTGTCTGCACAACTCATTAATCTTCATCTAGTGTGTGTGGCTGACAGCTCAATCTATTTTGCAATCTCTGGGTAGCAGCCACATCCCAAAAAGCCTTTGTTTTCCTGTAAATAAACTGTGTTTAGGACCAGAGGACAATGGTGCATCATACTTGATTGACACAAGCCATGGCTACTAATCAAAAGTGGATTTTATTACCAGCTGAGTCAAGTGCATTATGGGGCCATTGTTCTAATGCTATCAGGGCAAGAGCATACATAGGCAGTCACCTTCTCAAGATGGGTTGATTGTTCTCCAAGATTAGACAGAGTTGCCTTATTATCCAACCCAGACAACAAGGCATCTCACCCAAACAGACGCTTTTGCAGGAGCTGCCTGTACATTGACTCTATTTGAATTGCTAATTTATAATCTGTCCAGCACAGATGTGCAATGAATATTTGGATGTTGTTTTGCATGTCAGTGGAAGAGGCTGAATGATGAGGTGATGATTATTCAGTGATGGCTATTGGACAATCGCCAGTGATTGAGCTTGAGCATTTTCCCTGACAGTAATCAGATCAGCTCCCAAGGCTGATTTTCTTTAATTCTGCGACAATTTATGTTAGAAGATAATACATTCCCCTTTCTAGTTAACTGAACTGGCAGAAAGTTGCCTTCCATTTTATTGCAATTAGATTTTTAAAACTTTCTTAGAGTTTAGACAGGTAGAAAAACTTCAAGCAATTGAGGTGACCTGGTTGCCTGTACCAGTTAGGATAATGTAAAAAAAAAAAAAAAATTATCAGAGATACAAGAACTTTATTTTCATTCTCTTCCAAGAAAAGTTAGTAATGGCTATTTAAACATCGTATAAATGTGGTTTCTGATACATGACATTGAAGGATCATGGGTATCAAAGTTCTGGCAGTGTCTTCTCTTAGGTGGGTCTTTTTAATCTTTCCTTTCCTCCCTTTCTTCCTTTCTCCCTTCCTCCCTGCCTTCTTCTGTTCCTCCCTCCCTTCATCTGTTCCTTCCTCCCGCTTTTCTTCCCTCCCTCCATTTTTCCTTCCTTCCTTCCTCTTTCCCTTCCTTCCTTCCTTCCTTCCTTCCTTCCTTCCTTCCTTCCTTCCTTCCTTCCTTCCTTCTTTCCTTCCTTCCTTCCTTCCTTCCTTCCTTCCTTCCTTCCTTCCTTCCTTCCTTCCTTCCTTCCTTCCTTCCTTCCTTCCTTCCTTCCTTTCCTTCCTTCCTTCCTTCCTTCCTTCCTTCCTTCCTTCTTTCTTCCTCCCTCCCTCCCTCCCTTCCTTCCTTCCTTCTTTCTTTCTTCCTCCCTCCCTCCCTCCCTCCCTCCCTCCCTTCCTTCCTTCCTTCCTTCCTCCCTCCCTTCCTTCCTTCCTTCCTTTTTTCCTTCCTTCCTATCATTTTACAGTTATGACATGACACTCAGCTGCAAATGGAATTTAGCAATCCACACTTTTTGAGCCAAAGACAGTTATTTTGCAAGAGTGTGAACTTGAATTTGTACATTTTTAAATCTCCTATTTTTCTCTCATGGGGGCAATGCAGTATAGAGATAATGACACAGGACTGTGAGCCAAAAGACCTCATTTCAAGTCCTGTCTCTGCCACTCTTTAGTAATGTGACTTCAAGCAAATTATTTCAGCTTTCTGGGCCTCATAGAACCGAAGGATCATAGAGTTAGAGTTGGAAAGAACCGAACTTCACCCCACCCACCCACCCCCATTTTATAGATGTAGAAACAGAAACCCAATAAGGCTATGTGATTTACCCAGGGTCACATAGGTTGTAATCAGCATAATGGCATTTGAATCCAGGTCGTCTGACTCTAAAAGCTAATATTCTTTACATTGTACCATGCTGCTATGTAAAATGGTGATAATACTTTTGTTACTTATTTTATAAGAGAAAGTAATTTTTCGGTGTCTGGGTCTCAGTTTTTGTTGCTTGTTTGCTATGATTCAGAAATGTGATTTAATCAATACTAAGAACTTGCAGTCCAGAAACTCTCTCTATCAATAAAGATTACTTCTATTATATGTAAAATAAAGATAATAGTTTAAGAGGAGATAGGTGGGAAATTCATCTTCCCCCCCAAACTCCCTGCTCTGTTGATATGTCACTGGATATAATTATGGATGAGATATTATAGTATTGATGTAAAAAGGGAAGAAGATTTGGTTCTACTTATCCTTCCCTCTCCATTTACTCCCCAACTTACTTGATAGTCACAGATCTAATTACAGATGAAGAAGGTATTGATGGGTTAGTAAGAAATTAACACCTGATGATACCTTTATGAACTGTGAACACCTTTCTTTGATGAAATTAAAGGAAGTCTGAAGATTAGAAGAATTAAAAAAAAAAAGACATTTAAATACTTTATAGCCTGGAGTCAATGAACTTGATAGCTCAGCAGTCCAGGCTTGGAGCATCCATAGAGTGTTATCCCATGAGGCAGGTGAAGGAGGGGTTGTAGATAACCTCCTATTCCCCATCATTGACTATAGCATCTAGTAGTTGAGCTATTCATCCAGAACACATTCCATCAAGCAATTAGTTCTAGAGAGTTCAAAGCATAGTTCAGGAAACAGGGACACATTCTCCAGAAGCCATTTCAAAGATGATTACCCCTGGTAGCATAGAAAAAAGTTGACTATGGACCCCCAAAAGAGAAAAGCAGGGCAAGCAAAGGATGTACACTTTTCAGAGAGGAATACAGAAGGTAATTTACTGGAGGCCAAAAGCTACTTCAAGGATGATTACCCTAGTAGCACAGAAGAGGGCTGACTATGAACTCAAGAAAGACATAGCTGTAATACTTGGAACTATGAATTGCTTCAGCCACATGTTCCTTACAGATATACCTCATTATTTGGTGTACAAAAGTTATGTTTACTCTTCCTGAATGTGGTGAATGAGTGGGTGTGTTTCAGGTTTGTGGATGTTATTTTTTTTTATTAAAACTTTTTTATTTTCAAAACATATGCATAGATAATTGCAAAACCTTGTGTTCAAAATTCTCCCCTTCCCCCCACTGCCTCCCCTAGATGGCAAGTAATCCAGTATATGTTAAACATGTTAAAGTGGATGTTATGTTTTTTGGCCATATTCTTTCTATGCTTTATAAAACAAATACCTTTGCTAAAAACCAATCTTGGAGAGAAAGAGGCTTGTAAACTAATTTTAGGAGAATGCCTGTATGGTGCCTAAGAATCTGTGAGTATTAGCTGCTCTCTGGGCCTCAATTCACAGGTGCAAGTGTAAATTGGTAGATTGATTTACTTTATAAGTTTATTGTGTAGAAAGGAACTTTTTTGACCTTGACTCAAATGACTCAGTGTTACCTTAGAAGGAGGTCCAACTGGGAGCAGATAGATAATGCAGTGGATGGAGGACTAGGTATGGAA
The DNA here is from genome assembly GCA_023553655.1 of Myrmecobius fasciatus. Lineage (NCBI taxonomy): Eukaryota > Metazoa > Chordata > Mammalia > Dasyuromorphia > Myrmecobiidae > Myrmecobius > Myrmecobius fasciatus. The sequence goes on from JAJPUD010000716.1 coordinate 132,351, forward strand.
CCAGAAAGCCCTAACTTCAAATTTGATTTCAGGTATTTACTATGTGACCCTAAGTAAGTGACTTAGCTTGTCTGCCTCAGTTTCCTCAACTGTAAAATAGGACTAATAATAGCAGCTATCTCCCAGGGTTGTTGCAGGGACAAAAATGAGATAATATTTGTAAAGCACTTCACATAGTACCTGGCACAGAGCTTAATAAACACTTGTCTCTCCCCTATGCTCCCTTCTATTGTGAGTGACATCAGGGTTCTGTTTATAGCTCCCTATTCTTCAATACTTTTATCAGTGACTTGGATCAAAGCTTAGATGGTATGTATACTGCAGATGATTCAGATGGGATAAATAACATGCTATATGACAATATCTTAACCCAGGAAGATGTCAATATTCTAGAAGGATAGATCAAATCAATCAAGAGGAAATGCAATAGAAACAAATATAAAATTCCAAAATGGGTTAAATGATTGACCTTATAATAAATGGGAGAGAAGTGACTAGACAACTATTGTTACAGAAACAATATGAGCATGATAGTAGATTTAAAAGCTCAATATGAATTAACAGTATTATGGGCCATCTAAGAGCCACTATGATCTTGGACTATGCTAAAAGGCATCTGTAAAATGAAGGAATTTGGCTAGATGACTTTTAAGGTGCCTTTAATTTTATATCTATGATTCTACAATCCTATGAGAATGAATGTAGAAATCTCTGTGTACGCAGCTCTTTGTATGACTTAAGCAAAAGCACAAGCAAACCCAATTTGATCTCTAAATATTCCTTATATGTATTAAACTTTGTCCTCTATTTATTGAGTGCAATCCTAGATCAATATTGATATGCTTTCCTGCTAATTACTTGGATCTTTAACTGAATCTCTGCTTATCCACTTACTTTTGGATAATGATCTAAGACTTCTCTGTGAACCTTAATAATGGCTTCCCTGAATGGTCAGGAGTTGTGTGTTTGACTATTTCCACCAACTATGGCACATAATGTAGCAGCAATAATGGCTATGTTGGGGCTTGGGGTGGGGTGTTGCTATCCAAATCCTAGGCCTGTAGAGGCCATCAGAGCTCGTGTTATCACTGTGGCACACTTCATCACATAGTCTGGGATTGCATTCCTCAGGATCATGAAGGAGGCAGAACAGACAAATGCCTGGAACTCATCCTTACAACTATGGTGGGTACCTTGCCCAAAGGTTTCAATTCGTACAAAAAAGAGGTCCAAAACATATTTAAAGGGTTTTACAAAAGGCATCTCTCATCACTACTAGGCAATTTCAAGAGTTATGCCCATTCAAAGATCACTAGATATCAAGAAACTGCTAATTAAATGAAGAATTCCACTTTAGAAGATGGATGTTCCAGATTTATTATCAGTGGATAGGAAACTACTAATAAAGGATCTGACAGGAAGCCATTCCTCTTATATGTCAACCAGGGTTGTATACAGGGTAATGGTAGTGGCAGCCATGGAAATGGGAGTAATAGAAGTGATGGTATGGGTCTGTAGCAAGATAACACAGTGTTAGACATAAAGACAAGGGCATTCAAGTTCTGATTCATGAGACCCCCTCTCCTATGGTTCTTATGCTACTTGGCTATAAGACAATAGGCAAGTCATCCAGTCTCTCTAGCTTTTTATCTTTCCTCAAATGTAAAATATGGAGATTAGACTAGAACGGGATTTTTAACATGGGTTTCATGAAATGATTTCAGGATGGTCTTTGAATTTGAATGAAAAAAATTTCATTTTTATTTTCTTAAGCTTTTAGCTGAAATTTAGCATTTCCTTCCATTATAAATTAAAAAGAAAAACAAAAGAAAAACACCCCAAACATTATTCTGAAAAGGGGTGTGTGGACTTTATTGGATAAGACACAATAAAAAATTAAGAAACCCTGAATTAGATGTCAATGTTCTATATAACTCTAATAAGTTATTATATATTAAGTAACGAGAATCTGACTCTTACCAGAAATGTCCTAAAGGCCTAGCCTTAAAGGAACTTCAATTTAATGTGCCTTCAGAATATATGGTTCTATGGGACATCTTTTATAATTCATGTAATGACTTACTCTCCATCAAAATACCTCCATGGGCACACTCGGGGGGCAGGGGGAGGAAGGTTGACATTTAGAGACAGTACTCAAGGTTTGCAAATGCTTAATGTTGTATTTGTTGTATAACACCAGCAGGTATTGCAGGAATAGCTATAGAAAAACCTACTGATAGATTTCAACCATTTCTTCCAGTTATTCACCAAGGGACCCTACTGCATAGGTATGTGCCGACTTTCTGGATTTCAAAGGTATGTCTCCATTGCAGTCTCATTCTCAAACCTCCCTCCATGCTGGGGCATTCTTAGCCTGAACATCCCTCTATCATGTTAGTCTCTTTTCATTACTCCTGGGCTTCCATTTTGGGGAGGGATGCAGCCGCTTAACTTCTGTTACCCTTCCAGGCGTAGTTCTGACTTTCAAAACCGCATCCATTTCAGTACCTCTCCTTGTCTCTCCCACTTTTTCAGATCCTTCCAGTAGATCTTCCCTCATTAGAATATAAACTCACAGATGCTGGTTTTCAATTTGCTTATATTTGTATTCTGAGGGCCCTTCTATCTCTTGCCTCTGAACTCAGATGGCTCAGGGGAACAGGGAGATGGGTGCAGAGCCTTGTCTCACTTAAATCCAATTCACTTAAGTCATGACATCGTCTTCTGGATGTCATAGTTCTCTTCAAGAACAAGCAACAATCTGTGAGTTGTAGCAGCTGCCCACTGGAGACCCAGCTGACCAGTTCCAAACAAGTTGAGCAACACAACTCCTTCTTTCTTTTCTCCTTCCTTCTTTCCTTCCCTCCTCTTCCTCTGTCCATAAAGGGAATAATACCCTTATCTGCAAGTTCTTTGCCCAAAGAAATACAAATTTTGATTGCTTAAACCTAGCAAGACAGATTTACAGGCTAGATTTCTTTTTTTAAATGTCATGCCTTAAACTCAAATCATACTGGCTTTCACTGATTGGCCAACACCAGCCCAAGACTCACTTGGTCATTGTTTAGGCTTGGATGGTTCAGAGTTCAAATAGAAACTTTTGTTTTAGAAACTCTGAGGATATTCCCCTGCCAGATGATATTTTTTCTCATTCTTTGCTTCATTTCTTACCTAGCTTCAACACTGAATAAGGGGGGGGGTGTTCCCTCAATCTGAGACCTGGGAAAGACCTTAGCTTTAAAAGGCCAAAGTCTCCCACTGCATCTAGGGTCATCTCCAGTGGTCCTGATCTACATCTTGCCCCTGGATCTAAGTGGTTTTGGAGCAGAAAGTGAGGTAGGTAATCTTGCACAGCCCTTCCTCACTTGAATCCAATTTATTTACAAGTCATGACATCACTTTCTTAACATGATCTTCTTAAAGAACGAAGGATAGGGGCAGTTAGGTGGTACAGTGGATAGAGCACCAGCCCTGAAGTCAGGAGGACCTGAGTTCAAATCTGGGCTCAGACACTTAACACTTCCTAGCTGTCTGACCTTGGGCAAGTCACTTAACCCCAATTGCCTCAACCAAAAAAAAAAAAGCATGAAGGATAACCAACAATTTGTATTACCAGAACTTAGCATCATACCTGCTAGACAAATAGGAAAAGCCTGCCTCTGAGTTATTTTATGACTATATGTTGGTTTATATCACTATATATCATCTGAGTGGTCTTTTTTAGGCTTTAAGTTTCTATTCGCTACTACAAGGTTTTATATAAAAGTTTAATTATGTTCTTCTCTATCACAAATTCAAAGAAAGCCTGGCCAATTCCACCCAATATTTCTATCATTTCTATTAAGCAAGGCAGTTTCTTATAAGTTAGACAGCTCAAAAATAGCAGGTCCCTTGTCTTTGTCCATCTTCTGAAGAAAAAAAAATTATTGAAAAGTTAATACTTTTTTAGTTGCATTAGTTTAGGAGAAAGACATCCACTGGGTATAGGTGGGTAAAAATTCCCATTCCTACTAAGTCTTAACCTCTGTACCAGTTTTTTAATACACTTGTGGACTGAGAATCAGGAAAGGCCTCTAGGGAGATGATGAGGTGAACGTTATTGGCATGGAGAATAGCCTCTGCAAAGACACAGAAATATGAGGGGGATAGATGAGGGAGAGCAAGTAGGTTAGTCTGACTGAAGCACAGTGTGTGAGTGGGAGTCATGTACAAAGAACCCAGAAAGATAGGCTGGGATCTATGAAAAGTTTTAAATGCTAAACAGGAATTTTGAATTTTCAGAGGCAACAGGGAGCCACAGAAGTTTATGGAGCAGGAAAGCAATGATGAGATTAGTAGTTTAGGAATACTAATTTGGCAGCTGTATGAAGAACTAATTGGAGAGGGAGAGATAATTACTGAGATTCTGTTTCAAGTCCTCCTCTCTTCAGTTGGCATAATACAAGAGAAAAAGTATGGGGTTTTTAAATCTTGGAGGAGAAAAGTTCAAATTCCACCTTAGAAACCTGCTAATTTCGTGTCCTTGAGCAAACCACTATCTGGCTCTTCATTTTCTCATCTACAAAATGAAGGTGGTTGAATGAGTTCCTTCCAGGTCAGAATCTTTGATCTCAAAACTGCTTTGGTATCTGCCTTTTTAATTCCCCCATACACATACATGTTCCCATTTCCCCTGACCTTTGATAATGAGATATTCTCTTTGCCAAAGCCAAATAATTCATTCATATGTTTATTTCATCCCCAGTATTATCCAGCAGGTGCCCCTATAACCAGTTCTTCTCTTCTTTATCTTCCATCTCTCCATTTCTATTGGTTCCTCTCCTAATGCCTCCAAATATGCTCATCTCTCTTATTCTTAAAAAGGGGGAGAAGGAAACTCTGCAAACCCCCTTACTAGATCCTGCTATCTTCTCATGTTGATCTCCTTGAGCACTGGGATTGTCTTTTGCCCTTCTTTGCATCCCCAATGCTTAGCACAGTGCAGAGTACATAGCAGTCATTCTACCTTTTCAGAATTAAACTCCTAAGAGGAAAAAAGCTATTGCCTCTATTTCTTGTCATTCTTTGCAATACGGCTTCTGACTTTGTAACTCCACTAAAACTACCAATCATCTCTGAAATGCCAAATCTTATCTTTCCTTAGACTATATCCTTGGCCTTTCTGTTGCATTTGACATTACTGACCACCCTCTCCTTGGGTTTCATACTACTTACTCTAACCTGACTCTTCATCATACATATTATGCTCCAGAAGTGTGAGTGTTCTCTAAGAGCACTCTCCATTTTCTTATGACTTCATGAACTCCCATTGATTTAATTATCATTTCTATGAAGATGATTCATATACATAAATACCTACCTATCCATGTTTCCCTGTTGAGTTAGATGTAGTTCTATACCAAAGTGTTTTGTATGTGCTTGTGTTCAATCCTCTTTTGTTCATTTCAAATAAGAGGTTCATTTTAATGATCATCTCTCTCCCCTTCCTCCAAATTTGCAATTTTCTCTCACATTCCAATTATGGAAAATAGCAAATACCACCCTTTTCTTCCCTTTCTACAATAGTCTATTTCTTTTATGCTCCCTTAATCCTCTTCAAATCCTCAGAAAAGAATCAAAAGGCCCTCTATTTTTACTTAACTCTTTTAATACCTTGTGAAGGCCTTAAAAGACTTCTTTGCCTAGGAATGCCTATGGTGAAGACAATGGACATGTTCTCTATTTTCAAATACATTAGTAAAATGTGTATTATTCAATTATACTGAAATAGTTATCAAAATTGATTTTAAAAAAATAACTTTAGAGACTCCCCTGTTTTAAAGGGATACTTGTACTACATCATCATACAGCAACTTCAAATTGCTCAAATAATTTACCTTTCCAGGTTCTCTGAACTCATGTTTGTATTCAAATATCCTGTCCAAGTATAGTCTTTTTTTTTTTTTAATTGGAAATGGTTTAGAGTCCAGTGTAGGTCAAGATTTTATGTGATCCCATATTTCCCTGGTATTTAAACTTTTTTCTAGATAGTTCTATAGTTTTTCTTTAGTATGGGAGCTCTGTATTTTCACTGACATTCCTTTGCCTCCTTACTTTTAGGAGGCAATCAGTGTATTCTTTATATCTTTACTTATTCCTCTAGTTCCTATTGATCTGGTCAGTATTCAATTGTTATTTCTTAGAACATTATAGCCAGGATGTTTTTTTTTTTTCCTTTTTTTCTGGATGATGCTTTCTAGTAATCCTTCTAAATCAGTTTTTTTTTTAATGTTACTTTGTATTTCCTATTTTTTTCAATATTCTGATCTTGTTCTTAATATTTGTTTTTGGTTCATGAAGTCATTGGTCTATTCTGTTTTTCCAGTTTTTTGGACAAAATTTGTAATTTTTTTCTTCTAAGTTACTTATTCTCCTTCCAATTATTTTGTCCAGAAATCATTTTTTAAAAAATTCTCTTGCTGAAGGATATGAACAAGTAATTTTCAGATGAAGAAATTGAAACCATTTCTAGTCATATGAAAAGGTGCTCTAAATCACTATTGATCAGAGAAACAAATTAAGACAACTCTGAGATAACATTACACACCTCTCAGATTGGCTGAGATGACGGAAAAGATAATGACGAATGTTGGAGGGGATGTGGGAAAACTGGGACATTAATACACTGTTGGTGGAACTGTGAATAGATCCAACCATTCTGGAGAGCAATCTGGAACTATGCTCAAAAAGTTTTCAAACTGTGCATACCCTTTGACCCAGCAGTGTTTCTACTGGGCTTATATCCCAAAGAAATCTTAAAGGAAGGAAAGGACCCCACATGTGCAAGAATGTTTGTGGCAGCAGCCCTTTCTGTAGTGGCAAGAAACTGGAAACTGAGTGGATGCCCATCAATTGGAGAATGGCTGAATAAATTATGGTATATGAATATTATGGAATATTATTGTTCTGTGAGAAATGACCAGCAGGATTTCAGAGAGGACTGGAGAGACTTGAATGAACTGATGCTGAGTGAAATGAGCAGAACCAGATTATTATACATGGCAACAATACTATATGATGATCAATTCTGATAGTCGTGGCTCTCTTCAACAATCAAATGTTTCAAACCAGTTCCAATTGTTCAGTGAAGAAAGCCATATACACCCAGAGAGAGGGATGTGAAATGTGAACCACAACATATCATTTTCATGCTCTCTACTGATGTTTGCTTGCATTGTTTCCTTTTTCTGATTTTTCTTTCTTGTAGATACAATTTTTCTTGCACAACAATAAGTGTGGAAATAGGTATACATATATTTGATTTGTCAAGTATTTTTACATAATTAACATGTAGTGGATATCCTGCCATCTAGGGGAGGGGTGGGGAGTAGGGGGGAAAAATTTGTAACAGAAAGCTTTGTAAGGGTTAATGTTGAAGAATTACCCATACATATGTTTTGCAAATAAAAAGTTTTAATTAAAAAAATTATAAACAAGAAAAAAAAGAAAAAATTCTCTTGCTGAAGGATATGAACAATTTTCAGATGAAGAAACTGAAACCATTTCTAGTCATATGAAAAGGTGCTCTAAATCACTATTGATCAGGGAAACACAAATTAAGACAACCCTGAGATACCATTACACACCTCTCAGATTGGCTAAGATGACAGAAAAGATGACAAATGTTGGAGGGGATGTGGGAAAACTGGGACACTGATACATTGTTGGTGGAACTGTGAATGGATCCAACCATTCTGGAGAGCAATTTGGAGCTATGCTCAAAAAGTTATCAAACTGTGCATACCCTTTGACCCAGCAGTGTTTCTACTGGGCTTATATCCCAAAGAGATCTTAAAGTAAGGAAAGGGCCCCACATGTGCAAAAATGTTTGTGGCAGCCCTTTTTGTAGTGGCAAGAAACTGAAAACTGAGTGGATGCCCATCAGCTGGAGAATGGCTGAATAAATTATGGTGTATGAATGTCATGGAATATTATTGTTCTGTAAGAAACGACCAGCAGGATGATTTCAGAGAGGCTTGGAGAGACTTGCATGAACTGATGCTAAGTGAAATGAGCAGAACCAGGAGATCATTGTACATGGCAACAATATTATATGATGATCAATTCTGATGGAAGTGACTCACTCCAACAATGAGATGATTGAGGCCAGTTTTAATGATCTTGTGATGAAGAGAGCCATCTACACTCAGAGAGAGGACTGTGGGAACTAAGCGTAGATCATAACATAACATTCTCACTCTTTTTTGTTCATTTGCATTTTGCTTTATTTTCTTTCCTTTTTGATTTGATCTTTTTTGTGCAAGGTAATTGTACAAATGTTTACATATATTGGATTTAACATATATTTTAACATGTATAAAATATAGTAGATTACTTGCCATGGGGGGGGGAATTTGGAACACAAGGCTATGCAAGGGTCAATGTTGAAAAATTATCCATGTATATGCTTTGAAAATAAAGCTTTAATAATTAAAAATTCTCTTGCTGGAATGGATCCCCATCAATTGGAGAATGGTTGAATAAGTTATGGTATATGAATGTTATGGTGTATTACTGTTCTATAAGAAACAAGCAGCAGGATGATTTCAGAAAGGTCTGGAGACTTACATGAACTGATGTTAAGTGAAGTGAAACCAAGAGAACATTGTACACAGCGACAAGATTATACAATGATCAATTCTGATGGATGTGGCTTTTTTCAATAGCAAGGTGATTCAGCCAATTCCAATGAATTTATAATGGGGAGAGCCATCTGCACCCAGATTAGGGAGTGAATGTGAACTACAACATAGTATTTTCACTATTTTTGGTTTTTGCTTGCTTTTTTTGTTTTCTCATTTTTTTCCCCTTTTTGATCTGATTTTTCTTGTGCAGCGTAATTGTGGAAATATGTATAGAACTGAACATGTTTAATATATATTGGATTATTTGCAGTCTAAGGGTGAATGAGGAAGAGAGGGAGAAAAAATTGGAACACAAGGTTTTGTAAGGGTGAATGTTGAAAACTATGCATATATTTTGAAAATAAGCTTTTAAAAAAAATTCTTGTGCTTCATTGACACTAGGAATTAATGTAGTCCATGTAGAAAATCCAATTCTTCCTCAATATTTGTGATAATTTTTGATGCTGGTCAGTGTTTAGATTTCATATCTGTGTGTAGAGATGGACTGTGCTTTTGGGTAGGAAGGTCAACCTTGCTTGGTCCCCTCATGGGTCTTCTGGATTTTCACACTGACCTCCACCTCCTCAGATTAAACTCTCCTGATTTGACATCTCAGAGAATATAGGCACCTCAGATACTCCAAACATGAGCCATTCTAGTTTGAACATTTTGAGATATTAGCCCGCCATCCTCCAACTTTCTCAGAACCCTCCTTTCTTACTGTCTTTAGACATAGAGCCTACCTCTACCTCTGGTTATACTTGCTCTTACTGCTGGCAATTTGTTAGAAGAACCTCCTTTCTCATTATCCATGGGCTTCCAGCTTTTGTGTAGTCCTGAAGTGGAAAATATCACTGTATTTTCTCCTTGGATTCTCATTCCTGTTATGAACTTCAGGATTCTGCTTGGGTAAATACATAGTATTTGTCTGCCTCCTATTCAGGCAACCACCTTGGCGGGATGTCCTCCATCCTGATAGAGAAAAATTCCAGCTCTCCTCAAATAAGGTGTTTTATCATGTGTTAAGGTAATTATGCTATTCCAGACATTCTAGGTAAAAGTCCTCAAGAAAGATCACCCTATTCACTTTCACTGGAAAAACAAAGTAAATAAAGAACATGGCCTATATTACAATATGAATATTGATGAGCAATTCAGCCTCATAGACTTACAGATAGAAGAAACTTTAAAACTCATAGTCCAATCCCCTCATTTTATAGATGAGAAAACTGTGGCCCAAAAATGTAAGGAGACTTACTGAGACTTATTGATGATTATCAAACAGTGATTTGAACTCAGGTTTTTTTGATTCTAAATCTAATGAACTAATCACCCCTTTTGCATTAGTTTATCAGTATTTCACCTAGGAAAATGAAGCGAACTGATCACAAGTGGGAAAATGCAGAGAAATTTCAATTATCTCAAACTCCCTGCTGTTACAAGAACCCATAATTTTTTACTAGTTTTTCTTAGTGATATCAGAGTCACATAGGAATAATAGGGCAATTGATGGTGAGCACACACAGGTTACAATATTCCATGAATGACAATATGCATCTGATAAATGGTATAAAGGACATAACACCGAAGACATGCAGGACTTGAAAAGGTTAGCTGATCATGTGGCAAGACTGAAAAAAAAAAAAGATGGACACCACAAGCATTTCACTGGTAATGAAGAACCAAAGGAAGGCGACAAGTACATGGAGGGATTCTCAGTTTACAGAAAGACACTGTTAAGAACCATCTAGGATGAATGACAATGGATAAGTTGTATAACTACTAACTGGAAGTGTTCACCAAGGATAAGATTAGGAATTCACTTAAGTACTTCCGGAGATACCCATAAAGTGTTTTGCACATAGAAGATACAAAATGTTTGTTGAACTAATACATTGTTTTTCACTGAGAACTAATTTTCCTTTTCTATCTTATTGCATTTGTAGAAAACATCATTTACTTATTCTTATCTTTTAATATGATTTGTTACAGATATTTTTAAAATGTGACACTACAGATATCTTTTATGACTTTTAAATTCTGTCATTTAAAACTTTGGTACTAAGATGTCTTCCCTATTAGTAATACTGAAGAATACAGCCCAAAATTTAGGAAAAAATGCTTACAAAATATCATTTTTATTTGTTTCTTCACATATATCTGCTTTCACCTTTTGGCAAGCAAAAACGGTATATAAAAATATCATTGTTTATAATGTGATATCTTTTCCAAAAATACATATACATTTCCCCCCAAATATGGCAGACCTTGTAAAACTGACAAAGTATTTTTAGCGAAGAAATATTAAATATTAGTGCTGATATTTTATGACTTAAAATTTAATGTTATATCCTGGTTTAATTACAGGTAAAGAAAATTAAAACTACTAATTCTTTAATCAAGTCATAATACACTTGTGATATGAGTGTATAACTTAAATGCATATGAATACATAACTTAAATACTTGTCTAGATAAAATTAAAAATTAAAATCTGAGGAATTTTTTTTTCAGGTTTTATGCCTTGATATTTTAAAGACAATAATAAGATCCCTAAGGTTTTGTTTCCTTTTAAAAATATTTACAGGATGAAGAAGATTAGACCCAAGTCTGTTGTTTTTAGTAAATAATAAATCCACTCTGCACCAAAAAATTTTGAATTTTCTTTTTTTTTTGGAAGTATAACTAAGTCTTAGAACCCAAGTCAATTGTATTAGTCAATCTAATGGTAATCCAATATTTTTTTTTTTGATACTTTATTTGATTTTTTATTTGATACTTTAAGGTTTGCAAAGCACTTTACATGTGTTATTTCATTTGATCCTCAACAACCCTATGAGGTAGGTGCTATTATTACCCCTATTTTTACAACTGAGGAAATTGAGGCTTAGATAGGTTACATGAGTTGCTCAGGGTCACACGACTAGTAACTGACCAAGACAGGATTCAAACTAGGGTCTGCTTGACTCCAAACCCAGGCCTTAAAACCTCTGTATCATCTAATTGCCTCTAGAAAGGTTTTAAAACTATATAATTATTCTGACAATTTACTTATGTATTGGTAGAGCTGATTTGTAAAAGCCTCTAATGAAAATTTTTCCTTCACTCTGATTCTTCCTGCTGACCCCATTGTGGCTTTTAAGGAAGGATCTCTGATAAATTTTTCCATTGCTTTAGAAAATTGTGTTGGGTCAGGTTCACATAAAAACCCTGTTACATTATCTACAATAGATTCTAGGGGTCCACCTGAATTCACTGCTATCACAGGACACCGCATGTACATGGCTTCCAGTGGAACTATGCCAAAATGTTCGTTGCTTGGTGTATAAAGCACACAAGTACAATTATGAAGAAGAGAAATTTTTTGTGTGTCTGAAAAAGACCTCAGGAATGTGACATGGTGGCTAAGGTCAAACTGGTTGGCTGTATTCTTTAGTTCTTTATAATACTCTACATTTTCTAGGACTCGATCGTCATAACCACCAGCCATAATTAGATGAATTTTTTCCCAGTCTTGAAGATCTAATCTCCCACGTAGTTCAAGTAATGCTTCTAAAGCGAGTGTTAGATTTTTCTTCCTTTCATACCTGTTGATAGAAAGAAAAACAAACTTCCTTCCTTTGGGAATTAAATTATTTATATCCAAAGGCACTGTATTTTCAAAGCTGCTGACATTCAAAGAAGGGTAGAGAACATCTGGGTTTATGTGTGCAAGGGATTTGAAAGTGTTTTTAAAAACATTTGCCGTGAAGGAGCTATTAACCACAATGCAGTCCGCCATGCCAGTAGTATACTCTTCCACCCAATCAATTGGGGTTCGGTAGAGTCGTTTAAGAAAAGAATTTCTCTGAGTTAGAAGTAAATCAGGAAAATGACAGTAAAATAGTATCTTCTTCCGATGTCTGGCCAGTCTAAACACTGGGATACAAGCAGATACCTAATTAAAGCAGAAATGAAAACTGGTTAAGAAAATGATTTTTATTTATTATTTCAAGAAAACTATCTACTTTGTGTTGTGTGTACTTAAAATTAAAAATTTGATGGGACTTTCTCTACATTTTCATGTCCCCTTCCTACAGAAAAACTGCATATACAGAATCATAAATTTGGAGGTAGAATGGACCTTAAAAATCATCTTGTCCAGGTTCCTCATTTTCCTAGAGTATGAAAGTAAAGCTAGGAGGGGCAGCTAAGTGGTGCAGTGGATAGAGCACCAGCCCTGAAGTCAGGAGGACCTGAGTTCAAATTTGGTCTCAGACACTTCCTAGCTGTGTGACCCTGGGCAAGTCACTTAACCCCAATTGCC
>JAJPUD010000716.1:145418-207781 GCA_023553655.1 Myrmecobius fasciatus
AAAAAAAAAAAAAAAAAAAAAAAAAGCTAGAAGATAAGTGAATTGCTCAGGAACACACTGGTAGAAAACAGTAGAGGCAAGTTGGGATAGCATGCAATAAGATTTGGTCAATGATTTCTAAACTTACCCCCAAATTCACAAAAATTAATCTAGAGAATACTTAATATTCCTTATCTAATTTCCTGTAGCATTAGAAATGTACTGCAAACTTCCAAGTAATGTTGAGTTTAATTTCTCTTAAAAAAAAATCCTTAAGCCTCTGCAAAATTTCATTGATCTTATTCATTCTCAAACAATGCTATTTCCTATTACTTTGGGCTGATGTCTGTGTTAAATACTCAGTTCCTCTGACACAGAAATTGGGAAAACAAGACAAAAATGTTTGGAAAGGAGGAAGAAAATTTATGTTTATACTATATAAAAATCACCTGCTAAGTACTTAATAGTACTTAAATACTAACCCTTAGTATTAACCTGTGCTTGGTACATAATAGATGCTTAACAAATGCTTATTAACTGAATAATTTTGTCTGCTGGGCCTGTTACATGCTTTCATTTTATGATTCCTTTCTAGAAAAATTGTATTTTAAAGATGAAAAGATGATAGATATCACCATTTCCAATTTCATAATTTTGGAAATAAAAATAAATCCCAAGTCTTTCCATCATAAAAAGATCCACTGAAGAAATACTGTATATTCAGCCTAGAGGAAACAAGGGAAACAGACCTATCTTCAAATATTTAGATACTACTGGGAAGGCATCATTTTAAACGGAAAGGAAATAACTTTCTAGTCCAATCTTTTTAGATGAGGAAACTGGGTCCAATCAAAATTATGACCTGCCCAAGTTCATCCAATACTTGGGAAATTCAAACCTTCTCTGAATCAAAATCAGGTGTCTTTCAGAATATGTGGAAGGTCTGCTTAGTCCCAAAAGGAAGAACCAAGCACAGCAGGTGCAAAATATTCAACTCAACACAAAGGAAGAACATCTAGAATCATTAGAGCTGTCCAAATACAGAATGAGCTGTGCCACTGGATGATAAATTACCAAACACTGGAAGTCTCAAAGCAAAACCTTATAGAAGGAATTCTTGATCAGTTAAAAATCCTTAGTGAAAAATTTTCCAATTCTTAGATTCTAAGAATCAAATTGATTTGGCCATGAGTATGTATGTGAGGGTCAAGGTATTTTATCTAGCAGTTATTTTTAGTAAAAGTAAAATATCTTTATAATGATGCAAATATACTCCCAGTAATTTCGTTTATTACCTTACATAGGAATTTTTTTGCAGAGTAGATTCTTTTTAAAGTGGAGTCAAGATCACAATTTGGTCATGATTTTCTACTCAATTCCTGCCCATTTTACAGATGGGGAAACCTAGGCCCAAAGGAGATTTAATAACTCGTTGAAAGACACAGTCTACAAGCATATTATTACATACTTACACGCTAGGCACTGTGCCCTGCTATGAAAAACAAAAACAAAACGTGTCCAAATACAAATACTCTCTCAACCTCAACGAATCAGATTCTAGTGGGAGAAACAATAGGTAAACAATACACATATGATATATATCAAAACTGAAAGTAATCTCAGAATGGAGGCACTTCAGAGAACAAAAGGTGGGAGAAAAGATGGTAGTAAGAACTACTAAAACTCTCCCAGAGGAAGGTGAGGTTTGATGGAAGCCAGAAAGGAAGGCATGCCATCATTCTTTCCAATTTCACTTTTTACCCCCCATGAAATATTCCTATTTTACTCTGAAACTGTAGCAGGGAAGCAAAGGACATTTTTGGAGTCTTTTAAGGGTAATTTAGCTCTGCTTTAAAAAAATTTTAAAAGCATACTGAGGTTCTCTTAGCAAAAGAGTATCATTCCCCTCAGGTGGCTCCAATGTCTTCATCTGCAAATAGAATGGGTTGAATTACATGATTCAGGTTGAATGCAAAAGCATATTATAAAAGTATATGCAAGGCAATTTCAAAAAGAGAATAAGAATCAAATGGATTAAATTTTAAGGAAAATACTTAACGTTTATTGTTTGCAACTTTATCAATTACTTAGTGAGGTATGGAGCAAATCACAGAATCAAGTTAGAGCTAGGAGGAGCCTTAGAAATCATCTAGCTCAATTCCCTCTATTTACCAGTTGAGGAAACTAAAGAGATGGGCAATGTCTTGCTCAAAGTCATCCACAATGATTAAATTTAATGGCAAAGTTGGGGCATGGAATTCCGGATCATCTCTACTTCGCTACTTCCTGTGCTCTTTAATACACATACCCTGCCCCGCCCCACCTAACTTAACCCAGGCTCAGTCTATTCTTGTCTAAGAATATATATATATATATAAAACAATGATAACTAAAAGTGAGAAGACACTAATTAAGAAGTAAATAAGCATTTATTAAACTCCCTCTATGTGCCAGGCACAGTGGTACTTGCTCTACAAATATTAACTTATTGGAATCCCAGTGCTTGGCGTAAATGTTTACTGAACGAAGAATCCTCACAATTCTGGGAGGAAAGTATTATTAGGGAAACTCTGGCAAAGCCCCAAGATCACATAGGTATCAAATGTCAGAGGGCGGATTAGAATTTAGTTCTTGCTGCCTGCGGGCTCCGCATCCTGCCCACTGGCAGCTCGAAAACTAATCGAGAAATATGGTCTTTTGGGTGGGACTTTAAAAAGCAGTCCCTTTTTAAAGCAGACGGTTAATAAATGATTTGACTTGATCTTAAGAGATTCAATTCCCTTCTCTTGGTCTGTTTTTCGCAAAATGAATTGGGCTGCATTATCCCTAAGGCCCCTTGCAGCCCTCTGGTGAGGTCAGCGGGGTCTCCTCACCTGGTCGCACACGATCACGTCCATCTCCTCGCCGCTCAGCAACAAGATGTAGAGCGCCAGGTAGATCATGCGCAAGTAGGCGCACAACGCTGCGCCGCGCCCGCCCCAGCCCAGACTTCGGGGCAGCCAGTCCCCGGCGCAGTGCACCTGCAGCTCACGGCTCTCGGAGAAGCAGTGGCTCGGATCATAGTGAGCCGTCCACACCTGGACGCGACAGCCGCGAGACTGCAATGCCAAGGCCGCATCCAGCACCAGTCGCTCCGCGCCGCCCACGCCGAAGTCCGGGTGCACGAACAGTACGGACGGACCGCGAGCGCGACCCTCCGACCCCTGAGGCTGCATGGCCACCGGGACCCGGAGTCTTGGGGGAAACCCAAGAAGAACCGAGGTTCCGGCGACCGCCGTGGCGCAGACTCGAAGACCAGCCCCGCCCCTTTCCCCCACCGTAACCCCGCCTCTCCGTAGTCGATCTAGCGCTGGCGTGGCATTGGATCGATTTCTCAGATCCACCATCTCTGAGGGAATAGCTCCGCCCCCCTTGGGGCTTGTATGAATTTGGACACGTTAACTAAAAGTTGACGATGGCTCTCACATTGCCGGAAATCCTTATGCGTATTTTTTTTATTTTTCTGTTTTTTTCAACGGTGTAACTAATTTTCATATGCTTCTTCTTGTATAGTAGATAAAACAGGTATCAGAACGCCAAACGTTTTTTAATCTTTTTTGAGATTTTGCATATTTTAAATCAGGCACTTGCAAAAGCACCACAGGAAGCGGTTGTCCCTGTGGCTGAAAAGCCAAGCAGAGGCTGACTCTTCTGGTTACGGTAACTGCCACCGAGGCTGGACTGTCGGCTGTCTAGTCTGCTGCCTCCTCAGCTTCAGTAATGGTAAGCGCTCACTACTCGATCCGGTTCCATTTGGTATGGGTGTCACTGCTGGCATTTGAGGGGTCTGGGGGCCAGACAGGCTGCTGAGAAAACTCCGGGTGGGATCCCCCTGGTTGGGGACGGTGGTGCTGGGCTGGGACTTGTGTAAGTGACGCCACACGATCTTTTTTTCTCTGTCCACAGCCGGGCCCTACTCCCAGTGGTACCAACGTGGGCGCCTCGGGCCGGTCTCCCAGCAAAGCTGTGGCCGCCAGGGCCGCGGGGTCTACAGTCAGACAGAGGTAAGCGTAGAGGCCTATCTACCCCCGGGCCTCTCCTGTTTTAGGCCAGTGGATGTTGAAACAGAATTTCCCTGATATCCATGCTCAATTGTTAGCTCCGAGAAGTCAAGGGCTATGTCCTAATTATCTTAAGCTAGGTACATTGATAATGAAAGTTTATTAAGCGCCTACTGTGTGCCAGACACTGTATTCAACTCTGAAGATACATATTAAACGCTCACCATGTATTGTACACAATTGGTGCTGAACTAAGGAAATAAGAATGTGTGAATGAAAGAAGAGATGGCATGAGTTTGTCAGCCAATGAACATTTATTAAGCTCTTACTACATACCTAGAAGTGTGTGTTTGTGTGCTCGAGTCTGGGCCCTACTAATTGGTGGAGGCTTAGAGAAAGGCAAAATACAGCCCCTGTCCTTCAGGTGCTTAGTCTAATGGAGAAACAACAAACAACTATGTACAGACAAGTTATAGATATATAGATTAGATATATTGGAAATAATCAGTAGAGTGAAGGCACAAGAATTGTGCTTCCGTGGAGAAAGAAACCAAAGGAAACCTGATGTGAACCTGTTCGATTCATCAAATATTTAATTAGTTTTTTGCAGGTAATATTTTAGAAAGGTGGAAGAACAACTAAAGAGGAAATCATTTCCATCCTCAAGGAGCTTATGTTTTACTTGGGCTGGGAGTGAATCAAAACAACATGTATCAAGATTAATAAATAGAATGTAATTTGAGGAAAAAGAGAGCACTAATCAGGGATGACGATTAGTAAGAAAGGTTTCCTAGAAGAGAATGGTTAAATGAGAGACGCAGAAATAAGGAGAGAGGACATTACAAATGTGTGGGGGAGGGCTTTTACTAAGTAAAGGTTTATAGGAATATTAGATTGGTAAAGTAATAATTTGCATATAAAGGATGAAGGGGAGTCGTGAAATAAGAGCAGAAAGGTAAATTGGAGCCATTATTTGGAAATTCTTAAATATCAGATTTAGGTATTTGTTTTTTATTATTTTGGTGGCAATAGGAAGCATATTAGCTGAGGAGTGATATGATCAAGTGCTTTCAAAAAAGGGGCTCTTTTTTACCTCCTGTATTTAGATCTGTGCTTGCCACAGAAACTTGATTGTTTCTAGTCTGGAGAATTAATGAAGAGAATGGTAAATGGGCAATTATGCCTCTTTTCTTAAGATCATGTTTCTTAACAAAAATTTTACTACCTTGCTCTCTAAACTGAATAGTTGGAGGCCCACAAAGTAAGCCAAGAAACAGGTTTTAAGATCAAATAACAGTTTACTCATTTTCAGAGTGAGGAATAGGTTGCAACCTGGAAGGTCTCCTAAGCTAGAGGAAAAAGGTTTTATACAGGAAAAAGAGATTTTATACATAAATTATAAGTGGGAAGGCAAGAAAAATGTGGATTACAATAAAATCATTTTTTAAAATTATTTTTTAATTTTATTTGCATAACATATGTGTGGGTAATTCTTCAACAATAACCCTTACATAGCTTTCTGTTACAAATTTTTCCCCCCAACTCCCCACCCCTCCCCTAGATGGCAGGATATCCACTACATGTTAATTATGTTAAAATATTGGCAAATCGAATATATGTATACATATTTCCAAACTTATCATTGTTGTGCAAGAAAAATCTTATCTACACAAACGATATATCAGATAAAGGAAACACAATGTAAGCAAACATCAATCAAGGAGTATGAGAATGTTATGTTGTGGTCCACATTTTGCATCCCTCTCTCTGGGTGTATATGGCTTTCTTCAGGGAACAATTGGAGGTGATTTGAAACATTTCATTGTTGAAGAGAGCCATGTCCATCAGAATTGATCGTCATATAGTACTGTTGTTGCCGTGTATAATGATCTCCTGGTTCTGCTCATTTCACTCAGCATCAGTTCATGTAAGTCTCTCCAGGCCTCTTTGAAATCATCTTGCTGGTCATTTCTTACAGAACAATAATATTCCATAATATTCATATACCATAATTTATTCAGCCATTCTCCAACTGAAGGGCATCTATTCAATTTCCAGTTTCTAGCCACTACAAAAAGGGCTGCCACAAACATTCTTGCTCATGTGGGGCCTTTTCCTTCCTTTATGATTTCTTTGGGATATAAGCCCAATAGAAATGCTGCTGGGTCAAAGGGTATGCACAGTTTGATAACTTTTTGAGCATAGCTCCAAATTGTTCTCCAGAATGGTTGGATCCGTTCACAGCTCCACCAACAATGCGTCAGTGTCCAAGCCCTCCCACATCCCCTCCAACATTCATCATTAACTTTTCCTGTCATTTTAGCCAATCTGACAGGTGTGAAGTGGTACCTCAGGGTTGTCTTGATTTGCATTTCTCTGATCAATAGTGATTTGGAGCACCTTTTCATATGACTATAAATAGTTTTAATTTCATCCTCTGAAAATTGTCTGTTCATATCCTTTGACCATTTATTGATTGGAGAATGGCTTGAATTTTTATAAATATGAGACAATTCTCTATGTATTTTAGAGATGAGACCTTTATCAGAACCCTTAAATTTTAAAGATGATTTCCCAATTTATTGCTTCCCTCCTAATCTTGTCTGCATTGATTTTGTTTGTACAAAAACTTTTTAACTTAATATAGTCAAAGTTATCTATCTGGTTTTCAATTAAGAGTTCCAGTTCTTCTTTGGACATAAATTTATTCCATCTCCATAGGTCTGAGAGGCAAACTATATTACATTCCTCTAATTTACTTATAGTATCACTCTTTATATCCAGATCATGAACCCATTTAGATCTTATCTTGGTATGTGGTGTTAGATGTGGGTCAAGCCCTAATTTCTTCCACACTAGTTTCCAGTTTTCCCAGCAGTTTTTGTCAAATAGTGAATACTTATCCCAAAAGCTGGTGTCAGAATTGTTTATCTTTATATAAATTGTTCTCATTCTATTCCCTTCCTTCTGGTTCCGTTCATACAAGTCTTCCCAGGTTTCTCTGAAACTTTCCCCTTCCTCAAAATAGAATTTTATTATTATCAGCCATTCTCAGATTCATGGGCATCTTCCTTAGTTTCCAGTTTTCTTTCTGCTACCAAAAAAAAAGTATAAGTATTTTTGTGTATATGGGTCCTTTTCCTCTTTCTTTCACTCTTTTGAAGTATAGATCTCTTATTTATATTACCAGTTATATAATTTGATGGCTTGGAACATAGTTACACAGTTCACATGACCACTAGTAGTGCCTCAGTATTCTTAGTTTCTTTCTCTCTCTCTCTCTTTTAAAGTATTTTATTTTCCTCCAATTACATCTAAAATAATTTTTTTTAACATTTTTGAAACTTTGAGTTCCTATTTCTCTGTCCTTTCTTCCCTTCTCATTGAGAAAGCAAGCAGTTTGATACAGATTATTCATTAGCTTGATACAGGCAGTCATGTTGTATAGAAAAACAGATCAAAAAAAAAAACCTGAAGAAAAATAAAGTAAAAAAGTATTCTTCAATCTATATTCAGACACAATCAGTTCTTTCTCTGGGGATGGATAGCATTTTTCATCGTAGTCCTTCAGAATTGTCTAAGTCAATTCAGCCATCTGTCAGTTGATGGGCATCCCCTAAATTTGAAAGAGCTGCTGTAAATATTTTTTAATCGGTCCTTTCCCTTTGTTTTTTATTTCTTTGGGGCAGGTTATACTGTTTTATAGCCCTTTGGGCATAGTTCAAATTGATCTACAGAATGGTTGAATCAGTTTACAACTCCACCAAAAGTGCATTGTCTCATTTTTGCCCACACCCCTTCCAAAATTTGTCATTTTTCTTTCTTGTCCTACTACTCAGTCTAATAGGTTAGGTATGAAGTAGTACCTCAGAATTTTTAAAATTTGTATTTCTCCAATTAATGGTGATTTAGAGCATTTTTCATATGGACATAGATGGCTCTGATTACTTCATCTGAAAATTGTTCATATCTTTTAATCATTTATCAGTTGGGGGAATAGCTTTAAGTTCATAAATTTGACTCATTTCTCTATATATTTTAGAAATGAAGGTTATATCAGAGAAACTTAAAAAAAATTTTCATAGTTATCATTGCTGATTGTATTTTTCTCCATTCTATCCATCTCTCCTTTATTCTATTCTCTTTCTCATTTCACCCTGTCCTTCCTCAAAAGTGCTTTGCTTTTTCATTCCCCTTCCTCTCAATCTGCCTTTCTATTACCTCTTCTTCTCTTAGTCCCTTCTGTTTTCTTGTAGGGAAGATAGATTTCTATAACCAAAAATAACCTCTTTCAGCTAATTTTTATGAGATTAAGGCTCACTTACTCCCTGCCCTACTCTTCCTTCCCCACCCCACCTAACTTCTATCTTCCTCTATAAAAGTTTTTTCTTGCCTCTTCTTTGTGAATTAATTTAGCGCATTCTTCCTCTTCCTTACCCTTTCTCCCAATGCATTTCTTTTGCCTTATAATTTTTTTAGATAACATTCTTTCGTACTGAAGCCATACTTGTGTTCTCTCTCCATAAACTCCTGCCACTCCAGTAATGAGAAAATTTTTATGAATTGTATCTTCCCATGAAGGACTGTAAACTGTTTAATCTTAAATTCCTTAGTACTTCTTTTTCCTGTTTACCTTTTTATGCTTTTCTTGAGCCTTATATTTGAAAGTCAGTTTTTCTATTCATCTCTGGTCTTTTCATCAGAAATGCTTGAAAGTCCTTTATTTCATTGAGTATCTATTTTTCCCCAAAGAATTGTCTTTAATTTTGGTTGTAAGTCTTAGCTCTTTTTCCCTCTGGAGTATCAAATTCCAAGACCTCCAGCCTTTAATGTAGAAACTGCAAAATCTTGTGTATATACTATGTCTGAAAGATAGTTGAATTTTTCTTTTTTGACTGCTTGCTGTATTTTCTTTTTGACTTTGGAGTTCTAGAATTTGGCTATACTATTCCTTGGAATTTTCATTTTGGGATTTCTTTCAGTGACTGATCAGTAGATTCTTTCAGTTTCTATTTTATCCTCTCGTTCTAGAATACCAGAACAGTTTTCTTTGATAATTTCTTGAAGCATGATGTAAAGGCTCTTTTTAAATTATCCTTCCTGGCTCCTATCCCTAAATACTAACTAATAGATATCTCATATGTTTCTCAAACTGAACATGTGCAAAATCCAACTGTAAAAGTCACCCTCCAAATTTTTCTTGGCCTTCTATTGAAGGTTTCACACTCCTGCATCTTCAAAGTGAGGCTTGATTCTCTCCCTTTCCCTCACTATCCCAATATTCAATGAATTGCCAAGTCCTACTGATTCAACCTCCAAAATACATCTCACATCCACTTCCTTCTCTCTGCTCAAGCAGTCACTACTCTTAATTCTAACTTCTGTCTCATAACTTCTAACCTAAACTATTACAGTAGCCTCTTAGTGGGACTTTTGGTTTCCAGGTAGTACAGTGTACTTATTTTTCTGTAGTACAGTGCTTCTTAAACTGTGGGTCACAGCCTCATACGGAGTCATTTAACTGAACGCGGGAGTTACAAAAAATTTTGCAGCAGTAAAGGGTATCAAATATTCTACCAAGATTTAGTTCTTTATGTAAAAACAAACATATTCATGTCCTTCACATGCTTTCATCTTTAATGAATAGTCAAATTATATGCATGCCAAAGGACTGTTTAAAATAAATTTGTTTATGATTTATCACCCCCTCCCAAGAAATAAAAAAATAAATAATCACTCCTGGATCTGTCATTTGTTTTTCCAGTGAGATATTTCACATTCTGTTTTCACATTTACATTCTATTTTTTTTCATTCTTTTTGTTTTGTTTTTATTGTTTTCTTAATTTCTCATAAAAATCATTAGCTTCTATTTGCTCCATTCTGATTTATAAAGAGTGAGTTTTTGTACTAGTTAAATTCAAAATAACTTTTTAAGATTTTTGAGTTCTAGGTTCTTTCCCTTCTCCCCATCCACAATTAAGAAACCACATGTGAAGTTATGCAAAACATTTCCATAAAAGTGAAGTTGTGAAAGAAAACATAGATCTCCCACTCTAATGAAAATAAAACTCAGGAAAAATTGTTTAAAGAAAGAGAAACAGAATGCTTCCTTCAGAATACTTGTGAATGCAGATACTAAGAATTACAATCATTTTCAGCCGGTCATCCTAGAACATTGTAGTTACTTTGCATATTTGATTTTGTTCATGGAGGACTTTCTAGGTTTTGTTTTTGTTTTTGTTTTTCCTGAGACTTTCCTGCTCATCATTTCCCAGAGAACAATAATAATCCACCAGAAACACATAACAAAAGTTTATTGAGCCATTTTCCAATTGATGGGCTTCCCTTCAATTTCTATTTTTTTTCCTTTGAAGAGAGCTGCTATAAATTTTTTTTGTACTTTCAAGTCATTTTCCTTTTTTTTTTTTTTTTTTCTTTTCTGTTTTTTCTTTTGGTATTTATGCCTAGTAGTGGTATTATTAGGCCAAAGGATATACATGAAATAATTTGTAGCCCTTCAGGCACAGATCACATCTTTTCATTATTTATCAATTGGGGCATGGTTCTTAATTTTTTATAAATTTGACTCAGTTCCCTCTATGTGTGAGCAATGAGGCCTTGTTAGAGAAACTTGCTCTGAAAATTTTTTTACAATTACTATTGCTAATGTATTTCCCTCCATTTATTCTTTCTCCTTTCATCCTGTCCCTCCTCAAAAACATTTTGGTACTGAGCACTCCCTCCCCCAATATGCCCTTTCTTTTATCACCTTAAGCATTTTGGTACTGAGCACTCCCTCCCCCAATATGCCCTTTCTTTTATCACCTTCCCATATCCCATTTCCCTCCAATTTTCCTGCAGGGTAAGGTACATTTCTATACCCCTAGTGAGTATGTGTATTATTTCCTATTTGAGCCAATTCTGAGGACAATAAGGTTCACTCATTCTCCTTCCCTTCTACGTAAAAGCTTTTTCTTAACTCTTTCTTTTATGGCAGATAATTTGTACCATTCCATTTCTCTTTTTCTCTTACCCTTTAATTTAACCTTTTTTTTTTTTCCCTGAAGCAATTGGGGTTAAGTTACTTGCCCCAGTCACATAGCCAGGAAGTATTAAGTGTCTGAGGCCAAATTTGAACTCTGGTCCTCCTGACTTCAGAGCTGGTGCTCTATCCATTGCGCCATCTAGCTGCCCCTTAATTTCATCGCTTTTTAAAACTATTATCCCTTCATTTTCAACTCACACCCGTGCCCTTTGGCTATATATATTTTCCTATCATAATAATGAAAATGTTCTAATGAGTTAAAAGTATCATCCTTCCATGTAGGAATGTAAACAGATAAACTTTATTAAGTCCCTTTTGATATCACTTTCCTGATTACCTCCTTATGCTTCTCCAGAGTCCTATATTTGAAAATCAGATTTTCCATTCAGCTCTGGTCTTTTCGTCACAAATTATTTGAAAATCCTGTTTCACCTTTTCCTTTGAAGGATTATATTCAGTTTTGTTGAGTAGATGATTCTTGGTTGTAATCCTAGCTCCATTCTCTGGAATTTCATATTCCAAGCCCTCCACTCCTTTAAAGTAGACACTGCTAAATTCTTTGTTATATCCTAGCTCCACTATACTTGAATTGTTTCTTTCTAAATGCTTGCAATATTTTCTCCTTGGCCTGGAAATTCCAGAATTTGGCTGTAATATTCCTGGGAGTTTTCATTTTGGAATCTCTTTCAAGAAGTGATTGGTGAATTCTTTTAATTTCTATTTTACCTTCTGGTTCTCAAATGTCATGACGGTTTTCCTTAATAATTTCTTGAAAGATGATGTCCAGGCTCTTTTTTTGATCAGGACTTTAAGATAGACCAATAATTTTAAAAATATTTCTCCTGGATCTATTTTCCAGGTCAGTTGTTTTTCCAATGAGATATTTCACATTTTTTCCTATTCCTTTTTTTTTTTAATTAAATCTTGATTTCTCATAAAGTCATTAGTTTCCATTTGCTCAATTCTATTTTTTAAGGAATTATTTTCCTCAGTGAGCTTTTGTACCTCCTTTCCCAATTGGCCAATTTTGCTTTTTAAGGCATTCTTTTCCTCATTAGCTTTTGCATTTCCTTTTGCACCTCTCTCAGTTTTTCCTCTGTATTTCTTTTCAGAGCTTTTTGAGCTCTTCCATTGGGCCTGAGTCCAGTTCTTATTTTTCTTGGAAGCTTTGGATGTAGAAGCTTTGACTTTATCATTATCTTCTCAGTGTGTGTTTTGATTTTCCTTGTCACCATAAAAGCTTTCAGTAGTCAGAAACATTTTTTTTCCCTGTTTGTTTTCCTAGCCCGTTATTTTACTTTTAACTTTTTTGTTAAAGTAGGGCTCTGTTTCCAGGGTGGAAGGTGCATTGTCCCAGGCTTCAGGGTTTTGTGCAGCTGTTTTCAGAAATCCTTCTAGGAATCTGACCTCAAGCACTTTTTTCTGTCCTGGAGCTATTAGGGGAGGGTCCCTGCCTCAGTGTAGCTGTGAGTGAAATCTACTGTGCTGGCCCAGGACTGGGGTTGCACTGGGCCTGCACACCAGATCCCCACCCGTTGTTACCCCCTCTGCTGACCTTCTGAAACCTCCCCTGTTCTCTGAGGCTGAGAGGTCCTGAACCCTCCAGCATTGCTACTGATTGAGAGATGGGCTGGCAGGCCCTGCCCCAGGGCTGTACTCCTACCCTGTTGTCACAGACCTTTCTGTTGAGCATCTAAGTTGCCTTCTGTTGGAAAATATTCTATGTATTTTTTTTTTTTGCTATTCTGATGCTCTAAAATTTGTTTAGAGTCATTAAAGGAATTTGGAGCTGTTTGGAAGAGAGGTTGAACAAGTTCTTGCCTTTACTCTGCCTTCTTGGCTCTACCTCAAGTATATGTTTTGATTTTCTTTGTCACTGTAGTAACTTTAACTTCTTAAACTCTTTGTTAAAGTGGGCTGTTTTCTGTATATCCCAAGTGTTAGTAGTTTTTGTACAATTGTTTTCAAAGATAACTAATAGGGACCTGTAAGTTTACAGTTCTTCTAAGTTGACATGATCTAAAGAAAGGAGCGCTTACTACTCTTAGCTTGTGCCCTGGTCTGTGAGTGACCACAAGCACTCTATTTCTGCCTTGGTATTGTGAAGGTTTCTGATACTCAACTGTGGTGTGCTACTGTTCCTCACCCTGGGGCTGCCACACAAGATTTTGATGTGGATCTGAGTCTGGGCAAAGCAATAGAGTCCTATCCTTCTTTCCATCCCCCACTCCTACCCCCCCCTTGCTGTCAAGAGAACAAAATGGAATCTTATTTTTGCTAATATGTTGTAAGTTTTTTGGGGGGGGCGGAGGGGAGATTACTTGTTACTAAATTATTTATTTATTTGGTAGGAAAAATGCCAGCTGTGGGACAAGGAGTGCAGGTCGTACTACTTCAGCAGGCACGGGGGGTATGTGGAGATTCTACACTGAAGATTCCCCTGGGCTCAAAGTGTAAGTTAAACGTAAAAATAGTGAATATAAACTTAGTTTGACTTTTCTTACATTTTTACTGCTTTTTGCTTTTGATATCCTTCTGTTTATTTTGAAGTAATTTATGGGATAAAAGAGAATTGGAGGAATGCTTTATCAAATTTCAGTTTCTTTTTATTCGTTCCATTGCCCAAAACTGCTTTTGTTTAAGAAATGGAAGTACTAAGTTATTAATTAGGTATTTGGCAGGGGGAGGAGAGCTTATCACAATTAGACATGAGCATGTTTCCACTTTTAAAGTACAATATTGAATGCCAGTTTGAAATTTCTGTAGTAGTTTTGGTGCTAGAATTCCACTGCTTATGCTTTTCTTCCATGTATAGTAAAGAAATTTAGATACAAAAGTAGATCCATTAAGAACTGTCAGAAAGTGAGGGAGTTGAGTTACACATTTGAAAATTTACTACCTTGTTAATGCTTAGCCTTTTTGCTGATCTTCATGCTGCATCTATAGAAAGAAATTGGCATGTTCTCTACTCATTCCTAGTGTGAATCAATGATTTTGTATTAGGGAGTCCTGATTTAAGTATTATAAGAGATGATGAGGTAGGGCTCACCCCCCAGGATGGTCAGCAGTTAGCAGTTCAGACATACCTGTCAGTTATTGCTTCTTGTTTTGTGCAGTGTTTTTATTAGTAATGTGGAAGAACACATAAATGGCTAACTTAGCAGGTAATGTAGCTGAAACAATGCAGGGTATTGAAGGAGAAGCCAGCATTCTGGTTAACAAAACTTGATGGGCCAGATGTAATAATAAGGTGAAACTTAACAAGAAACACATAGTCTTCTACTTTAGGT
This sequence comes from Myrmecobius fasciatus, assembly GCA_023553655.1. Taxonomy (NCBI): domain Eukaryota; kingdom Metazoa; phylum Chordata; class Mammalia; order Dasyuromorphia; family Myrmecobiidae; genus Myrmecobius; species Myrmecobius fasciatus. The sequence goes on from JAJPUD010000716.1 coordinate 159,774, forward strand.
CAGCTAATAAATATGGGAGATGTTAGAACAGAGGTTAGGTTCAATTTGAGGCAATCCAATGAGCAGCCATAATAATCTGATAAACTAAGCTGCATTAATAGGAGCAGTGTCAGGAAAAGGGAAGTAATAATCCAACAGCGTTTTCTTCTAGTCAGATCTTGTAGTTTTGAAATGCCATATTTTAGGAAAAGTGCTCACAAGTTAATGCATTCTTTTCCAGAGCAGAACAATCAGGATAGTTAAGGATTGGATTTCATGTTGTAATTTAATTGTTTAAGGGAACTGGAAATATTTAGCAAGGTAAAAGGTACTTTGGAGATGCATCAGTAATCGTTATTGTCTTCAAATATTGGCAGTGGAAGAAAATTAAGGTTTTTTTTTGTTTGTATTGTCTCCAATTCTGCGGTCCAATGGGTAGAAACTTTAGGAAACAAGATTTTGGAACAATATAGAGAAAAACAACATAATAGTTGGAGAAATGGAATGGATTGCTTTGAGAAGAAATAGGGCCTGGTCATTAAAAGGACTTCAGGTAGAGTGTGAATTAATATCTATTTTATAGAGAAGGTTCATATTTTTAGATAGAGGGATTAGATAACATCTTTTTTTTTTTAATACTTTTTATTTGCAAAACATATGTATGGGTAATTCTTCAATATTAACCCTTACAAAGCTTTCTGTTACAAAATTTTCCCTCCCTACTCCCTACCCCTCCCCTAGATGGCAGGATATCCACTACATGTTAATTATGTTAAAATACTTGACAAATCGAATATTTATATATTTCCACACTTATCATTGTGCAAGAAAAATCGTATCTACAAGAAAGAATAATCAGATAAAGGAAACACAATGCAAGCAAACATCAATAGAGAGCATGAAAATGATATGTTGTGGTCCACATTTCACATCCCTCTCTCTGGGTGTATATGGCTTTCTTCACTGAACAATTGGAACTGGTTTGAAGCATTTCATTGTTGAAGAGAGCCATGTCCATCAGAATTGATCATCATATAGTATTATTGTTGCCATGAATAATGATCTCCTGGTTCTGCTCACTTCACTCAGCATCAGTTCATGTAAGTCTCTCCAGGCCTCTCTGAAATCGTCCTGCTGGTCGTTTCTCACAGAACAATAATATTCCATAACATTCATATACCATAATTTATTCAGCCACTCTCCAATTGAAGGGCATCCATTCAGTTTCCAGTTTCTAGCCACTACAAAAAGAGCTGCCACAAACGTTCTTTTTTTGTTGTTTGTTTGTTTTGTTGTTGTTGTTTTTATTTATTTATTTTTTTATTAAAGCTTTTTATTTGTGTAACATATGTATGGGTAGTTCCTCAGCATTGATCTTTACAAAGCTTTCCATTACAAGTTTTACTCCCAGTCCCCTCCTCTCCCCTAGATGGCAGGAAGTCCATTACATGTTAATAATGATAAAATACTTGACAAGTTGTGCAAGAAAAATCCTATCCACAAGAAAAAAAAGAAAATCAAAGAAAGGAAACACAATGCAAACAAACATCAATAGAGAGCATGAAAGTGTTATGTTGTGGTCCATATTTCACATCCCTCTCTCTGGGTGTATATGGCTTTCTTCACTGAACAGTTGGAAGTGGTTTGAGACAATTCTTTGTTGCAGAGAGCCATGTCCATCAGAATTGATCATCATGTAATATTGTTGTTGCTGTGTATAATGGTCTCCTGGTTCTGCTCATTTCGCTCAGCATTACTTCATGCAGGTCTCTCCAGGTGTCTCCAGGCCTCTCTGAAATCGTCCTGCTGATCATTTCTTACAGAACAATAATGCTCTATAACATTCATATACCATAATTTATTCAGCCACTCTCCAATTAATGGGCATCCATTCAGTTTCCAGTTTCTAGCCACTACAAAAAGGGCTGCCACAAACATTCTTGCACATGTGGGTTCCTTTCCCTCTTCTAAGATCTCTTTGGGATATAGGCCCAATAGAAACACTGCTGGGTCAAAGGGTATGCACAGTTTGATAACTTTTTGAGCATAGCTCCAAATTGCTCTCCAGAATGGTTGGATCCGTTCACAATTCCACCAACAATGTATTAGTGTCCCAGTTTTCCCACATCCCCTCCAACATTCATTGTTATTTTTTCCTGTCATTTTAGCCAATCTGACAGGTGTGTAGTGGTACCTCAGAGTTGTCTTAATTTGCATTTCTCTGATCAATAGTGATTTGGAGCAACTTTTCATATGACTAGAGATGGTTTTAATTTCATCATCTGAAAATTGTCTGTTCATATCCCTTGCCACAAACATTCTTGCACATGTGGGGCCCTTTCCTTCTTTTATGATTTCTTTGGGATATAAGCCCAGTAGAAACACTGCTGGGTCAAAGGGTAGCAACAGTTTGATAACTTTTTGAGCATAGTTCCAAATTGCTCTCCACAATGGCTGGATCTGTTCACAGTTCCACCAACAATGTATTAGTGTCCCAGCCTTCTCACATCCCCTCCAATACCTGTCATCATCCTTTTCTGTCATTTTAGCTAATCTGACAGGTGTGTAGTGGTACCTCAGAGTTGTCTTAATTTGCATTTCTTTGATCAATAGTGATTTGGAGCACCTTTTCATATGATTATAAATAGTTTTAATTTCATCATCTGAAAATTGTCTGTTTATATCCTTTGACCATTTATCAATTGGAGAATGGCTTGAATTCTTATAAATATGAGACAATGGGATTAGACAACATCTAAAAGGCTATTCAACCTAGAGATTCAATGTTTTGTATGGGCCAGTGAAAAGAATGCTGGATTTGTAATCGGAGAACCCAACTTTGAGTAACTTAAAACACAGGTCACTTCAGTTTTCTGGGACTTAAGCTTCCTCTAGAAGATGAGAGAACTGAAATAGATGACTCTGAAGATCACTTGTACCTCTAAAGTCTGGCATCCTATCAGTTTTGGTAAATGGCTAAGAGCTGAAAAACACATTTAGAATTAGACTGATTCATATGAAAGAACTAACATCTAATGTCCTGAGAATAGCAGTTTGAACTATGGAATGTTCTGAATAATACAATTTTGACTAATAAGATTTTATTTTTTGATGTCTGGTTATACCTGTATGAAAAGGTAATGTATCTATGAGGGTGGGGTTTAGATTAAATAATCTAATACTTTGACAAATGTTGTAATAGAACTGTAATCATGGGTATATGTATAATAAAATTTACCTCGTTAGGCAGTGGGACATGTGAATCCTCCAATTTGATCTCTCTTTAGATCATCATATTTCATCTTTTCTTAATCTGTTGGCTATTGTGTATTTAAACCTCCCATCCCATGCTGTAAATTTCTTTTTTATAATTCATTGTTATCCTATATATTTTAATCCTAATTATTCTGCAGTGATGATACTTAGGTTTTTTTTATTAAAATGTGTGTGGTGAAATTAAATAAAATATATGACTAAAATAACTGCTTATAATTTTTTTTTGGCATTTTATTAGCTATATGTTTCCATCATTATTTATACTGACAGCTGGTTTAAGAAAATGTAATGATACTATTTTGAAATTAAAATATGATTTGGGAATGAAGTATTCGTAGAATTAATTTTCTTCTAATTTTATAAATTAGAACTGTGTTACCAGCCTCAAAATAGCTTTTTAATTTGGTAAATATTTAAAATTGCATTTTCTTAAAGATAATTGTTTTCTGAAACAACAAACTGTTGTTTGTTGTTTTCCCCCAAGATGTACTTATTAGTTTTTAAATTTTTTCCCCTGGTAACTGATAACTGTTTTTTATGCTGCTAAAGTTAGTCATTACTTTTTTCTTTTTTCTTTTTAGTGGTCCTGTTCCAGTATTGGTAATGAGTCTTCTGTTCATTGCTTCAGTGTTTATGTTGCATATCTGGGGCAAGTACACACGTTCATAGACTCAGCTGCATCCATCTTTCTGTCAGCAAATGTATTCTGGACCAAAAGTATGGTGGACTTTATATGCATGAAGAGAGAAGTTTTTTGAAATCTTACTGTTTTATAAGGAACTTTAAAAAAAAATTACAAGTTGATTTTCAAAACCTTTTTTAATTTGTCTGTAATGAAATTTAAAATTTTCTTTATATTCCAACTCTGTTTTCTGAAGCCCATCTTGTCACAGTTTTCATCTGCCTAAACATTTTCAGGTCAGGCATAATAAAATGACAAGTACAAATGGAACTTTTATGCTGTCTTGTGATTTTTTTTCTCCCCAATATAGCATTGTTTCACATGTTGCAAATTATTTGAAAATAGATATTTTTGTATCTTAGTCATGACAGTGCCTTTATTCAATGGTTGTACCAGGAAAATTTTGTTAGCTTGAACTGAAACTTCTGTTGGACATTAAAAGTTTCCTGTTTGCCTTCATAAATTCACCTGAATATGCTTGATCTAGTTAATTATGCTGATCTTTTCATGTAGTTTTCCAAGGCACAAATAATCTAGTTCAGAGATCAATAACCTCATGTCAATATATTTTTACTTAGTTATTAGTACTGTGTTGAGTTCCATTCCTATAACTTGGGCTTTTAACTTCTCCATATTTCTTCTTAGATAATGGGGTCATTTGGAGGAATTCATTAAATGAGATGTTAGAACTACTCAGAATTCAGCATATTTTCTCTGTTCTGTCTTAAGCTTGATGATAGTAAAATGTTGATAGTAATTTGTGTTTACATGATACAAATCATTGTTTAAAATGATTTAGTACAAATCAAAACTTATTCTTACTCTGTCCCTAAAACTATAGGAAGTACTTCATGCTCAGCAAATCACTGAAATTTTAATGTTGTTTATCATGTATACTGTAACCTTTTTGAATTGAGTTAGCACAATCTTTTATTGATAAAGGTATAGGGTTTTGGGTTAGTCTCACTAAGTAGGCCAGTCCAATGGTTCAAGTTTGGGATTGAAACAAAATGAGACACTTGTAGAAAGATCATCTAATATGTAGCAAAAAGAGGTTTACTTTACAATAGCATAGAAAGGGAATTAAGAAAAATAAAGTAGTGATGCAGTTGAGTGTAGCTCCATTGCATCTGCATTTACTGAGATAGCAGAGCAGATACTGGCTGAGGAACACCTGATTCCTTCAGTTCTGGATATTGGAATTCAGGCAACCAGGAAGAAATATCAGTGCTTCAAGCTTTAGTTCCCCAGACCAATTAAGTCTAAAATGTAATTTCATTGACTAATGTCAAAAGAATCAAATATACTCTTAAGAAAAAATTTTTTTCCCACAATCTTTGCTAGCTACTCTTACTTACTAGATGTTCTTCAACACTTGATCATATTCCATTCTTTTCTCTTTAGTGTTTCCTTTGCAGGACTGGTCATTTCTTCGGCTATCACCTTCTTACTCCCCAGTCAGCAGTCTCTGACGTGACCTCTTAAATCACTGTTGTTTATCTGACTATTTACTGTAGGCTTAGTACAAGTACTTTGTAATGACTTTTATGTTAACTCAAAGGGTATCATCTTTACCATTTGGTTTCTGGCTATACTCTGGATTTTTGAAGCAAGCAACTTATGCATAGATTATGTTCTAGTAAATATGTCATTGAGCCTTGCTGAGATGGGATTCATAATGACAGAAGAATATACTTTGAAGTAAACATCTCAAAAGAGTGGATCATGTGTCAACAATGTATTTTCTGAAGCAGAAAAGCATAAACCTTACAGTGCAAACACAGAAAGTACCTGGGTAAAAGAGAATCCAAAGCAGTAATTGTTTTGAGATTTTCCAGCCAGGTGGAAAATATGAATAATATTTGCCTAATGTAGATTGTGAAACAGACAATTTAGATACCTCTATCAGCATAAAAATTCTAGAGTACTGCTATATTAATAGCTGTAGGCCAGTTTTTTTCACTTAATCTATTAATACTTTTAGAAGGCAGAGGAAGTAATAGAGAAAATATTTTGTCAAGCAAGGAAAAAATAGTAGTTGATATAGAAGTAGGAACCTGAAAGGGATGAGATGATGACTTCATAATAGGGAAAATGGATACGCTAGATTTTAGGGGGTTTTGTAAAGTATTAAAAAAAATAGACAATATAACTTGAGGAACTGGAGAGCCCATTAACTCAGAAATTGTGACAGATTTTATGAATGGTCTCAGTAAAAGAATAGAAGGCAAAAATTATGAGCTCAATTTTTAGAAGAGATAAAAAAGATGGAAGAAGGGCTAATTATGAGAACAGGCTAGCATGAGTTTGTAAGTATGGATTAAAACACAATATAGTCTTGGGGAAAAAAGCTTTGTTATCTCTGAATCTGTGGGTATTCCACTGATATATATTGAAATCTTTTCATCTATAATTCTAGTTCATATATGTAGTACTTAAATGTACTTTTTTCATTTTTTTCTGTTTATCTTTTAGAAGATATTGATAGAAATTTTATTATGAATATAGTGTATTTCCTTGTTTGCTGGATATAGGTGACCTTAGTCTCTGGATAGTTTGATCAACTTTTATGGCTACTTAACCCTTGACATCTCAGGATCCATTTAAAAATTATTTCATGCTACATATATACGAGGAATTCTGTTCTCTCAGTGTTGCTGAGAATGCTGGCCCAGAAGGCACCTCAGATTTTCATAGTACAGATGAAAGAAGATATGACCACTAGCTCTATGGAAGTAGAATTCATCAGGAGTTTCCAAGTACTAACTGATGCACTCACCTCTTGGGCTCCCAGGATGCCTGTGTATTCCCTCTTTACTATCTCACTTGGGTGAATTAACCAGGATGTGAAGAATCAAAATTTTTCAAATAAGAATCATGAAAATTTATATCTGCAAAAAACCTTAGAGACCATCTAGTCAGAGGCCTAGAAAATAATTTACAAAGCTATGACTAGAACCCAGGTTGCTTAACTCAGTTCGGTGAACTTTCTATTACACTATACTGTTTTATCAAGTTCTCTTAATTCATGCTAGATGTACAGTCCCTTAGCCAAGCATTAGCAGACACAGTAGTATTCTTCAATGCGTCAAAAGATCTGCAATTCCACCAGTGCTGATGGCAGACCTTCCACACTAGATTGTCTTAAATTTCTGGGCCACTAAAAATTTATTACCTGGTGATAGATTCTCTTGTATCTTACATATTGGTAAGAATCTCCTGGAGAATAGTTGGCTGTGATGACTTTTGAGACACAGGTTCACCTTCACCTTATGGCAAAAGGGAGGACTATAATAGAATACTGACTAGAATAAGTTAAAGTCACCTAGCATGCCCCACTTCCTCTTACCTCTTCTGTCTGCTTGCTGTACCCTGAGCTTTGTGGCTTCTGGGCACAGAGCCATCAGAATTGAAATATCTTGTTCTTTTATGAAAATGGCTCATACTTTTCTTTCCCCACTTTGTATTCTGTTCTTTCCATTCTTAGTCTCCCCTTTGAAATTTCCACCAGAGTTTTGTTTCCTTTTATTTCTCCTTTATAGTCCTTTTCTACTCATACCTATTTTTCATTATTACTGGTTTTAATTTCACTTAACATTGCTTTTTCTAAAACTTCTCCTTTCCAGATTTAATTACTATTTCTCTTAATTCAATTTACTCATCTTGAATGTAGTTAAACTCCTAAGGTGTCTCTCCTAGAATGGAACAACTTTTTGCTGTGTTTAAAGATTGATTATACTTATTTTTGCTTTAAAACACTTGCCCTTTCCTCTCCTTCAATTAACTTTGTGATCCTGAAACTTACTACATCTTGCCAAGGGCTGTCTGAAGACAAATATTTTTTAGATCTTTCTTGTAGAAAGGAAAGCAAAAGCTCTCAAATCTTACTTAATCTCTTATTCTCTTCAATAGTCTGCCTCAGTTTCTCCAAAAGAGGATGATACTCAACCTAATACTTACAGGTTTTCTGAAGAGTATTAAATTGTAATGGAGGTGAACAGATCTCTCTATCTGCTGGAAAAGGGTGGTTTCATGCATGATCTTGTTCCATGGAGAGATGTGTTCAGCATTGAAGAACTGGTGCTTTGGACTGACACTGTAATTCCTTATTAGCCCCAATCACTGAAATTTCCAGGATGATTAGTGCCTGAGCAGTAAGAGGCACTGACTGTTCAGGAAGCACAAAAGGGGGAAAAAAATTCCATTCTAGCTCTCTTCCTTTATTTCAAGTGTTCAAGACTGAACATTTTTTTTTTTTTTTTTTTTGCTTTTTGCTGAGGCAGTTGAGGTTAAGTGACTTGCCCAGGGTCACACAGCTAGGGAATGTTAAGTGTCTGAGACCAGATTTGAACTCAGGTCCTCCTGAATTCAGGGCTGGTGCTCTGTCCACTGCCCCACCTAGCTGCCTGTGGACTGAATACTTCTTTAGACTTATAGAAAGTAGGGGGAATTTTCCTCCCCTTTCTTCTTCTCCACAGCTAAGGAAGTTGTGTGCTCAGATAGCAAGTACATGTATTTGTCTGAGACTGTATGTCAAGTCCCTAGCTGTCTCTTCTATTTTGTGTTTTTTTTTTTTCTATAACACAGGAGGTTGGAATCCTGACATAGATGCTTCCAGTCTTGTCAGCTATCTTATAAGTGACCTGTGGATTAGTTAAACTGTTTTGGAAAGATTTAGAGTTATACTAATAAATGACCTTTAATTCAAAGAGATCCTGCTGCTAGATACATATCTCAAGTAAGTCATTGAGTTTTTTTTTTTTTTAAAGGGGCTTAAATGTCCTGAAATATTTATAGTAGCTCTTTATATTAGCAAAGGACTGGAAACAAAATAGATGCCGATTGACTAGGTATACAAAAGACTCATAATTTGTAAATGTAATGTAACATTACCAAATTGAAATAAACAGACCAGTAGAATTAATACAAGAAAAGGGCAAAAATGGCACTTACATGCTGGGTGCTATCACTAGATCAATATGTAGATATTTCTCAGAGTTAAGGGACTGTCCACTTGAATATGGGGAAATATTCTGGTCTCAAGTAACCTTCACAGGTGTGTCTCTTTAACCACCCAACTAGTTTCAATCCTGGTCCAGATCAAGGGTTTTGGAGGTGGGGAAATTTAAGCAATTCAATTTTACTTCTATTCTAACTCAGTGCCCTTATTCCCCAATATCTAAATCCCTGCATTGTTTCATGTGACTGAGTTTACCCCTTGCCTTCAAATGAACAACGAAACCTAAATTGTCACCAGTAACCTGTTGCTTAGCCCCTCAATCATTGATGTTATGCCAGCCTAATTGAAGAGCCTGAAACTTGAATCAGCCATATGGACCTTTTTACTTTTGGAATTCATGTCCATTTGTTCCTTCCCCTATGAATCTCTTGTTTGGGATCTACACTTAAATTAACCTCTCTATGTGTTTGGCCCCTGAACAAACTAGTCTTATCCTTTTGTATTCAGAGGCATTGACTACATCAGACCCTGAAAATTTGTTTTGACCTTGATCTTTTTCACTTTGGCTTGCCTAGTTCCTATATGAACCTCAGGTCTGATACACAGGTGGATTCCAGGATCTTTATGGCTGTAGTCCATCCAAATAGTTCTGATGTTCTTGCCTCAAACTTTGGAGGTATATTTTTGAAAATGAGGCTTGTAATAGAACCCTGATTACAACCTTGGGATTACGTAAATCTCTGGGACTCTAAAAATATGGCCTAATATTCCTTTCTATCTAAGGGATAAAGCTTTTGCTTCCCACTGTTATTTTTGACATAGTGCTAGACATGTTGGCTGTAACACTAAAACAAGAAAAAGAAATAAAATGGAATATACATTGGCAAATAGAAAGGAAAATTATTCATTTGTAAATATGATGATTTACCTAAAAAACCTCAGAGAATTAGGGAATAAAGTAATTGGGTTGAGTTTTGCTATATTGGCAGAATATAAAATACCTAGAAATTGTAAGCATTTCTGTCAATTACTTAAAAAATAAAAACACAACCAGGGAGAAAATGGTAGAAAAAGAAATTCCATTAAAAAGAACTACTAAATGCAAAAAATATTTGGTAGTTAACCCACCAAGACATATAAACATAGTCATAAAACACTTTATAGAAATAAAAGAGACAAATAATTGGAGTCATGGTCATTGTTCGTGGCTGGGCTGGGCCAATATAATAAAAATGAGTTATCCTAAATCTATAGATTTATGGCTATGCTAATCAAACTACCAAGGGATGACTTTATAGATCCAGACAAAATAATAATATATCACTTACGGGAACAAAAGGTCAAATTTATAAGAGAAATTATGAAAAAAAAAGCAGGAAAAAAGGACAGAATTGTCATGTCTCAAGTTATAAAGAAGTAATCCTCTAAGTGATTTGATATTTTAAAAAATAGAAAAATTAATAGAATAGACTAGACAAGATATAGAAACAAGTAAATGCCATAGCTCAGTGTATTTCAAACTATATATCACAATAGACTCCAAATGAATAATCAATCTAAATATAAAAAGGTTATATCACAAAAGAATTATTAGGTCATTTATTTAAACAATGATAATTACAGAAAGAACTAAAATAGGAATTGAAGAGGTTCCAAAAGGCAAAATGGACAATTTTGATTATATATGAAGTTTTTATGTAATCTGGCTTCTGTTATGTCCCAATTAAAATCTTACCTTTTACAGGAAACCTTTTCTAACCCTTTTACAGGAAACCTTTTCTAACCCTTTAATTCTAAGGCCTTACCTTTGTTAATTATTTCCCAATTATTAGATAGAGCTTGCTTTGTACATATTTGTTTGCACTTTGTCTTTTCCATTAGATTGTAAATTCCTTGAATGCAGGGGAGTGTCTTTCACTTCTTTTTTGTATCTCCAGCTTTTAACACAGTGCCCAACAGAGAGATGGAGTTTAATGAATGTTTATTGTTTGATTGATTCACCTTTTTAAGCTCTGGGGATCCATATAACTTCCATAACTTCCAGTCTCATTGGCAAATCCAGTCCCTAGAGTATGAAGCTGGGGATCTCTTCCTCAGGGTTTTAGGCCTACCCCTGAGGAACTGGGGTATCTTTTTCTTAATACTATAGGTTTAAGCCCCTATTTTTTTTTAAATTATTTTTTTTATTTTATTTGTATAACATATGTGTGGGTAATTCTTCAGCAATAACCCTTACATAGCTTTCTGTTACAAATTTTTCCCCCCAACTCCCTACCCCTCCCCTAGATGGCAGGATATCCACTACATGTTAATTATGTTAAAATATTGGCAAATCGAATATATGTATACATATTTCCAAACTTATTGTTATGCAAGAAAAATCTTATCTACACAAACGATATATCACATAAAGGAAATACAATGTAAGCAAACATCAATCAAGGAGTATGAGAATGTTATGTTGTGGTCCACATTTCACATCCCTCTCTCTGGGTGTATATGGCTTTCTTCAGTGAACAATTTGAGGTGGTTTGAAACATTTCATTGTTGAAGAGAGCCATGTCCATCAGAATTGATCGTCATATAGTACTGTTGTTGCCATGTATAATGATCTCCTGGTTCTGCTCATTTCATTCAGCATCAGTTCATGTGAGTCTCTCCAAGCCTCTCTGAAATCATCTTGCTGGTCATTTCTTACAGAACAATAATATTCCATAATATTCATATACCATAATTTATTCAGCCATTCTCCAATTGAAGTTAAGCCCCTATTTTGCTGTTACTTGTCTCTCACTTAAATATAGCCAGGCAATAAAGAGACCAAGGTTAATATATGGGGCCTTTCAGTCATGTGTGTGTACACTCACACATACACACCCCCCCTATATACATACAAACATGTATATATACTATGTGTACATATATGCATGTATATGTATATTCCCTGATTACATGTAAAACAATCTTTAACTTTTTTTTTTTAAGTTTTGGATTTTAAATTTTCTCCCTTCCTTCCTTGAGAATGCTAAGTAATCTGATATAGATTATACATGTGTAATCATGTAAAACATTTCCTTATTAGTCACTTTGTGCAAGAAAACTCAAGCAGAAAGAAAGAAAAATAGTCTGCTTCAGCCTATAATCAGACAACATTAGTTCTTTCTCTGGAGATAGCATTTTTTATCATGAATCCTTTTGGATTATTTTAGGTCATTGAATTGCTGAGAATAGCCAAGTCATTCACAATTCTTCATTGTACAATATTGCTATTACCGTGGCAGGGTTCTGGTTCTATTTATTTCATTTTTTATCAGTTTATGTAAATCTTCCCAGTTTTTTCTGAAATCACCCCGCTTGTTATTTCTCATAGCACAATAATATTTCATTACAATTATATACTACAACTTGTTCAGCCACTGTGGTACTTTTTATATGTATGCTCAGTTCAGGCTCAGAGACAAATCAAAAAGCCTTTTCTCCCATGTGTAAATGAACTAGAAACAGTCACCTGTCCATGCTCTGAAGTGGAAAGCTGAATTTCCATCATTTTACTTTATCAGAGATTTCCAAAAGTATGTCCCCAAATACTCATATCCCCAGAACTGAATCTTCCCCATGCAGAGGTACATATAAAATAAAAAGCCTTTGCATGAACTTATAAACAATTGTTTTAATGTTCTGAACCTAGTGAACTCATGTGCTTGTAAAGGAGTTAGTGGCTACCTTTTGGAAGTTAGTGAAATGGACTGTCTGTGGTTTCATTGTTACAGGAAATTTCCTTGTGAAGAAGTTTCCTCTTCTAATGCTGGATGGTACTTTCTCTGTAACTTGTATTTGGGAATCTGAGAGTTGTCTAGAGCACTAAGAGGGTAAAGAACTTGCCTGGAGTCTCATAGCCAATATGTATCAGAAGTTGGACTTTAATAGAGGTCTTTCTGACTTTGAGTTTAGCCATCTGTCCCTTATGTTGTACTTCTTACTTTTTGAGGCAAGGTATCAAATGCTGATGCTTCCAATCATCTGGATGAAGACAATGTAGCCAGAAAGGTGAGGGGTCCTGAAATGTGTGTATCTGGCCTTTTGTGAATCCTGATCTATGACTTTGTTCTGATCTTCTCTATCAGAATTTGTTCCCACTGAGGTTGTGAAATTCAGAGTTCTACCCTGACCATGAGCCTTTCAACTCTGTCTTATTTTAGCTCCTAGTCTTGCCTCCATACTCTGAAATCTATAAGAACACCTAACATTTACAGTGGAGTTGTATAGTTTTTTTGTTTGTTTGTTTGTTTTTGCTTTTTGCTGAGGCAATTGAGGTTAAGTGACTTGCCCAGGGTCACACAGCTAGGGAATGTTAAGTACCTGAGACCAGATTTGAACTCAGGTCCTCCTGACTTCAGGGCTGGTGCTCTAGAGTTGTATAGTTTTAAAGTGCTTTAAATACCTTGTATTATTATGCCAATTGATTCTCATAGTAACATTGTGAAATAAATTTACAGATATTATCACCAATTTTACTATTGAACAAATGAGGCTAGGAGTTGTTCATTTAATTACCCAGAGTTGCACAGCTAGCATATGTCAAAGGCAATGCTTGAATCCACATCTTCTTGATGATAAATCCAGACTTCTTATTTATTACATCATACCACCTCAAATAGTTAGCCACTGCCTGTATTCCCAATACTGATAGTATTTGTACAGCACTTTAATGTTTGCAAGGTACTTTACTTCTATTATTTCATCTTATCTTCACAATAGCCCTCTGAGGTAGTGGCAGTTATTTACCATTATTATTGCACAGAAAAACAAATTGAAGCTAAAGTATGTTATGCAGAGTGAAATGAGTTATCTAGGGTAAAATAGCTAGTAAATGTCTAAGGTAGGAGTTGAATTCAGGACTATTACCATCATATCCCCATGATGCCTGATAAACTCATTTTGGAGTCTCCTGAATTTCTCTTTTTTCTCACCTTTATGTCATTATACATCTGCTCTGTTCTTTGCTTCTCATTTTTTCTTTCATTTCTATCCCTTTGTCTCTTTTTCTCCCTTAATGTGCAAATGAGGCATAATGTTTTGTTATGTTTCACATTTTTGAATACTTTTTTTAATGTTCTTGGACTTTAGAAATTTTTCTGTCTTAAAGAAAAATAGTTATTTTTATGGCCTCATATTTTTTATAGGTCTCCACTATTCTTTTGAGAATTGTTGAAGTGGTTCATATAGGATTTATTACTTTTCTTACTGGGAAAATATTTTTAGGTCACAGATTGGCCAGTGGACAATGACTCATGGACAATTTGAGAATGCCAGATTTTTGGTGTGATTTTTCTACTACAGAATGCCAGAGTTAATTGAGTTACCTTTAGAAAAGCAGAAATCTCTTTGGGATTACACTCTTACTGTCAAGGATTTACAAGTTAAAAAAAAAAAAATTCTGAAACATCCTGGATATTTGGCCTGATTTCTGTTTTTTAGTGAAAATGAAGATCTTGCCAAACTGAATTATGAGTTTTCTCACTTCAGCTGCATGACTGAGTTATCTGAATCTCTCTTCTTATTCCTCCCTCCCTTGGAGGTACATGCTTTTTCTTAAGTGTGGGAAAAATGTGTAATTGTTCTCACATTTGCATAACTCTTGACTACCCTAAATTCCAACTAACTGGACACATCACTGAAGGGGTTGATTCTACATCCTTTGTGAGAGACATCACCCAAAAGATTTCCAAGAATTATTTATGGTTATAGTGTGTCTTCATACTTAATATCCATGTACAATGATGCATGCCAGAGGAAGGAGGGACCTAATTTATTTTATTATAAGAGATATAGAGTTCATTTTCACATTAAACATTTCATGAAAAGTAATTGCCAAGCTCTGTGATAAGCTAATAATATGACCAAGGTTTAGGACTCTTAAGTATTCACTGGTCAAATGTATAAATCTTAATTGTTGCTGGATTTTTTTTTTTAATTTTTGATTACTTTTATTGGAATCAAAAAATAGTCAATAGTCAATTTTGTTGTTACTCAGTCATTTTTCAGCCATGTTAACCCTTTGTGATTTTGGGATTTTCTTGACAAAAGTATTAGTTTGCCATTCCCTTCTCCAGCTCATTTTTACAGATGAGACTATTCAGGCAAACAAGGGTTTGCCTGACTTGCCTAGGGTCACATAGTAAGTGTCTGAACCCAGATTTGAACTCATGAAGATGAATTTTCCTTTTTTTCCCCCATTTTCATTATTGTTATTATTATTAAAACTTTTTTATTTGCAAAACATTAACCCTTACAAATTAACATTAACCCTTACAAAGCTTTCTGTTACAAATTTTTCCCCCCTACTCCCCACCCCTCCCCTAGATGGCAGGATATCCACTACATGTTAATTATGCTAAAATACTTGACAAATCGAATATATGTATACATATTTCCACACTTATCGTTGTGCAAGAAAAATCGCATCTACAAGAAAGAAAAATCAGAGAAAGGAAACACAATGCAAGCAAACATCAATAGAAAACATGAAAATGTTATGTTGTGGTCCACATTTCATATCCCTCTCTCTGGGTATATATGGCTTTCTTCACTGAACAATTGGAACTTGTTTGAAACATTTCATTGTTGAAGAGAGCCACGTCCAGAAGATGAATTTTCCTAACTCCAAGTCCTGGGCTCTAGAGATCTACTGTGCCATCTAGTTGTCCCAGTGAGTCAACTAGCACTTATTAAACACCATCTATGTGCCAGGTACTGTGCTAAGCACTGGAGGTACAAAGAAAGATAAAATATAATCTCTACATTCTAGGAGTTTACAGTTTAATAAACCCTAAATGTCAATTAGTCCAATCTTACTGTTTTGCTGATGAAAAAAACAAAATCTAGGAAAGGGAAATACTTTTCCCAATGTCACAGAATCAGGATTTCAACCCAGCCAGGGAGTTCCAATTGCAATGATCTTTTTACTATTATTCTCCTTTGATTCTAGAAGTTGTCATTCATTCATGTACGTAACTATCACTCAAGATCAGGTAAATGGAATACTCTATATTCCCTCTAGTAAACTGAGCATTCATTCAGCTGCTGTGTATGTGCCCATACCAGAAGATTTAAAAGATAACAAAAAAAAATTTAAGATATGGTCTCTGTCCTTAAAATACTTAACATCTTTTTGGAAGGATAAGAATTATACATGTTAAATAGTCAGAAAATATAGTGAGGGATGTTAATATGGTATAGAAACAGATAGTGCTGGAAAAATGCTCAGGGAGAGAAGGCTTATTATGATGAGCTAGATTTATTAAGGGACAACTTCTTGGAGGAGGTGTTGGGATTTGAATTGCACTTGACCCTGAATGGTATTGGAGAAGTAGTACAGAAAGAACTGTACAACTAAAGAAATAGCCTGAACAAAAACATTTAGATGGGAGCAAGGAGATGGATTCAGAAGACTAATCTGCTAAGAGTGGAGAGCAATGAAAAAATGGTCTAAGTTTGAAAGGATAAAGCAGGCCCAGTCAATGAAGAGTTTAGAATGTTAGGCTTAGGAATCTGGATATGAATTCACAAAAATAAAGAAGTCATTTCAAGTTGGAGAAGCCAATTTTTTTTTTTTAAGGCAATTGTAGTTAAGTGACTTGTTCAGGGTCACACAGCTAGTTAGTGTCTGAGGTCAAATTTGAATTCAGATTCACCTGACTCCAGGGCTAGTGTGCCTCCAATATAACCAGTTTTAACATTTTCTCTCTTGCCATGAATCTAGTCATGTAAATTCCATTTCCTTAAAGAAGCATAAACAGCACCAATTACAGCTTTGAAAGTGATAGGACATTGCCCTTAGAGTAAGCAAGACCTGTCTTCTGCTGTGATCATTTTCAGGCTAGAAAGTTGAATAGAAAAGTTGTGGGCTAGTCTCTCAAAGTCCAAAGTGACTGATTTAGATTTAGAAGCAGGTCCTACTGGACAGTGAGCAAAGATTAGAGGGAATTTTGACTAGGCTTTTCCTAAAAACCTCCAAAATAACTTGTTTCAATCAAAATATGGAGGGAACTGAGCTGGGTATAGTTGTCTTTTTAACATAGAAAAAGTATCAGATCCATATGGAAGATTTAATTAGCAGGAGTCTGTTAAAATGTACGCACTGCCCCATCTTGTGGGGAAACCAATAACAACTGTTAGTCTTGGCAAAGGTGAACATTTCTTAATTATATGGGATCTCCTTGAATATCCTCCCCCCATCTTTTTTTTTCTTTTCTTTTCTTTGTTTTTCTTTGGGTTCCATGATAAGGTTTCTTTTTTATATAATATATACAAGAGGGAAAAAGAAACTACCATTTGGATGTGAAGTTCATGGGTTAGTAGGTTGCCCCAGTGATTAAGGTTAATTCATCATTCTTAATATTCCAAACTTAGAGGTTTATCTGAATTTGCAGATAATAGTCTTATGGCAGAATTTGTATTTATTTTTGACCAAAAAAGTTAAAGTGGCCACATATCTGGATTTGTTGCCCCAAACCCAGGGTGTGCCCTTGGGACCTCTCTGGATATCTGTATAAACATATCTATTTGAGTTTTAGCTCTTTCTGGAAGTGGAAGAGTCCCTATTGTAGTAGAAATCTAGATTCTTCCTAAAAACTGACAGGGATTCTTGAAAAAGAAAACATTAAGTATTATAAAAATAAGTAATTCAGTAAGCAGGTCTGGATTAACTGTGTATTCCAGGCTGTCTGTATACCTATCAATCTCATAGATTTCTATCTGGGGATCCTTATCTTAACTTTCACTTTCCCTGGCAAGTCTAATCATCAGAGTATGAAGCTGGCTGGCTGGCTACATTTCCTCCTCAGGATTTTGGGACTATTCCTGAGGTGTTGGGGAATCTTTTTTAGTGCCATTAGCTCAAGTCCTCATTCTGCTTGTTTCTTCCTTACTCAAACACAGACAGATAGGAAAGAATGCCTGTATCTAGAAATATGAAGGGGGGGGGGGCTGGGGGGGCGTGGGGGCGCGCAGAGGGAGGAGAGAAAGAAAGAGAGTGAGTGTGTGACCAGAGAGGCAGGTGCTGGATAAGAGAAGATGAATAGTGGTAACATTTTTAAGTTGTGGATTTCAAGACACAATTTTTAGATGCTCATTAATTCTTTTGTCTGCAATTGAAACAGATACCTCAAGGTAGTGCTAGAGATAGAAAAGGAATGCTCCAAATTCATATTTACAAAATATTTGTGTTGTAAAAACTTTAGAGAGCATAGATTTAGAGCTAGCTAGGGCTATTCATGTCATCAAGTCAATCTCTCCTCCTTTTACAAATGAGGGAGCTGAGGCCCAGAATGATTTAATGATTTGCCAAATATTACATAGCTAAGTTTGTTGAGAGGTAAAGCTAGAACCCAGGTCTCTAGAGTAATGGGCCGGTGTACATTGCACTATGTCATGTTGACATATACAGAAGAAATCTCACAGGATTGTTGAGAGGATTAAATGAGATAATATTTGTAAAGTACTTAACACAGTGTCTGGCTTGTAGTAGGTGCCATACAAGTACTTATTCCTTTTCCCTTCCAATCGCATGGAACAAGGAGCAAAGATAAGTGAAAATGAATGGTATAGACCTATAAGATAGAAAGTCTGGAATGGGAAAAAGTAGAAAGAATGAGCTGAGACTTTCATAAAATGCCAAGGATAACAGAAAGAATCCAGGTGGGAGTGGGGACAGATGAGAAAGTTGGTGTGGCAGATGGACTTGTCTTTGTATACTTTTGGACTGTGTTGTATTGTATTTTTGAGGTGATATAAATTCTGTTTGTATTTCTTTAACTTTTCCTTTGTCAGGAATTGAACTGATGTAGGAAAATTCGAGTGATAATGTACACCATAGGAACAGACCCTGAAATCCCAGAAACCAATGCAAGTAAGACTCCTTCATATTTTTTCAGATCAGGGGCGGAGCCAAGATGGCGAACTGCGGACAGCTTTCTCTGTGAACTCCTTTGGGACCTTCCCTCAAACCCAGACAAAGTGAGCCTTCGAACTGGTTTGTGAGTGAAGGCTCCACCAAACATTTGGACTACAACGCACTTCTATCAAAAATCTACCTGGAAAGAACTCCGGAGAAGGTTAGCCTCAGGGGAAATCGGCCGCTGGTCGCGATCAGACTCCAGCCGGGGCGGAAGTCAGGGCTGCGACAGAGGGGCGGATTTTGGGCACCCAGGAAGCCCCTGGGAGACGCCTGGGCCACTTTGCTCTGCTTGCGGGCAGGTGCTTTGGCAGATCTGCCTTTGGTAAAGGGTGGATCTAGAGAAACTGAAAACGTGGTCCTAGTGCGAATCTAGCCCCACCAGCCTCAGACCCGAAGTCAACTCGGCAAACTGCCCCAGGGCAAATACAAATCATTGCAGTTTTCTCTGTTTTTGACCAATATCCCAACTTTAAACCATGAGCAAGAAGCAGAAGAGAGCTCTCACCATAGAAAGCTTTTACGCAGAAAAAATAGAACAGTCCCCAGATCCTGACATTATGAAAACAATCCCAGATGAAGCCCCAAAGGCAGACTTAAGTTGGTCTCCCTTTCAGAAGGCTTACCTGGATGATTGCATTAAGAATCTCAAAAGAGAGCTAGAAGAAGAATGGGGAAATAAATTGAGATCAGGGTAACAGAAATATCAAAAACTGGAAAATAGGACTGGTGAATTGGAAAAAGAAAACAGTTCATTGAAAAACAAAATTGGTGAATTGGAAAAAATCACCAACTCACTGGAAAATAAAAATGGTGAACTGAAAAACAAAATTGGTGAATTGGAAAAAGACAACAATTCACTGAAAAACAAAATTGGTGAATTGGAAAAAGACAACAATTCACTGAAAAATAAAACTGGCAAAATGGAAAAAGAATGCATTGAATCAAGAAACTCAATTGGCCAGCTACAAAAGGAGCTAAAAAAGATAACTGAAGGAAATAATACTTTAAAAATTAAAATTGAACAAATAGAAGTAAATGACTCAATAAGACTTCAAGAATCAGTTAAACAAAAACAAAAAAATATTTTTTCAGATCAAAAATTCTTAGATTATTTTACTGAGCTGTGCCCTCCAATTCTATTACTCTCATTTATAGAAATTTCAAATACTTTGCCAAGTATACAGTTTAAAAAAAAAAACAAAAAAACAACTTTGTTTAATTCTTTGTTCTACCTCCTATGCTATTTTGTCTTCCATCTGGACTATTTTATTCCTTAGAGAATTCACTGTTTTATTAAGATTATACACTGCATATTCCAAATTGTCAAGTCTTGTCTCCCTTTCCTTTTTTCTTCATCTTTTTTTTTTATTTCCTCCATCTCCTTCCTGATGTCTTCCTTGTGACATAAGCCTAATTATTTTGGTTCAAATGATTTGAAAATTTTGGTCATTTTATTTGCTTTATTCCAAATTGCTTTCCAAAATGATCATACTATTTTATAGTTCCACCAACAATATATTAGTTTGCCTGCCACTCCACAACCTCTCCATCATAGGGTATTGATATTTTTTGTTGCTTTGGTCATTTACAGGGTGTGAGAGAAAACCTTGGGCTTTAAAAAATGTCTATTTCTCCAATTTTTAGTGATTTTGAGCATTATTTCCTATGAATACTTTATAATTCTTGTGAGAACTGTTTGTTTTTATTCTTTTTCCATTTATCTATTGGGGAATGGGTTATTAGTCATATATCTTGGTTATTAGATTTGAGGAATTATTTATTGAGAAATGGTTAATAGTTATATATCTTGTTTATATATCTTAGATACCAAAATCTTACCAGAGAAATTTGATCCTGAGATTTCCCCCCCATTCAACCAGTTCCCTTTTTATCATAGGTGACTTAATTTCATCTCAGAAGTTTTTCAGAATCAAATAACCAAAGGCATCTATTTTAACTTTGTAGTTACATCTATCTCTTGTTTGGTAAAGTATATCTTTCCTATTGGTAAAGTATATCTCTCCTACCCACAGTTGTGAGAGATACATGATTTGCTTCTGTTCTAAATTGTTTATAGCGTGAGCTATAGTATTAAAGTTGCATATTTATTTAGAACATATTATAAAAAATGGATTAGAACACTGGTCTAAAACTAATTTCTTCCAGACTGATTTTTAAGTATTTCTAGCAACTTTGATCAAATAAGGAGGTTTTTTCCCTCCCCTTAGGTAATTTATGTTTTGAATTTGTTCAAACATCAAGTTATCGACTTCTATTGTTCCCGATTCTCTTGTCTACTCTTCTATCTTTGTTTTTTTTTAAACTAATGTCCAATGACTGCCACTTTTTAAAATAGTTTGAGGTATGGAAGTGCTATTTCCCTTTTTGCCCTTAGTCATTTTCATTATTTTCTTTGATTCTGTAGATCTTTTGTTTTTCCAGATTTTATTATTTTGTCAAGTTCTATAAAGACTCTCCTTGGTAATTTGATTGATATAGAATTACAAAATTTGAAATTTATTTATTAATTTATACAAATTAAGTACTGTCATTTTTATTATATTGGCACAGCCTCGCCACAAATATTGAATATTCTTCCATCTATTTAAGTTGTTCTTTAAGGAATTCTTTGTAACAAAATTTACATAAGACTTTTGTGTTCTTTGGAAGGTCAAACTTCAGGTATTTTATAGATTAGTTATTTCCCTTTCTATTATTACTTCTTATATTTTGTTATTATCAGATAGAAATACTTTTGGTTTCTGAGTGTTGTTTTGTAATCTGAAACTTTGCTAAAGCTCTTAATTATCTCACTTAATATTTTATCTAATTCTCTACTTTTGATTTCTTTTTATTGTTTTATTGCTATTGCTTTTATTTTCAGAACTATATCAAATAATGGTGTGAAGAATGGACTTTGCTTCACACTAGTATTTCTTGGGAAAGATTCTAGTGTATTCCCCTTGCATACAATGCTTGCTTTTGGTCTTGGAGAGATGCTTTTTAAAAATATTAATAAAAGGTCCCTTTTAGGGGCAGCTAGGTGGCGCAGTGGTTAGAGCACCAGCCCTGAAGTCAGGAGGACCTGAGTTCAAATCTGGTCTCAGACACTTCCTAGCTGTGTGACCCTGGGCAAGTCACTTAACCCCAAATGCCTCAGCAAAAAGCAAAAAAAAAAAGGTCCCTTTTATGTCTATAGTTTATAATGTTTTTAGAATAAAAAAATTTACTGTACTTTACCAAAAGCTTTTTATGTATCTATTGAGATGATAACATGATTTTAGACATTTTGGTTTTTAATATGATCAGTTATGTTGATTATTTTCCTAATGTTGAATTATTCTGGCATTAATTCCACTTGGTCATAACGAATAATTTCTCAGATAAATTGCTGCATTCTGTTTGACAATCTCTTTGACTACAGACAAAATTTTTTAAAAAGTTGAGTCAATATTCATTAGAGATATTGGCCTATACTTTTTCTTCTATTTTATCATTCCCTGGTTAAGGTATTAGGATTATATTTGCCTTAGAAAAAAGATTCTTGAAGGATATTTTCAATCTTTCAGAATAATTTGTAAAGGATGGGTATAACTGTTCTTTAAAAGTTTGATAGAGGGGCAGCTAGGTGGCACAGTGGATAGAGCACCAGCCCTGGAGTTAGGAGGACCTGAGTTCAAATATGATCTCAGAAACTTAACATTCCCTAGCTGTGTGACCTTGGGCAAGTCATTTAACTTCAATTGTCTCAGCAAAAAGCAAAAAAAAAAAAGTTTGATAGAATGCTCCAGAATAGTTAGGTGGCACAGTGAATAGAGTACCAGTCCTGAAGTCAGGAGGACCTGAGTCAAATCTGGTCTCAGATATTTAACACTTCCTAGCTGTGTGACCCTGAGCAAGCCAGGGTTCCCTCATGCCCCTCTCCACTTTTGTAGTTCCTCTACAGCTACACCTATTTATTATTTAAGTTTTCTATCTGGTCTTCTGATAGTTTGAACATTTTATATTTTTGAAAGTATGCCTCTAATTTCTTTTGTGTTCTCAGTTCTGTTAGCATATAACTTATAATATGTTCTTCTGATTTTGTTGTGATTTTACTTTGCTCATTTGCTATTGTATTAATTTGATTTTCGATTCTCTTTAATTATCAATTTTATTAGTTGTTTTTTGTTTGTTTTATTTTTTTGTTTTTGCTTTTTGCTGAGGCAATTGGGGTTAAGTGACTTGCCCAGGGTCACACAGCTAGGGAATGTTAAGTGTCTGAGATCAGATTTGAACTCAGGTCCTCCTGACTTCAGGACTGGTACTCTATCCACTGCGCCACCTAGCTGCCCCTGTTTGTTTGTTTTTTTTAAAACCCAGCTTTTACTTTTGCTTACTGTTTCTAAGGGCTTTTCCTTCCAATTTATTTCCCCTCTAATTTTTCTTAATTCCTCTTTTGTGTAAATTTTAGGTTTATTTGCTTATTTTTTAATTTAAAAAAATGTACATTCAGTTCATCAATCCTCTCTTTTTCTATTTTTTAAAATGTTATGTTTGTAAGGCTATGACTTTCTCTTGAGTATTGCTTTAGTTCCATCCCAGAAATTGTTTATTGTTTCATTATTACTATTTTTTACATAGTTTATTGTTTCCATGATTTATTCTTTGACCTATAACAAATGTATGTTAAATTTGTTAAAGAGGGATGGAAGATTCTAAAAACAAATCTGGCAAACTAATCACAATGTGCTTCTTCACAAAGAAGAAAAAAAGGTTTCTAAAGAAACAAATGTGACTGTAGAGGAGCTAGTCTCTGACTGACAGAACTATTGTACCTCAGATCATTCTGCCCATTCTGCCCAGTTATAAGGTTCTTTTTTTAGTAATTGTCCACAGTATGTCTGATGGACTAAACTTGACTTCATATGATTATGAGTGAAGGGCAAGGAAGTTGGAGGAAGGGCAATATCAAATGGGGACTAATGAGCACAGGTTTTATTGGGTCATTTTATAACTGAAAATATACAAACCTATCAAAATTATTTCTCTATGCTTATGATAAAAACAGTTAAAAAGGATAAATAATAAGAATTACCACTATTTATCAGGCCCAAAGGGACTTCCCATGCAATTACTGGAGAGAAGGGGAGGAGTCAAGGGGAGTACTAGTCCTCTGACCAGGACAGAGGGGAATTACAAAGTTTTCCACTCATCTGCCTACCAGGAAGGTAGAAAGAGGAAGAGGAATGAGTCTTTACTCCTCAGAAAGAGAAAGAAGAGCCTTCTCCTCTTTTGCCTAACAGGAAGGAGAGGGAAGAGAGAAAGATCAAGGCTGTTTAGCAGATCTGGGTCACTTTTATACCCCTCTCATTACTTCCAGTATGTTTAGATCATATGATATTGCTCATGGTTTTTATTCCTAGGATATAATCTCTGTTCTCTTGAGAATTTAAGACATTATATTTTCTAAATTCTAAGCTCTGTCAGATCTAAAAGTTGGCTGGAACCAACTCTTTTCTAAGGGACAAACCTGTTTTAAATCAAGGTGATGCTACCTTATTAGCAACAGAAAATTATCTCCTCTATTCAATCAAGAAGATTTATTGGAACCCACTTATTTTGACTGGAGCTAAAGGGGATTAGTTGTGGGTATATTTTTTACATCATTCCTATTCTAAATGGTTAGAAGGTAACTTGCTACCATTTGATAATCATGATATTGCCAAGAATGACTAAATAGGGGCAGTTAGGTGGCACAGTAGTTAGAGCACCTGCTTTGAAGTCAGGAGGACCTGAGTTCAAATTTGATCTCAGACACTTAATACTTCCTTTGGGCAAATCACTTAACCCCAATTGCCTCAGGAAAACAAACAAACAAACAAACAAAAACTAAATAGTAATCTGACAAGCTCAGATTTTAGAAAGGTAGGTACAAAATATGGACAAGAGAAACACATAGATCAGGATAAATAGAAAAGAGTAACGTGACCTTGTAAATATAACTAGAGTGGGTAAAAGCTTGAATTAGTTCAAGCTTCCTCCAAAAGGTAAAGACAATAAAATGAACTTTTGTACTTTGTTTGGAGAAAGAAGAAAGAAAGGAAAGGCCTCTACTTGGGGCCTATAGCATAATGTTTGTTTGCCTTTGAAAATAGTTGAGCACAATGTCTGTCACACAGTATACATTTAATAAATGTTAAAAAGGTAATACATATAGATTGATTAATATATTTTTGCCTTAAAGTATTTACATTTCTAAATGTATACTTTCCCTCCTAGGGAGTCATTATTTAAAATGAAGACTGAAGAAAAAGTATTTACTAAACATTTATTTGTGAGGAATAAAAAAGAGAAGGAAGTATAATTTCATCAAAAGTAATCAGATGAAACAATATTAATATATAACAGGTAAAAAGTGAAAATATTCAATGCCAACTTGCTTCCATTTCCTCTGTGAAGAATGATCTTTGATCTGGAAATAATATCAAAGACCACTGTAAGTTAGGAGACAGTAAGATATTAGCCAGCAACTTTAAATCAGTTCAAACACCCAGGCCTGATAAGTTACATGCTGGAGTGCAGGAAGATCTTGCAAATGGGGAATGTAAGACCATTATTTGTGTCTGTTTAGGAAGAGTGGACAAGAGAAGTAGCTAAGAATTGTCTCAGTTTCCAAAAGTTATCAAGCTGGTAAATTTTAGACTACCCCAAGGTTGAAATTGCTACCTGAGAAAAACTTAAGGATATAACTTGTGAGTATTTAGAAAAGTAAGGGAGAGATTCAACTAGGATCATTATAGAATCTTGGAGTTATTAGAATGGACCCAGAGGTCTTCTAGTTTAATTCTACCATAAAGTCACTAGCTCTTCAATATCCTTGATAAGTGATCATTTAATTTCTACTAGAGGACCCTGTAGAGATGGGGAACTTCTTAATAACTTTTATGGAAGCCTATTCATTCTATAAATTTATACATACATATATATCCATATATTTATATTGATTTTATTTATCTACACTATATATGTATTTATGTATACATGTATGTGTATATCTATGCACACACATTTATATCTACAAATATATACATATATACATACACATTTTAAATGATGTTAACAATGATAAATAAAATAGTCAAATGTGACTAAATATAAGATAGTGTACTAAATGTTAAGGGCTTAGAAGATAGTATGACATATTGATCTTCATATGGAATGATTTTCAGTTACCTTATTAGCCTAGTTATCCTCTATTTGTTTGCAAATTATATATCCATTATATAGTCATTATATATCCTAAAATGCCACCAAATATTGAAACAAAGTATTCCAGATATAGTTCAACTAGGGTACAGTATAACAAAACTAAAATAGTACTTATTCTAGGTACTAGAGACAGCATGAGCGAATTATTCTAACCACCACCACCATGATCTCTATGAAAGTGGCCTAGGACCCAAATCCTTGGGAGAAGAAGGACCCCCTTGGGCCACTGACCCTGCTCTCAGCCTGACTTCTGCTTTCATTATCTAGCAGAACAACCCCTATGGAGATCTGTCAGGGAACTGTTTCTGCTGGTGTTTCATCCCTTGCCTCCTACACAGCCTCAGCTAATGACCACATGGAAAAGAAAGTTTCCACCACCAAAGACCTTAACAGGAAGGTTCAACATCAGACACAGATATGGTCTTATCAATCAAAGAAACAGTAAAGAATATATGTTTGTATATCCGTCTTATTGTCCTTGCTATCGAGAACATTGGAACATTGCTATCTGCCCTGCTAATGAACCTTAAGAATATTTCCATCTGCCTTGCAGATCTAGTATGTCTTATATGTGTTTCTACTAGAATGTGAATTTCTTGAGAGCAGGGACTGTTACATTTTTCTATTTGTGTTCCAAGTACTTAACCCACCAGTGCTTTGCACACAGTAAATGTTTAATAAGTATTTATTCAATCATGAAACATAAGGTCATCATAACTCTTTGTAGTATCACATCACACCACTGTCTCATATTGACTTTACCATCTCTTAATAACTCAGTTTTTTTACATGATTTTTTATCTAGCCACACATTCCCCATTATGTATTACTGAAAATGATTTTTGATCCCGATTATAGGAGCATTCATTTATCTTTAATCCATTTAATCTTTTAAATATGGTCCATTGTTCTAGCCAATTGAGATATTTTTGAATGTCACTTCTCTTGACCAATGTGTTATCTATCCCATCCCAATTCATATCATCTGCAACTCTGATAAGTATGTTCTCTATGTTTTTATCCACTTCTTTAATAATAAAATATTAAAAACCATAGCCATAGACAGACCCCTGTGGCATTTCATAGAGACCACTTGAGTTTGAGATCTATCTATGCCTCACAATTCTTGGGTCTAGTCATTCGACCAATATTGAATTCATCTAACTGTAATATCATATAGTCAATATCTCATCATCTTATCAACAAGGGTAACATTAGCAATTTTGTCAAATACCTTGATAGAATCCAGAAATATTCTGTTAATGGCACTTTCCAGCTGTTTCAATTTAGAAACCTGTAAAAAAAGGAAATGAGATTTTTTTTTTTTATGTGTGTAACTTATCTTAATCATTTCTTGGTATGATCACTACTTCCTTTTTCTAACTGTTCACAGTCCATTTCTTTAAAAATGCATTCTTGAATTTTGTCAGGAATCAAAATCAAGTTCATCAGCTTATAATATTACCACAATTCAAGAAGGCAGAACTATTCTGTGAGGCAGGAAGGTAGCAGCTATTGCCAATAACTCTGAAGAGTATACCAGTACTTCTCCCCATTAGATTATCTATTACTATGATGTCCTGGCTCTCTGAAAGCAAAAAAAAAAAAAAAAAATGTATGCATGACGCACTTTTAAGTTGAATCTTCATTGTTATCATTTCTTTCCTCACTTTCTTTAGCCTTGATAATCCATGAAACAATAAATTAAGCCACTATTTGTAGCAATAATTGTTTTTCAATCACTGCTCACCTTGAAAATTAACAATTGGTTCTCCCAAGCCAATTTGAGCTAGCTCCAGGATGCTCCTGATAGAGTCAGTCCCTAAAAGCAAAACTAAATAAGAGCCCTTGATTAATATTTCTTCAACTGATTCTTTTGCTATAGAGCTGATAGTTCATAGGAAGGAATAAGAGAACCAGATGAGATCCTTTCATGGCAAAGCAGTAGTTAGTGGAGTCAGGTTACCTGGGTGCTTTTCCATGTATTTGTGTTCCTCTCTTCTGTTTGTGTGTGACTCTGAGAAAAATCCCAGGTGGTGGGATGTACTGCAATCAGATGAAGGTCTTAAGATACAGCATATAGCAAAATGTTTCATAGTGATGATGCTGAATTACAAGGTCATTCATAGCTGTATTCTTGGCAACAACTACCCAGTCCTGGGCTGAAAATAATTTTGCTTGGTGTAGGAGAAGCAAAAACAGAGCTACCCCTCCCCTTTCCATTCTAATTATACCATTCATTCCAATAAATGGTCATATTCATACTTTAATTTTTTTAACCTAAATACCTTAAAAATATTTTATAAAATTTATCTCACATATATTCCAAGTCTTAGATTGTTCTATATTTTAGCTTTCCTTGCAGGATGATACCAATTTACTTAAATTTGTTCTTAAGTCAATTACTTGTACTTATTTCTATTGTACTATATATTATACTATGTATCATTATGTATATATATATATACACACACACAATTTACATATACATAAATATATCTACAGATACACATATATACATATGTGTATATATATATTTACACTAATCAAAAATTATTTATCTACTATTCCAAATCTTTTGGAGTAATTGGAATAATTTTTGTTGGTGAATAAACATGCACAAAACTAACTTGATTTCCTGTCTCTATAAGCTTCTTAAGATGTTAAGATTGAGAGAATCTTATAGATGTTTCTTCATTTTAATCAATCTTTCATGTAATACTGAACAATATCCATTTAGGACTTTAAGGTTGGCAATTCTCTCTGTGTGTGTGTGTACATAAACACATCAATTGTGTTATTTTTATTTCAAAGAGGAAGAAATAAGCTCAAAGAAAGTAATTTATCCATGATCATCCAGCTATTAAATGTTGGAGTTATAATTTAAACTTAGACATCTTGATTTCAGGTTTAATTCACTTTCCACCACACCTTTTTACTCCACTGTATTTTCAGGCAATATAGAGAATGGCACACTGGATGATAGTGGAATAATTGCAGTTATAGATGATGGAACAACCATATAGAGAAGATATTGATGTCAATAAGAATGTCTCAATGGTATGCCACAGGCCATTATTCTTGGTTCTATCCAATATTCTTATTAATGAATTGGACAAAGATCAAAGAATATATAATAATGTACTTCATGTTTACTCCTATACTCTTGTAGTGAGAGAATTAATGAAAGAACCCTAGAATATATCAACCTCTCGTGCAACATGAAGTGCCTTCGCAGTATCCTAATAATCAATCATCTAGCCTCTTCTTAAAGATGTCCACTGATGGGGAAATTCACTACCTTACAAGGGAGCCCCTTCCACTAATAGGTTTTTCATTTTACTGAACTGAAATCTACCTCCCTGTAATTTTTATTTTCTGATCAAAGTTCTGTCTTTAGGGATCAATACTAAAAGATTTACAGCTAGGAAGACCTTTAGAAATGATTCAGTCTAACCCCATCATTTTGCAGCTGAGACCTAGAGAGTGGAAATTATTTGTTC
Source organism: Myrmecobius fasciatus (assembly GCA_023553655.1). Lineage (NCBI taxonomy): Eukaryota > Metazoa > Chordata > Mammalia > Dasyuromorphia > Myrmecobiidae > Myrmecobius > Myrmecobius fasciatus. Next base: position 189,383 of record JAJPUD010000716.1, read on the forward strand.
AAGTTCACACAGTCAGTAAATACCAAAGCTAGAATTTGAATGGCATCTGGACTCCAGATCCAGGATTTTTCTACTATATCATGATGAAGTCTAATGAATCTTTCCCTTGGGAGTTTTTCAAATATTTGAAGATAGTTAATTGTGCTTTATTTTATGTACAAAGAATGCCTTTGAGTATAATTCTCTGAGCATATGTCTCACGTCACTTTGGACAGCTGATCTTTGTTTTCTGATAGCACAGCTTCATAATTCTGGATTATTTTTGTTGCTTTCTGAAGCTGTTATAATTCTCCAGATTTCTTTCTTAAGGCACACAGGGCATGATTGAGTTCAGAATCACAAAGGTGTAATGACAATATAATTTTTTTCCTAATGAAGATAGTGTGAATAATTTAAAAAAATGTTCAGCATCTTTAATAACGACCCATTTTAAAGCTGGTCATTTGGTGCAAGAAGTATTCTATGGTGACTCCCAGGTCCCTTTTATGGGTGTTAACTGAGAGCTCTAATTCCATCACCTTGTAAACATAGTTTGGATTATATTTCCCCAAGTGCATTACTTTGCACTCAGCCACAGTGAAACTCATCTGTCACATTGCTGCTCACACACAACCTTGCAAGTTCTTCTTGTAACTTAGCTCCATTTGCTTGGCAAAGACTGTTCAATTTGGAAGCCAAGTCTAGAGGTGAATGACTTGTCTAAGTTACATCGCTAGTTAGAACCAAAACTAGTCCCCAAGTCTCCTGTTGCCCAATTCAATATTTTCTGCTACCTTTCTGGAAAAATCTAAGCATGAAATTTGGAGATTATATTATGCATTTCTTCTTATAAACATGTTAAATGATTGGTCCCCAACCCTGATACCTATCTATACCGCTTCATTTAGAAAAGTAGATACCATTTGTCATAAATTACTCTCTAATCCCATGGAGACTCAATTTGTTTTAATAACTTTTGCTTTCATGACAAATGTAATTTAACTTAATGCTTTATTTTTATTAAAAGAAGAAAGTCAAAGACATCATTATAGTTGCTTAGAACTTTATTTCTAGCTGAATATTTGGACCAGAAAAACAACAGCTTTACTTTTGGCTGTGAACATTTAATGCTTCCACGTTGGCAGCCAAGAAGTAAGCTGTTAGCCCTCCTCCTCTCTTGCACAGCTTTTCCTCCTCAAGCTGAGCTAAATCTGTCCTTCATAAGGAGGAAGAGCAGTCAGAATCTTAGAGATCTGTGTTTTTCTTCATAGGAAAATTTCCAAGAATTACCTCTATGTTTTTTTGGTGGACTTTTGTATTATGTCATTAGCACCAAAGCCCTTCCCTCTTCTGCTGAAAACTCCAAAGATGCAGGTTTTTCTTCATACTTCTAATATCATAATTTTTATTATGCTCACTTGGGCTACTTTCTGATATGATTTTTGTTCACTGAAAGGGTTTTTTGTTTTTGTTTTTGTTTTTGCTTTTGCTAGTAGAAAGATCAGGATATAGATGACTTGTATGTAACATAGAATAAAATTATCAAATCATTCCATCCATTAGGATACAAGGGCCTATCTGTGAAACTTACCATCTGTCCTACTTTGTTTATGTATTCCATCTTCCCATATTTCTTATACTTTCTACCTCTTACTCTTTCTATGGTTCATTTTTCTTGAAAAGGGTGTGACAAATATGTATACACATGTTCAATTTGTCAAGTATTTTAACATAATTAACATGTAGTAGACTTCCTGCCATCTAGGGGAGGGGTGGGGGCTGGGGGGGGGGGGAATTTGTAACAGAAAGCTTTGCAAAGGTCAGTGTTGAAAAATTACCCATATGTATGTTTTGCAAATAAAAAGCTTTAATAAAAAAAAAAAAACACTAAAAAAAGAAAAGGGTGTGACATTCACTTGCCCTGAGACTCCACTCACAATCCAGTGACTATAAATCAAAACTCTCTTTCCTGGTCCCCATTCCCCTATATATCTTGAATACCCTATTAGAGTGTAAACTCCTTGAAGGCAGGAAATATCTCACTTTTGTTTTTGTAAACATAGTGCCCAGCACAGTACCTAATACCACAACACGTAACAGGTCCTTATTTAATAGGTCCTTATTAATATAATAGTATTTGCAAGTTCAACCTAAGAAAAATACTTTCTAGCAGCTATATCCAAATTCAATGGAATACTTTGTTAGTGGTGAGTTCCCCATTGCAGTAGGTATTTAAATAATACTTGAGTAACTATATATTAGAAGTATGGGAAAGGATAGAATCATGGATCCAGAGTTGGGAGGGACCTTTGGGTTACATCATCCAAGTCATAATTTTATGAATGATTTGTCCAAGGTCATATAGGTAGTAAGTAGTAGATCTGGTATTTGAACTTAGATCCTATGTTATTTCCACTGCATCATGCTCTAGACTGGCAATTGGAGCAAGTGACCTCCAAGGTCCTTGACAACTTCTGCTCATTCTATGCCAAAATGATTGTGGACATTTTCATGGAAGACATGACATTTGAGTTGGATTTAGATTTTGAATGATGTGAAGATCTCAACATGTGGAGATGGGAGAAAGATTTTCCCACAGAGATAGAACAGTATTAAAAAAGGCATGAAAATGGAACAGTTTAGGGATTTAGAAAATATTATTATTTGTCTGGACCATAGGGCATATGTAATGAAGTTCTGGAAAAATAAAGTTAAGGAAGGTACATAGTACAGCTCTGTGATAAAGAGGCTTAAATAACCAGATAAGGTATTTGGACTTAATTCAATAGGCAAAGAAATTGCCACAGAAAGTTTTTGACTATGGGAGCATCATGGTAAGAACTATATATTAAAATTAATCAGCAAAGTGCTTGACCTGTAAAAGGTACTTAATGAATGTTTATTGATTGATCTGATAGCTTTATAAAAGATGGCTTGAAAGGTAAAAATACTGAAACAAGGGAGGTTTGGTAAGATATTCTTTTAATAGTCCAAGAGAAAAGTAGGCATGAAAAAAAGGAATAGATGTGAACAATTCTTTATTACTAGCTCTTTGGCCCCTCCATTTCTCCCCTAACTTCATCTACCTCCCATTCATAACCCATTGCTTCCCTATTCAGGATTCTGAATATCAGTACCCATCGATTGCCCATATTATAAAACCAATCCTCTTTGGATCACATTGGTTCTAACTTGAAATAATTTCCTTTATAAAATTTTGGGTATGACTTTTTGAGACTGCCTAAATTCCTCACTTAATGAATATTGAATTGTTGATCATGGAGAATTTTAAATCCCCCCCCCTACTTTTCTAAGACTGGCACATGTATAGAATGCATTAGTATGCTTGGCTGATAGACACTCCCCCTGTGGAATAGTCTGGGGAACATATTTATGGGAGAGTTGTGATGAAATGTAGTGGAAGTGCCTTGGACAGACGGTGGAGCATGTGTAGACATTCTGTAACATGATTAGGAGAAGACTTTTCAGTTGGCTGTGTAGCCAGAACTTAGGGTGCCTTTAAAAGGCCGTCTTCTTGATTGTTCTCTCTTGGTGAATTCCATTTTTGGTTTGACCCCTTTACTGATGGTATCCAAGAAGAGATAATGCTGTAAGTCAAGAGGCCTTGGGCCTTCTCCTAAGGCCAACATGTGTTCCCGTGAATTCAGGCCTGTTTTTTGCCATTGCAAGGATCTGAATATTCCATTGTGAGTTTTGACAGGTCAGGAAAGAAAATTTCTGTGAATCATCCATGGTCTAGGCTGCTGAAAGTCTGAGTCCATGCTGGGTTTTGCAATTAACCTAGCACTGATTGCATCAAGAAGCAGGGAGTGACCTTTGGGAAATAATATAGTGGTAACTAAGATGAGGATTTATCTAGTAATGGTGCTACTTGCCGTTGGTGGCATCAATACTATGTAGAAACTGTGCTAAATTTTAGCCATTTTTTGCAGAGACCGAGGTAGCATAGAAGAGATGGTACCCCTTCAGGTATTATTGGGGAAAATCTTCTCCCCAAGTACTTTTGTTACTGCTACACGTTCAAAGTAAATATCCCTTTGTAAAAGCTTATTGATATTAAGGGGTTGAATGTTCTGTGGTACTATCAGCTCCACTAATGGTCTCTAATTCTAAAGAATTCTAAAGAAGAGACATCCCCAACTCTTAAGGATATTCCAAGGAAGATGTGCCAGATTTGGTTCTTGAATAGTGAACCCAGATGATTTGTAATATGTTAGAAAAATAGAAAATTTCTATTGGAAATGGAAAAATTCTGTAAAAATAAATTGTATAAATATAGATCTAGATTTATATTTTGTTCTTCATGCAAATAGAAACTAAGTGCATAGATTATTTCTAAGGAGTTGCTAACATAGAAAGAATATAAAAATAAATGCTAATTCAATTTAATATCCCCAAAGAAGACCACTTTAAAAAATAAACAACCCAACACCTAATACCTTATACTAAAATAAGGTCGAAATGAGTTCGTGATTTAGATATAAGAAGTGATGCTATAAGCAAATTAGAAAAACAATGAATAGTCTACTTCTTAGATCTGTGGAGAAGGAAGGAATTTAGGGCCAAAGAAGAACTAGAGTACATTATGAAATGTAAAATGGATAATTTTTGATTCATAAAGCAATGTGTAATAAAAACAAATTTAATAAAAAAGAAAAATGGATAGTTTTGATTATATTAAGTTAAAAAGTTTTTGTACAAATGTAGATAAGATTAGAAGGAAAACAGAAAACAGGGGAAAGAAATTTTTTATGTCCAAGGGTTCTGATAAAGGCCTCATTTCTAAAATATATAGAGAATTGACTCAAATTTATACTAATACAAGCCATTCTCCAATTGACAAATGGTCAAAGGATATGAACAGACAATTTTCAGATAAAGAAATTATTAAACCATTTCTAGTCATAAGAAAAAATACTCTAAATCACTATTGGCCAGAGAAATGCAAATTAAGAAAATTAAGGTACTTAATATACATCTATATATATGTACCACTATACATCTCTCAGATGGGATAAGATGACAAAAAAAGATAATGATAAATGTTGGAGGGGATGTGGCAAAACTGGGACACTAATACATTGTTGGTGGAGTTGTAAATTGATCCAACCATTTTGGAGAGCAATTTGGAACTATGCACAAAGAGTTATTAAACTGTGGATACCCTTTGATCCAGCAGTATCTCTACTAGACTGGTGTCTCAAAGAGATCATAAAAAAGGGAAAAGGACTGACGTGTAAAAATGCTTGTGGCAGCCCTTTTTGTAGTGGCAAGAAACTGGAAACTGAGTGAATGCCCATCAGTTGGAGAGTGGCTGAATAAGTTATTGTATATGAATGTTATGGAATATTACTGTTCTATAAGAAATGATCAGCGGGATGATTTCAGAGGGGCCTAGAGAGACTTTTATGAACTGATGCTGAGTGAAATGAGTAGAACTAATGTACAAGAACATTGTACACAGTAGCAAGAATAATATGTGATGATCAATTCTGATAGATGTGACTCTTCAATGAGTTAATTCAGGCCAATTTCAATAGACTTGTGATAGAGCCATCTGAATCCAGAGAGAGGACTGTAAGGACTGAATGGGAATCACAACATAATGTTTTTTTTTGTTGTTTTTTGTTTTTTTTGCTTAGGCAATTGGGGTTAAGTGACTTATCCAGGGTCACACAGCTAAGAAGTATTAAGTGTCTGAGACCAGATTTGAACTCAGGTCCTCCTGACTTCAGGGCTGGTGTTCTAACTACTGCACCACCTAGCTGCCCCAATATTTTGACTTTTTTTGTTGTTGTTTGCTTGCTTTTTGTTTCCTTTTCCCTTTTGTTTTTTTCCTTTTTGATCTGATTTTTCTTGTGTAGCATGATAATTATGGAAATATGTATAGAAGAATTGCACATGTTTAATATATATTGGATTACTTGCTGTCTAGGGGAGCAGGTGGAGGGAAGGGAGGGAAAATTTTTGGAACACAAAGTTTTGAAAAGGTGAATGTTGAAAACTATGCATAAATTTTAAAAATAAAAAGCTAAAATTTTTTTTAAAGAAATATATAAATAAATAAAAATAAACAATCCAAGATTTTCAGTTTTACTATTTTGTTAAACAAAAAAATAAAGGGACATTCTTATGAAGTTCATACAAATACTTAGAAAATATATTTTTCTTCACCTTACTTAAATATTGTGCATTTGTGTAACATCATTCATCATAAGGAACTGCATTTCAATTTCTTGTAAGGGAGAACTTATTAACAATCAGAATTTTCTCAAAGTGCAATGTACAATCAAAGTGGCAGGTTCTTTATCATTGGTGTTACTCACATGGTAACTGGATGTATGATTGCTTTTGGTAGATGATGTACAAGGAGTTTGTTCTTGTGTCCCTTTTTCTCCAAGTTGTTAGTGTTCTCTCTTTTCTTAAGTTATCTTGTATTTACTTATTTGTACACATTACATTCCTGAAAGAGAATGTATAACCATCCATTTAAAAAAAAATCTTGAGTCCTAGTCCCAAAACTTTATGTATTTTTTTCTTTCAGTTCAGCTTTGTGATTTCATCATCATAGACAAATGCCAACAAAATAAAAAATATAAATAGACAAATGTCAATGGAAACCCCCTCCACTGCCACAAGTCAGAAAATCTTAATGTATAGTTTTAAATAGTTACTTTGGGGGACAGCTAGGTGGTGCAGTGGATAGAGCACCAGCCCTGAAGTCAGAAGGACCTGAATTCAAATCTAACCTCAGATACTTAACACTTCCTAGACTGAGCAAGTCACTTAACCCCAATTGCCTCAGCAAAAACAAAACAAAACAAATTACTTTGGAGTACTGAAAAGTTAAGAGCTGGCTCATTATCATAAAGCTAATATATATCAGAGGTGGGATTTGAATTGAGGGCATCCTGACTCCAAGGTAAGGTTTTTATCCATTATGATGCCTCTCACTTTACATATCATAAGCACTTACTATGTGCGTGTTGGATTGAAATATAGTCTAGGATTCCCTTAAGTGGGGATCACCCCAAAAAGCTATTCCAGATTCACGACATACTTAGGTTAAATGTTAATGAGAGCTCACCAAGGTTTGACAAGACTAACCAGAAGACATTGTTCCAAAGCACATGGCATTTAATTCAGTAGCACTGCAAAGTGCTCTGGTCTCACCTCTAGCAAGTATTAGAATGAGGCTTTAAACCCAGTTATTCAAGGCTCCAAGTCATGGATTCACTCTTAATTGAGGATCATTCCACTGAATGGAATATACCATTGAATGATATGAAATTTTTTTTCCTTTACACAATGTCCCCCAGGTTATCACATCATCAGTAGATTAGGGGAGCCACAGAGAATATACATCAGGGGGCTCATAAAGGAAAAACACGTAACCATAGCAACTCCTACTCCTAGGACTGTTCTGGCTATGACCCTTCTACTTATATCTCTGCTGCTTTTTTTCCTGCAGATCTGCCAATGTCTTTTGGTGATGTCATCAGTCTGATCTGTTTTCTTTACTGGGGAAGTGGGGATTCTCTGCTAAATTCTTCTTTGCTGGCATCTCCATTGAATTTTTTTTTGCTAGTGGCTCAACAAATATCTGTTGTCATATATGGGCCTTCAGTTGGCCTGTATAACCTCTTTAGATTATAATCATAAATGATATTTCAGCTCTTTGTGATTCAAATTCAGGGCACAGCCAGTCAAAAAAGTTCTCCATCATTAAATTTTTTTCTGAAGCTTCTCAGACACTATCATTTTAAACTCCTATTTGAGTTATGGTCAGAAAATTCTATTTCACCCCCTCCCTCTTATCTCTTTTTGTCTATCCTGGATGATTGGATTCCTTGAAATCATCCTGGGATCAAGACTAAAAGGATCTGGGATGATTTGTGGCAAGGAGCATGTTCCTCATGCTCTATAGCAAATCACCCTTTTATAAAAAAAAGTGTTAAAAGGTACTGGAGAAGCTGGTGATTTTAGTGACCTTTATTCTACTTTTCTCCAGCAACCAAATCATAGAAAACCCAGCAGAAAAATAAAGTCTGGACTCAATGGTCTCAGTCTCTGCTATTCCATGGAAGGTCTACAGGGCTGTCTAAATCTTGATGCAATCTATCTATAGAAAGGGATTGCTTCATTTTATTATGAAATGCAACCATAGTTAATATAGCAGGTGTTTAGCTGAGGACTGTGATACTTTTCTACTAATCTGGTAACAAGAGAAAATACCCCAGGTTGAAAGGATGAGGGGGAACTGAGGTCGCAGAACTACTGTTTCCAGCTGGACTGTGGCTTAGACACATGACAGGGAGGGCTAGGGGATACTTAAGTTACCACAAGTCACGAGGTGCCAAGATCTCTCTTTGACCTGTCATGTGAAAGAAGCCTGCCCTGGCAACACAGACCTTCTATCTAACACATCCCTCAGAGGAAGTAAGGGCATGACATGCCTGCCATTGTATCTCTTCTCTTTTACCCAGGAGCACCCAGGATTTCCCATCTGGATAGCCTCTGGTTGCTGAAAGGCATTTGGCTGCTGGCCACTGAACCCAGGAAGATGTGTGGAAATATTTGCAACCTAGATAAGGATTCTACCCCCAGGGGAAAAGTAGTCTGGCTCTTCTTCTCAGGGTTCTCTAAGTCCTAGGACTTTTTGTTGTTTGGGGTTGTCTTGGCAAAGATACTGGAGTAGTTTGCCATTTCCTTTTCCAGCTCATTTTACAAATGAGGAAACTAAGGCAAACAGGGTGAAGTGACTTGCTCAGAGTCACATGGCTAGTAAACATCTGAGACCAGATTTGAACTTGCTGACTCCAAGACCAGCACACTAGTCACTGTGCCACTTGGCTGCCTTGATATTTAGGTAAAGGTTAAAAAGTGACCAAATGTTGGGGATTACTCTCCATAAAAGCTTCCTCTGGGATTTGCCATTGATGCTGAGGCTATCAGTTCATTCATTCTGCTTAGCCTTTTAGGGATTACAAAGGACATTACATATATTATCTTCTTTGAGATTTAAAATAAACTCAAGTGATAGGTAATTTAAATACTATTATCCCCCTTTTACTGACAAGAAGATGGGGTTTAGGGAATGGTATATTCCCTACTGAATGTCTCACCCCTAGCAAGTATTGGAATGAGGTTTTAAACCCAGGTATTTCAGGCTTCAAGTCATGAATTCACTCTTAATTTAGTAAAGTAGCTTAAAGGTCACTAAATTCAACAGCTTCTCTAGACTTTTTTAATTTTTAAAATGTATTTATTTATTTATTTATTGCTGAATCAATTGGGGTTAAGTGACTTGTCCAGGGTCACACAACCAACGTTAAGTGTCTGAGGTCAGATTTGAACTTAGGTCCTCCTGACTTCAGGGTTGGTGTTCTATCCACTGCACCACTTAGCTGCCCCAATTTTTAAATTTTTTAATATAAATTTTAGGAAAACAATCTTACATTTCTCTGACACAGTATGGATAATAGCTATTAGAATACTCAACAGTTGTATTCTTATCCTATAAGCCTGTAAATGTAAGTATCAATAATCACTATATATATATTTATGTGTATAAATAAATTTTATTTTAATTGCACAAATGAAAAATTATCATGTAGGAAATGTTAGTGACATAGTATGGCAAAAATAGCAGAGAACAAACTGAAAAATAAACTCTAAAAAAGGATGTATACCTAAAGCATGAAAATACAACATTCTGTAGTGTTTCAGCTTTAGTTTTAATTGATACTTGATGTGGAAGAAATTTTTTTTCAACAACAAACTTCTAAATCAGGATGATCCTTCCGAAGAGATTTCAGCACCAGCACTAAGATTTGTAAATTTAATTTGTTTGTGATTGACTTGTTAGCCATTTACAGAGTGGATAGTATAGATTTGTCACAGATCAGATTACAGTGTTGAGAATCCTGGAATTAGAAAGGATCTCCTAAACTGTTCTTAGTTTAAGACGTTCAGTTTACAAAACCACAAAAAGTATGATATTCTGGTTTTGAGGAAACTAGTTTTTAACAATAAGGAAAATAACCTTAGTTTCTATTTCTCACTTTAATTACTGGAATCTCTGGCAATGACATAACTGTTAGTATGACAGCAAACATTTTTATTTTATTTTATTTATTTTATTTTTTTAAAATACTTTTTATTTGCAAAACATATGTATGGGTAATTCCTAAACATTAACCCTTACAAAGCTTTCTGTTACAAATTTTTCCCCCCTACTCCCCACCCCTCCCCTAGATGGAGGGATATCCACTACATGATAATTATGTTAGAATACTTAAGAAATTGAATATATGTATAGTTATTGCATCATTTTTTTGTGCAGAAGAAGTCGTATCTACAAGAAAGAATAATCCAATAAAGGAAATACAATGCAAGCAAACCTCAATAGAGAACATGAAAATGTTATGTTGTGGTCCACCTTTCACATCCCTCTCTCTGGGTGTATATGGCTCTCTTCACCAAACAATTGGAACTGGTTTGAAGCATTTCATTGTTGAAGAGAGTCATGTCCCTTAGAACTGATCCTCATATAGTATTGTTGTTGCCGTGAATAATAATCTCCTGGTTCTGCTCACCTCACTCAGCATCAGCTCATGCAAGTCTCTCCAGGCCTCTCTGAAATCGTCCTGCTGGTCGTTTCTTACAGAACAATAATATTCCATAACATTCATATACCGTAATTTATTCAGCCACTCTCCAATTGATGGGCATCCATTCAGTTTCCAGTTTCTAGCCACTACAAAAAGAGCTGCCACAAACATTCTTGCACATGTGGGGCCCTTTCCTTCTCTTATGATTTCTTTGGGATATAAGCCCAATAGAAACAGTGCTGGGTCAGAGGGTATGCATAGTTTGATAACTTTTTGAGCATAGCTCCAAATGACAGCAAACATTTTTAGAGATAGAAAACTGATGCTCAGAAAATTTAAGTAATTTGAACAGGGTTACCTGCCTAGTAATTGGTCAGAATTAGGACTTGAAACTGGAACTAATTATTCCAAATTAGTACATCGTTTAACCCATACAACAGCTGAACTACAATCTTACTTGGGCTAAAAGGGGACTGAAGGCTGTTTGATCCAGACCCTTCGTTTTATAGCTGATGAAGGAAACAGTGCCAGGAATGAAGAAGTCAGGATTGAAACTCAGGACATCTGGAACCAAATCCAGAATTCTTTCTAATGAACCTTTTTTATTTTTTTATCTTTATTTTTATTTTTTTTATCCTGGCTAGCACATGACTCATATTTGGTTCTTTTAAAAAATATTTTATTTTTTCTAATACATGCAAATATAGTTTTCAACATTTACCTCTGCAAAACCCTGTGTTCCAAATTTTTCTCCCTCTTTCCTTCCCCCCAAGACAGCAAGCAATCTGATATAGATTAAATATGTGCAATTCTTCTAAATATATTTCCATATTCATCATGCTTTAAGAAAAATCAGATCAAAAGGGGAAAAACACACGAGAAAGAAAAAAAAAATAAGCAAGAAACAAACAACAATAAGATGGAAATACTATGCTTTGATCCACATTCAGCCTCCATAGTTTTCTCTGTGGATGCCAATAAATGGTGCTTTCCATCCCAAGTCTATTAAAATTGCATGGCTGTCATTCATATAACATTCATATAACATTTGGCTTGCAAAACACTTTTCTCAACCTAACCTTGTGGCATATGCATTGCAAACATTATTATTGTTTTATAGATGAGGATACTGAGGCTCAGCAAACTTAGATTACTTTCTCAAGGTCATATAGTTGTATGTCAGATGCATGTCAGAATGAATGTCAGAACTGAGATGAAAAGCAGGTTTCCCTTACAAATCTCAGCTCTGTTCTTTCCAAAGCACCACATTGCCTTTTATACATGATAACTGATCTATAACCCTGCTTCATTCACATTTCATTTTGTTTCTTGCGACCTAAATAACCAGGCTATTTGTTTTAATTATTCTCTTTGTTTTGAAGGAAAGAAGAATAATTGAAATGTAACTATGTTCTAAAATAGTGCTTAGTAACTAGAATCTGATACTTATTCTTTTGTTTCATCCTTTTATCTTCAAATCTAAACACAACTGATCAGTTTCACCTCTTTCCTTCATAAAATTTTCAAGTACCTACAATACATGCTAAACTATTATTATATACCTAGAAAAAGAGATTATTATTACATTATCTTTTACCTCAAGGGGCTTATAATCTGATAGGGAAAGCTAAAACTTATACAACAAATAAACAAATTATATTGTGGACTGACTCCTCCAACACATGGGTGTCCATGAACTGGATTTGATCTTGGGAGAGGGAAGGAAGGTAGATTTCTCTGTTCCATCATTCCCTAATCCTGAGTTTACTCTAGGAAAATTACCAAAGATAGCTCACATCTAGGTCTTCACCAATGTAGCTAACAGATTCCTAGATCCTATATAAGAACTCAAGAAACAACGTTATCAGAAACATGACACCTTTTCTTTTGCCCCAATGGAAACTGTGTAAGAAACAAAGAATTCACAGAATCCTGTGAGTAAACATGAGCCTCCATTAGTGGGTTCCACTTTTTAATCTTCCACAGAGGTTCTCTGAAGTCATCAACTCAGAAAAAAAATATATATTTTGGTACTGTCGGACAAGCACTCTTCTCATTACACTTGTGTTGTCCAATTACTCACAATATCAATTGACAGTAAGGTCAAGTTCTTTTGCCCTATGCGTTATAAAATCAGCAGCTCAGCCACTCCAAATGCGAAGCTCACAAGAGTAAATCCTTTTCTCTCTTCAGGAGCTAAATTTGTTAGAAAATTCTTTTTATGGAAAGATCAGAACTCTGGATCCTCAAACTTGGGGCTGTTCACATGCCCAAACCAAAGCTTGGCAACTATCGAAGAAATCTTTCTCTGGCTAAAATACTAGATTCCAGGATTATGTTGAACAGAAAACTTATCTTCTCTCTTCCCCCCCCCCCCCCGCCCCCAACCAGGAAGCAGGAGCTTAAGAATGATGTTATTCTGAGGCCCAGGGGGTGACTGATGAGTCTGGAACTACCGTGTGAAGAGAAGCCCCAGACGTACCCTCCTTTCATTTCCAATTCACTTTCCAGTCTGCTCTGCCTCCACGCCTGCTGAATCCCTGTCTTCCAACAAGCTGAAATTAGCCTCTTTGTAAATTCTACTCATTAATGCTAGTTGTGCCCATCTGGAGTCAAGCAGAACATAACTAAATCTTCTTCCATATGACAATCCCTTGAATAATTGACCATAGCTATCATGTCCTTTATTTTTTTTTTTCTAGATTAAAGATCCCCATCCTTTAATCAGTTCTCATTTGACATGGTCAAAAGTCTTGTTTTTTTTTTTTTTTTTCCTTTTTTCTCATCCTGGTTTTTCTTTTCTGGACATCCCCTAGTTTACCAAGGCCCTCCCTGAAAATGTGCCTTGCAGAATTGAACACATCATGTCAGATATGACCTGACTAGGTTGAAGTATGGAAAAAACATCACCTTAAAGGTTTGGAACACTGTGCCTCTCTTAATTCAGCTTTATCTTACATTAACTTTTAAAAAATGGTCAAATCTAATGTATGTCTACTAAATTCTAATTCTACTAAGCTAATTCTACCCAAAACACCCAAATCTTTTTTTCTAAACTGCCTTCTAGCCAAGTCTCTCCTATTTCATACTTATAGAGTTGTTTTTGTTTTGCTTTGTTTTGTTTATATATATACACAAACAGTATATAAGTGTATAGAGTAAGTGTAAGACCTTCCAGGGAGAAGGGAAGAGAATGAGTATTTATGTAGCACTTACTATATACCAAGCATTGTGCTAAGTGCTTTGTAAATTATCTATATTTTATGGCAAAGGAAATAAACAGGTTTGAGTACCTTGCCTAGAATAACACAGCTAATCAAGTGTCTGATTTGAATCCTGGTTTTAAAAAACCAGATTCAGTACTGTACCACTAGCTGCCTCTATCTTACATTTATCCCTATTACATTTTCTAATTTAGCTCAGTTCACTTGATTTTCAGTCATGTCCAACTCTTTGTGACCCCATTTGCATTTTCTTGACAAAGATATTGCAGTAACTTGCCATTTCCTTCTCCGGTTCATTTTACAGATGAGAAAACTGAGGCAAACAGAATTAAATGACTTGTTCCTGTTCTGAGGCCCAGCACTTAACATGTTTCCTAACTAGCACCCCCCCTCCATTTTTCCTAATTTTAATTGATTAAATGTTCTAGCCTCTCAAGATCTTTTTGCATCCTGACTTTGTTATTTGGTGTGTTAGCTACTTCTCATAGTTTTGTACCATGTGCCAATTAATAAGTAAAGCTATCTTTGCTTTTTTTTCCAAGATATTAGCAAGTAAGCATTTACATTTGATCTCACAGGCAATAGAAAGTCCCTGAAAATATTTGAGGAGAAAATCAAAATGTGTAGATTTTTTTATTAGAAAAATCAGTGTGTCAGTTGTGTGAAGGATGGACTGAAAAGAAGAAAGATTGTACCCAGGGAGACTAGGCTTTCAGAACTGATCTGACTCTAGGCATGAAAAGGGGAAAAGGACATTCCAATATGAAGAGGACTTCTTTCAAACTTCTATTATTCCTATTTACAATCCAAAAAGGCCATAAGTGTCTCCGAAAATGAAACATTAGATCTGGAATCAGGAAGACCAGAGGTCAAATCCGGTTTCAGACACTAGTTGTATGAACCTCAACCTCAGTGTCCTGATGTCTGCCTCAGTTTCCTCATCTCTAAAACTGAGATAAAATGAAGTATTTATAAAATGTTTTGCAAATCTTAAAGCTAAATATAATTGCTATTATTATTATTCATATAATTGTTGTTAATATCTGTCTATCCTTTCCTCATTAATGAAAGCATTTTTCTGGAACTGGGGTACTGGAATAGCTGAAATTTTGTGATTTTCTAGTTGATCTAGTACTTCTCTCCACTTCCCAGCTACAAAGATTGTACAGACAATAATTTAGCATGAATAAGGAAAATGCAGGTCTGTTGGATCTAGTCAAACTTCTCATCACCTAGCATCCAAAGCACCTGGGACACAAAGGAGTAAGACTAGAAAGGAACAGGACTGACCTTTGGTTGGGTATTAATGAATAAATTTTATTATGTTGGGCCATGGCTTGTATTTTCCAAAAGGGACATTTTTAGTCAACTTTCTCCTAGATTCATGATGAATAATAAACTATGCCATCTATCTTTATATTATGCATGCACATTAAATTTAGGTATAAAATAAGTCTGCACCAGAGATGGGACTGCATTCCCATCATGTCATGCTGCCCCTGGACACATTTACGATAAGAATGCTCTAGGGTGGTTAATAAACAATCAGATTCCACTAATAAAGGCTTTACAATGTCCTCCTGAAGCTGTTTGGTGTTACAGTCTCTGTATCTTCTCTTCTGAAACTCTGCTTAAATATGTTTCAGAAGAGACTTAAAGAAAATTAGAGTTGGAAGAGATCTTAGAAACAATTAAAGTGTGTCCTGATTTTACAGATGAAGAAACTGAGGCTTACAAGATAAGTGGAAAGGTTATATGATACCTTCATACATTATGGAATTGTTTCCTCTAGTATAGGGTCATGGATTTAGAGTTGCAGGAGACCTCAGAAGTTATCTGATCCAATCCCCTTATTTTACTGATGAGGAAACTGAGGCAGGTTGTGACTTATTAGAGGTCCTATAGGTGGTAACAGAGACAGGATTGGAATGTAGGTCCTTGACCAACATTTGAAAAAATGTTTGTAGCAGCTCTTTTTGTAGTGGCAAAAAACTGAAAACTGAGTGGATGCTCATCAGTTGGAAAATGCCTGAATAAGTTATGGTATATGAATATTAGGGAATATTGTTGTTCTATAAGAAATGATCAGGAGGATGATTTCAGAGAGGCCTGGAGAGACTTACATGAACTGATGCTAAGTGAAATGAACAGAACCAGGAGATCATTGTACATGGCAACAGCAAGATTATACAATGATCAATTCTTACAGAAGTGGCTCTTTTCAACAATGAGATGATTCAGGCCAGTTCCAATGGTCTTATGATGAAGTGAGCCATCTGCACAGAGGACTGTGGGGACTGAGTGTGGATTACAACATAATATTTTCACTCTTTTTGTCATTGTTTGCTTGCGTTTTGTTTTCTTTCTCATTTTTTTCCTTTTAGAGCCGATTTTTCTTGTGCAGTATGATAATTGTGGAAATATGTTTAGAAGAACTGCACATGTTTAACATATATTGGATTACTTGCTATCTAGGGAAAGGGGTAGGAGAAAGGGAGGAAAAAATTTGGAATACAAGGTTTTGCAAGGATGAATGTTGAAAATTATCTATGCATATATTTTGAAAATAAAAAGCTTTCATTTAAAAAAAATGTAGGCCCTTGGTCTCCTGACCATGTTCTTGCTACAATACCATTAATATGTCCATATAGGATATATCCCTTCTAAGTCTGGCTTGGATAAGATTTGAGGAAGGCATAGAATCTCTTAGTCCCTTAGTCCAACAGAAGCCACTCCCTAGCAGCCACAATAGTAGTAAAAATTTCTTCCCCCAAAACTTATGTACCCATTTGTAAGGGAAAGGTGGGGAAGACTGTCTTACTCCAACTTGTACACTTTTATACTTAAGTTAGACACAATATCTCACTGGAGATGTCTCTGGGGGTTGGGGATGGGGAACAACAGTCTATTAACTGAATATATAACTAGCCCTGGATTCAAGAAGATATGGATTTGTATCACATTTATGAGATTTCCTAGCTGAGCACTCTGGTTTAATCATTTAACATCTTTGATCTCAATTTCCTCATTTGTAAAATGAAGGAGTTGGATTCCATCTCTGAGGTTTAGCTCTAAATCTTTGGTCTAGGAATCCTCTTCTTAGTAAATTCAATTCTTCATCCCAAGACTGGGGCTATTTTTCTCACATGGAGATAGGCCAAGGGCTTCAGAGACTAGTGGGAGTATATGCAGGGATAGGAATCCCCTGGAGTAATAAAAATTTCCAAACTTTGTTAACTGACCAAGGATATCTCCTAGGGATGGAATGATACAAGTGATACTAAAAGGTCAAGCGAAAATGATTCAGTTTTGTTAGCCACCTCCTCAGTCTTTCTGTTCTAGGATCCTGATGTGTTCTTTCTCTAAAAAACCAAGTGCTGGTAGTGAACTTTTAATTAGTTTAGATGTGGGAGAAAGTTGGCACCCCTAGCTTAGAGTCCCCAATGAGCCTGAATTCCAGTCCAAGCTAGTGTTAGGTGAGGGCAGTGATCTGGAGGTGGCTTTAGGAAAAGTTAGAGTTTGTTCCCAGGACTGAGTGCCTGCCAAGCCCAGTAAAGATGGTGGGGTGAAAGTGGTGGAGCAGGGTGGGAGGATGCTATGGGACTCTGGAAGGGATGAGAAGCAGGGGGATAGTGGGAAAATTACCATCTGTCTCCCCACTCATGTGTAAGGGCCATCAGAGGGAGGAGAAACTTGGCAAGATGTTTCTTTCTTGAAGTGAATCTCCCTAGCATCCTTTAACTCTTGAGGCAACATATTTTTTAAAATATATTCTTATGGATTGTTCTTTGCGTGAAAGGGAATAATGACTTAATAATTAATGGTTCTCATCTCAGATCACAGGATAGCAGAACTGAAAGATCTATTCTAGTTATAGTAGACATCCACTAGTCCAAGTCTTCATATTACATGTAGCATCTGGCATGCCCCCTTTCTTATATCAGCCTTCACAGAATAGTGGGTCCACATTCCCCACAAAAAATATAGTTCAAACATATCAGCAATGTGTCTACATTTTTCTTATCCAGAAAACACAATTAGTTCAAAGCAAAGCATGGAATAAAATAATATAGTAAAAGTTTCAATAGCATGTTCTTTCTCCTTTAATCCTCACCCCACTAAAACTAGGGTACATTGATTCTCTGGTCTTGAGGTGGCTGTTTGCTTCTAGGGTATAGTTACTGGAACCTCTCTGTGATAAGGACAGAATGACATAGCTTTAAATTTATTGGGCTCCCATAGACTTTAGTGTGTGGACAGAGATCAACATCAGTAAAAATTCAACTAATCAAACAACATGTATTAAAACTCCTACTATGTGCTAAGCACTGTGCTAAGGGATGGGATACAAAAGGAGCCTTCAAAGAGCTTACAATCTAAAGTAAACATATATACAACACAAGCTACATACAGGATGAATAAAAAATAACAAAGCGAAGGTATTAGAATTAAGAAAGGTAGGTAAAGCTTCCAATGAAAGATGGGATTTTAGTTGAGACTTAAAGAAAAGTAGCGAACACATTAAGAAGACCTGTGAAGAAGAAAAGAACTCAGGGCAGAAC
>JAJPUD010000716.1:207881-219061 GCA_023553655.1 Myrmecobius fasciatus
GGAGAGAGGGAGAGAGAAGAGAGAGAGTGTGTGTCTCAAAAACCTAGAGAAGAGTGAGCATTAAGGAGGAAAGATTAATCAAAAGTGTCAAGGGCTGCAGAAAGGTCAAGGAGAATGAGGATTGGGAAAAGGCTATTGGATTTCACAACTAAAAGATAATTAGAAACTTTGGAAAGAACAACTTCTGGGGAATGATAAAGTCACCGTGTGAGTTAAGTTTAGTCATTCCTGAGATCCCTTTTACTTTAGTTACAGATGAACATGAATAAAGGTAAACCCCCATAGCCCATAGTCTTGCTCTATATTATGCATATCTGTCAGCAACAAAGCTCCATAGCTTTGGTGCTATATTTAGGCTAGTGAAAACTCTCACTCAGAATAAAGAATGTGCATTTCCAGCAAATTATATGGAGTATACAAGAAAATCTGTATAGTACCTTAAGCAAGACAATTTTTAAAATTAAAAAAAATGTTTTGTCACAGCTGAAGGTTTTTTAATATCTGATCCAACTTCCTCATCTTATATTTGAAAAATCTGAGGATGACGGAGAAGAAATGGTTTATTCAAGAGTTCTCAATTCTGGCAGAGCATTTAACCTTTCTGGGCTTCAGTATTCTTCTTTTTTTTAATAATAACTTTTTGTTTTCAAAATACATGCAAAGATAGTTTTCAACATTCACCCTTGCAAAATCTTGTGTTCCAAATTTTTCTCCCTCTCTTTCCCTATCCCTCCCCTAGACAGCAAGTAATCTATGTTAAACATGAGCAATTCTTTTATATATATTTCTACATTTATCATACTGCACAAGAAAAATCAGATCAAAAAGGAAAAAATAAAAAAAGCAAGCAAACAATAAAAACTATTAAAATATTGTGTTGTGATCCACATTCAGTCCCCACAATCCTGTCTCTGGATGCAGATGGCTCTCTCCATCACAAGTCAAATGGAATTGATCTGAATCACCTCATTGTTGTAAAGATTGATGTCCATTAGAATTGATCATCACATAATCTTGTTGCTGTGAACCATGTTCTTTTGGTTCCATTCACTTCACTTAGCATCAGTTCATGCAAGTCTTTCCAGGCCTCTCTGAAATCATCCTGCTGGTCGTTTCTTACAGAACAATAATATTCCATAACATTAATATACCATAATTTGTTCAGCCATTCTCCAATTGATGGCATCCATTCAGTTTCCAGTTCCTTGCCACTACAAAAAGGGCTGTTAGAAACATTTTAAGCAAGACAATTAGTCAAAACTAATGACATTGTACAATGCATAGGCGACATTCACAGTAGGACTCCATGCAGTTAGCTTTAGTACATTGCATGACTGGAATCATTCAACTGGAAAGAGTATATAAGTATATACAAAATATATAGAAAACAATATCCAGAAGTAGAAATCTATTTTGAAAAATGATTATCATTTAACTATTGATAATACTTCTGCATAGTGAAGATCCACTGGAAGGAGGAGGGAAGAGTGAGGTAGAAATGACTAAGGCTTACCAATGCCTAGCACATAGGAGGTGCTTAATAAATGTTTATTGTATGGAACTGATATGGATGAGTATAAAGGAGCAGGGAGTGGCATTAAGAGACAGATTTCCCTGACTAGAAATCAGATGTTAAAGGATACTAAATGGAGACATAAGACAGTAGATTGTTACACCTTTCACACTGACAGTTGCAAAGAGGCAAATTTAGACTTGATAAGAGCAAAACTTCCTTACAGTTTAGAGCTGTCCAAAAATAGAACTAGGTGCCTCACGATGTAGTGACTTTTCCTTCTTTAGAGGCTTCATAGTGGAATCCAGATGACTATTGGATATTTTACATTTTATATGTTAGGAATTCATTTTGAGTCTATGTTATACATGATGCCTTCTGCAATCCTTTCCAACTCTGAGAATTGTGATTCTTTAAGGTGCTAGACATGGCAAACATTAAATAACAACAATTTGTTACTAATACGGGAATCTTTCCTGAAGCAACTATAAGTGGATGGTCACACCACCAATTTCTTAGAATAAAGATCAAATTAATGCTAAGTAAGGAGAATGAATAGAAATGAGAAAAATATATTTATAATAAATCAACAAGGACTTTATTAAGTATATACTATTTACCATTCTGCATCCAGGACCATCTCCAGTCCTCCAGTGCTATATCTTTCCATTGGACCTGGATGATTCTGGAGGAGAAAGAGAAGTTGATGACTTTGCATAGCCTTGCCTCACTTGAAATCAATTTATTTGCACACCATGGTATCACCTATATGATGTCATGATCCTCTTTAAGATTGAAGGGTAAATAACAACCTCTATGAGTAGGAGTAGGAGTTGCCCAACTGGGGACCCAACTGGAAAAGGTCAGTTGGGCAACACAGTTTCTCTCCTTCCCTTTTATTTCTTCTTTCTTTTGTTCCTTTCCTTTCCCTTCCCTCTATCTACATAGAATATTATACCTTTATCTTCGGGTGCTCTGGCCAAAGGAAAATAAATTCTGATCACTGAAACCTCACAGGTGTTTATGGGCTAGGACCATGCATTCCTTAAACCCAAATCACTCAGGCTCTCATTGATTGGCCAACAAAAGGTCCCACTTGGTCATTGTTTGGACCCTTATTGACTTAGAGTGAATGTAAATAACAGTTGTTTCTGTTTTGATCAGAAACCCCGAGTCCTTTTCTCCCAGATTATTATTTTTTTTTTTACTAGATAAGAGGCCATTCTCTGTCTCATTTTTTATCTATCTCAATTACTGATTGGGCTAATGCCTAATGCCTCAAGTTGAGGCAGGTTAGAGACCTTAGCTTAAAAAGGCATTATATCCAGGCCCTCTCCAGTTTTCATGATTGATATCTAGCCATTGGACCCAGATGGCTCCAGAGCAGGAAGTAAGGCTGGTGACTTTGCATAGTCCTCATTCAATGAAATCCAATTTACTTGCATATCATAGCATCATCTCCCTAATGTCATGGTCCTCTTCAAGAGAGAAGGGCAAACAACAATAAATGGAATTAGGGCACATTCTAAAGATAGCCAAGGCCCAATCCTTTTTGGTCTGGCTCCTTCCTACCAGGATGCATTCAAGGAAGAGACAATGTTATAAAGCAGAGCTCCTTAAACTTTTTCACTTACAACCCCTTTTCATCCAGGAAATTTTTACATGACCCCAGGTATATAGATATATAAAAATAGGTATATAAATCAAAATGTTCATTGATAATAAATCAAAATTTCATGACTCTCACATTCAGTTATACTATCCCATATAGGGATCACAACTCACAGTTTAAGAAGTTTTGCTTTAAGGTAAGGGTCTTGGGTGTTCCACATCTAAGGTTCCACATCTAAGGTTCACATACAGTCTAAGAATATGAGCCTCTGCTCTTTGACCCTTTGAAAGTATTCTTTCTTATTTTAGATGAAGCAAGTTTGGAGATGGTATTTTATGAGTAGAGAGAATAAGCCACCAGAAGATATGGGTGTGGAATCCATGATGGATTTAGCAGTTAGCCAGTTTAGCAATGATGCTATTAAAAGTGAATGGGGGTGGGAGGGAGGCAGGGAGAAAGATAACACACTCCATTTTGTTCTGTATTTGTTGAGCTTTTTTGCTCAGTACAAATTTTAGGGACAGCTTAAGGCCAAATATCTGTCTGCTTAAATACCTCTCCCATCTTTATTTTAATAGAGTTCCTGGAAGTCATTCCCTTCTTTTTATCCTATTTAATAAGGCTTGTTAGCAGAGCTTATCAAAAGCTAATTAACTAATTTTCTGATAAAGAAGATAATGTTTTCTTAGGTCTGGTTTAAAATGGCTAAAGGCCTGCTGTACCAGATCTAAAACTATGTTACAAAGCAGCAGTCATCAAAACCATTTGGTACTGGCTAAGAAATAGAGTAGTTGATCAGTGTAATAGGATAGAATCACAAGACAAACTAGGCAATAACTTTAGCAATTTAGTGTTTGATAAACCCAAAGACCGCAGCTTTTGGGATAAGTATTCACTATTTGACAAAAACTGCTGGGAAAACTGGAAACTAGTGTGGAAGAAATTAGGGCTTGACCCACATCTAACACCACATACCAAGATAAGTTCTAAATGGGTTCATGATCTGGATATAAAGAGTGATACTATAAGTAAATTAGAGGAATGTAATATAGTTTACCTCTCAGACCTATGGAGATGGAATAAATTTATGTCCAAAGAAGAACTGGAACTCTTAATTGAAAACCAGATAGATAACTTTGACTATATTAAGTTAAAAAGTTTTTGTACAAACAAAATCAATGCAGACAAGATTAGGAGGGAAGCAATAAATTGGGAAATCATCTTTACATTTAAGAGTTCTGATAAAGGTCTCATCTCTAAAATATATAGAGAATTGTCTCATATTTATAAAAATTCAAGCCATTCTCCAATCAATAAATGGTCAAAGGATATGAACAGACAATTTTCAGAGGATGAAATTAAAACTATTTATAGTCATATGAAAAGGTGCTCCAAATCACTGTTGATCAGAGAAATGCAAATCAAGACAACCCTGAGGTACCACTTCACACCTGTCAGATTGGCTAAAATGACAAGAAAAGTTAATGATGAATGTTGGAGGGGATGTGGGAGGGCTGGGACACTGATGCATTGTTGGTGGAACTGTGAACGGATACAGCCATTCTGGAGAACAATTTGGAGCTATGCTCAAAAAGTTATCAAACTGTGCATACCCTTTGACCCAGCAGCATTTCTATTGGGCTTATATCCCAAAGAAATCATAAAGGAAGGAAAAGGCCCCACATGAGCAAGAATGTTTGTGGCAGCCCTTTTTGTAGTGGCTAGAAACTGGAAATTGAATAGATGCCCTTCAGTTGGAGAATGGCTGAATAAATTATGGTATATGAATGTTATGGAATATTATTGTTCTGTAAGAAATGACCAGCAAGATGATTTCAAAGAGGCCTGGAGAGACTTACATGAACTGATGCTGAGTGAAATGAGCAGAACCAGGAGATCATTATACACGGCAACACAGTACTATATGACGATCAATTCTGATGGACATGGCTCTCTTCAACAATGAAATGTTTCAAACCACCTCCAATTGTTCACTGAAGGAAGCCATATACACCCAGAGAGAGGGATGCGAAATGTGGACCACAACATAACATTCTCATACTCCTTGATTGATGTTTGCTTACATTGTGTTTCCTTTATCTGATATATCTTTTGTGTAGATAAGATTTTTCTTGCACAACAATGATAAGTTTGGAAATATGTATACATATATTCGATTTGCCAATATTTTAACATAATTAACATGTAGTGGATATCCTGCCATCTAGGGGAGGGGTGGGGAGTTGGGGGGGGAAAATTTGTAACAGAAAGCTATGTAAGGGTTATTGTTGAAGAATTACCCACACATATGTTATGCAAATAAAATTTTAAAAAAATGGCTAAAGGCCACATTCTTTCCTTTGTAACAATTGAAGCATTTTAATAAATACCTTTTTTTGCCTAACTGACTTAATCCCATCTTCCTCAAAACTTCTTCCATAAGAAATACATGCTCTCTTCTATTATTCTCTCTGGGTCATGTAGCTCAAGAGGAGAGAACACACACACACACACACATCCCTAAGAAATTAATCAATCAATCAAAATTTATTAAGTGTCTGCTATGTCCCAGGAACTATGCTAAGAATTGGGGCATATAAAAGGAGGCCAAAAAACCCCAAACCCCAGACTTCAAATTCTCAAAGAGCTTACAATATAATAGAACCACTTTCAGGACCCAGCCTAATGGCAGTGGAGACATAGATTCATCCAATAGCTATGTAGCATTTGTAAGTGAACTTGGTGAGATGCAAGCTAGGTAAATACTATAGTCTGAACCTTCTTTCACTAGGGATTGAGATGGTATAGGTGAGTCTGTGTCCCAGGGTGTTGGAGATCAATATTTGTGTTTTTATTCTCATTATGTTTTTTAATAAATATCTTAATAAAAGCTAATTGATATTAATTGGCTAAATAAACTTGAGGCATTAACCAGTGGTAATCAGCAGCAAAGGGGAGAACATACCAGAATTGGTTAAACCAATAGCTTTAGAGAAAAGATATCCTAAGCTCTACAGAAATACCCATAAAAATATGAAGTAGAGATAAAAACCATATTGCTCTAGAGGAGTAAGGACAGAGTATTGCTATTTATTTCATATGTAATACATGAAATGTTTCAATTACACAAAGGTAGACATTTCTGGAGTTATGACAGTATAATGCATGGGAAGCCACATCTCATTTTCCTTCTAAAGTATCATATGTGAGTTTGGTCTTCTGAACTTATAGATAACTCCTGGACCTGTAAAAGCCTGTAGTTCCAGCCTTGAACTGATGAATTGCTATCATTGTCTCCAAGCTGTATGGGTGCCTTTGTATAGTAGGTCTCTCTACAACTATAATGTTAGGCTAGGAAGAGGCTGTCCCTAGCCCAGAGAACCAACTGCATCTTCTGACCTCCTGGATTGTAGTTCCCCAACTAAGTTTATGAATAGCTCAGGCTGACTCTCATTGATGCCAGAATCTGTAGGTATCCTTTGTTCCCTTAATATCTCTACAACCTGATTATTAGGCAACAGAAAAGGGCTGCCTCTAAGATCAGTCTTTCTCATCTATTTGAACAGAGGTTCCCTGAGTTGAATTCTCTGAATCTCTAATGAGTATCAACTCCTAGTTCCTTCTGGGTTGTCTTAGCAATTACCTACCTCTGACATTCTTCCAGCAACAGGTGAGAGGGCTCTTCTTAGAGTCCTTTTGGCTAACTTTTCTCCTGCTCATAAGTTTAACTAACTCTCCAACAGGTAGTAGATAGATGCTATCTACCTATTTTATAGGGCCTTTATAGGGTCCCTATCCATTCTTTAGGGCTATCTTTTAGATTAGCAAATTGCTTTATCTTTTAAATACTTGGTATGGGATGGTTTCCCATTGGTCCTCTCTCTATGCATCCTTCCATAACTAAAAGTTTTTAGTAGTCTTCTTTGCTTCTTTGATGAAGCTCTTGACAATGAATTTGAGCACCTTATTCTCACTTGATTTTGTCAGTTTTTCTTAGCCATATTTAAGTGGTAAACTTCTTTCAGCTGATCTTTCTTGAGCAGTGATCTCTTGATCACAAGAGAGATGCTGACTGAATCTCTAAATCACATCCCTTTCATCTCCTAATTTTGAGACCCCAAAGCACAAATAAAAAAGACAACTGCTCCCTTTCTTGAAACATCAGCAGATATAGTATGCTGGTATTATTTCTAGTAGTGTTTCAAAGACTAAGTACTTTGACAGTATCTAGTAGTACTGAACTAGAAATGCCATATTCTTACTCCACTGAAATTTATTTGCAGGACTTTAGGTTCCCAGCATATTCGAGCAGTGTGAGACTGAAATATTTAGACTGTGGGTTTCCTTCAGGGTAAGATAAGATATAATTTTAAACTTCTTTATTTCTTCCAAAGCCAACATCTATTTAAATAGTTTGCTTCCAAAGTTCCAACTTTGGTCAGAATGGATCCTGGCAGGGAAGTCTTACAAGTTAAATGAAGTCAAGAGCTATTTATTAAGCACCTATTTCCATAACATAAATAATTACTTGTCTCACAACACCTTGGTGTCTGGATTAGCTTTCTGATTCCCAGTTGGGTATGCTTGCATGTACTAGTAAAATGGCATGTTATCAGTAGGAAATTGCTTATATTTTTTGTTATTTTCCTGTAGAGATTAAAAAAATTTATTCACACAAGTTTCAACGGCCTGCTGGTGCTTATACTGTTCAAGTATGCAGCACAACATGGTAATACTTTCCTCTGAACACATTGGAAACTAGTCTCACACTTCTTATAGACATTTGCTATTGTGGGGGGCCAGTAAAATCTGTTCCTTACTAGTTTAAGTATTCTCTCTTGACCAAATGTCCCAAATCATAAAGTAGTGTGTTTATGGCGATAGAGTAAAATGTCTTGAAAAACATCAGCTGGTTTTTGGTATGTTGTCTGGGGTCAATTCAGTGGTGTGCTGGAGTCAGCTCTTTAAGAGAACTAATAGTTAAATTATCAATGAGTACAGCAAATAACACAAGCCATTTATTGTTTTGTTATCTACTGTTAAGGAAATGACAGGGAAAACATTAATAGTGCAGCTTAAACTTTATTTATTTTTTCTGGAAAGCTGGTTGTTAAACATTTAGTAGCATACTACTGGATCAATTACAGGACAACATTGCATCAATATAACATTTCTTTTTATTGCTTCAATTTCTGCTGTTGTCTCAATAATAAAATGCCCAGTAGAGAATGAAGCTTAGGTTGTTCCTTGTTTTGTGGCTTATATCATTTAGTTGTTCCTGCTGTTAATCATCCAAGGACAACAGAGAAAATATAATTGACTTGGCCCAGTCCAGAGGGGATAAGAACTTGTGCAAGGTCATACAACTACTTAGAGACAGAGCGAATATTCAAACCCAGAATTCCTGACTCCTTTACAATGCTCTTTTCATTAGTTTACAAAGATTACTAACACAATAAAACCATACTTAAGGAGTACTGACAAGTCACTGAGTTTAGCTGATATAATATTCATTTTCCTGGATATTTTCAGTTTGCTTTCTTTTGCTATTTCTTCATGACCCTATTTGGGATTTTCTTGACAAAGACGCTAGAGTGGTTTGCCATTTCATTCTCCAGCTCATTTTATAGATGAGAAAACTGAGGCAGGGTCATAGAACTAGTAAGTGTCTGAGGCTGGATTTGAACTCATGAAAAAGAGTATTCATGACTCTGGACCAAGCACTGCATCCACTGTACTACCTAATTGTCCATGCATTACATGAAACAGTGTTAAATTCATTTGCTAAATTTAGAAGTTTTTTTTCTAAAAAAAATGTACAGGGAATGCCCAAGAAGAGACTGATAAGACTCTCCTAAAGCCTTCCAGAGACTCCTGAAGAAGGTAAAGATTGTCTTGATTAGATTAATTACTTATTAAAATATTAACACAAGTAAGACTTTTGTTCTGGCCTCTGAACTGTCTCCTTGGTAATGTGTGAAATCTTTTTGAGCTGAGATTATCACTGAATCAGCCCTACTTGGATGATGAAGTTCAAGTGTTCCTATTTCACCATATGACATCCTATTGTTGGTGAAAAATTGAGTTAGTTAATGAGTTAAATACTTTGATCTGGCCTCTAAAAAGAAGCTGGAGAGAAAACCAAAACCCAGATAATCAAAGACATGGTTGCACCTAAATTCATATTTGATCTTCAAGTGAATTTTTATTCTCCCCAGTTCTGGAGTAACCACAGGTGTAACCCTGTAGAATCACAGGGAACTAGAAATGAGACTGAGACAGCTGAGAATTGGAACCAATTTCAATAGAATAACAATGGTGAAACATCAGAGGTTCCTGGACAGGCAGAGGAATTCTTGATGCAAGAAGAGGATTTACTGGCTAATGCTTAATATTTGGACCAAAATGTGATGGAATAGGTGAACAAGAGAGAACCAGAATGTGGTATAGTAAATCTGGACCTTACTTCTCATTGGTACTCTAACTGATTCTCACTGTGTAGATATACAAGAAAGGTTAAAGCTTGAGCAATTGAATACTTTCCCATCATTGAGGCAAGTACCATTAAGGTAACAACCCAGGATTTTGTTATCCTAGGAAGCAGAGTATCAAATACCAAACAGGCACCATGTACCCCACAACACTGCTGAGCACAACTATGTGGCTTTCTAAATCAATATACTAGCCATAGGCATCCTTATGTATGGTTTAGTAGCCTCCATTCCTATTTGAGTTTTATACCACTGCTAAAGAGGGTCATGGAAGTCACCAAAGGAGATAGGACTAACCCTAGGGGGTACTTATTTAATTATCAAATAAAGTTTTTTCTCCTTTCATGAGCCATCCTATAAGTTATAGTAAAGTTAGAAAGCTATATAGATCCCTGAATTAGATGGGGCTCACTAGAAAAAGAAGAGCAGTTTTGAGTACATAAGTGACTGAATACTATGCATTTGGGGTGGGATGGAGAGATAAGTGGGACTGAGTTAAATAATATTTAAGATTTTAGAAACTCATATTTTTAAGTTCATCTTCCTTTGGTTTCTTTTAGCAATTTTACATATGATGACTTTGTTTCATTTTTAAAAGTGCCTATCTATATTTTTTATCCTTTCAAACAGATCATATTTTAATGATGTAACATATTCAAGTATATTCTATACTTAACCTAATATGATGATGTAATTTTTAATTTTTATTTGAAGATTACATAATCTTTGAGAGTTAAATTAATTTTTTTTTCTTTCTTTCTTTCTTTTGCTGAGGCAGTTGGGGTTAAGTGACTTATCCAGGGTCACAGCTAGGAAGTGTTAAGTGTCTGAGACCAGATTTGAATTCAGGTCCTCCTGACTTCAGCCTGGTGTTCTATCTACTGTGCCACCTAGCTGCTCCTAAATTGATTTTCTTATGTAAATATGATTTGATAGTTGAAAATAATAAGCTATAATAATAAAACTACACATGGCCATTTGTCTCCATAAGATAAGAAGAATTTTAATATAATTTAGGAATGCTTCACCAGGCTATAATACATCAAACCATATATATTTATATCACACTTATTTGATCCATTTGTCATAAGTATATACATATCATTCTATATACCCCAATTTACTATAATCTCTTAGGATCATAGACCAAGAGCTGTAAGGGACTCAGAAACCATCACATCTGACCTTTTCATTTTATATATAAGGAATCTGAAGCCTATAGGACTCTAAGAGTTTTAAGGGATTTTTGAGTTCATCTTGTACAGTTCTCTAAGTATATAAGGAAGTGGTAAAGAAAGAGTTAACTAGCCCAGAATTAGTGGACATGGAATTAGTGACAGAGTCAGGGACTTGAAATCAAATCTTGGAGACCAGTATTTGCCCCACTAAAATAGGAAAATGCTAGAAGCTTGCTTTCAGGTATGGATGAGATTTCAGGCTAGGATCTTTTGGAGATTGTTAGTTCAGAATTACCATTTCATTATTTAACCAAGAAAGTCATTACTACTGAGGGAAGGGTGTGTGTGTGTGTGTGTGTGTGTGTGTGTGTGTGTGTGTGTGTGTG
>JAJPUD010000716.1:219071-282094 GCA_023553655.1 Myrmecobius fasciatus
TGTGTGTGTGTGTGTGTGTGTGTGTGTGTGTGTGTGTGTGTGTGTGTATGTGTGTGTGTGTGCTCAAATGTAATGCACACTCAATCTAGACTCAAGTTCACAAATCTCAGCTGCCATATTTCTCTTTAAGGTTCCAGGTTGTGGACCCAAAGGGATTAAGGGGTATCTCTGTAGTACTATAGCTCATAAGCCATAACTGGCATTGTTTCTCCCACTAAATATCAATTTGCATCATTTTTTTTTGTTAGATGATATAATGGATAGAGTGCTAAACCTGGAGTCAGGAACAATAACAATCAATCAAACAGATTTTAGAATCAAGTATTTACTAAAGTGACCTAGTGGGTACAAAATATCCCCATAAAAATTGTAATGTAGGCTCTTATCAGTACTGACCGAGCCCAGGAGAAAGTGGGATCCACAGGAGAGAGCAAATGTGGCAGACAGGTAACTCATAGCTTCTGATTACTGGAAGTCCTTCTCACCGTTTTGGAATACTCAACAAATTCTCCTTAGGTGTAGTCCGGTCTATAGCTCTCTGCTAAGCCGTTTATAAAATCTTGAAACTGCTTCTCCTTAATGTGTCTAGTTTGTCCTCAGCTAATAGTCAGCCACTGCTATCCTTGTGATGCTACCAGGATGTTAATGAGATGTTTAACTGTGAAGTTCACTAAGTACCCCTGGTCAAGGAGAGGGAAGGAGACAAATGCTCTATCTGCTTCCCTCCTGTGCCCCCTCAAGTGATTCTTTTTCAAGGACTTGGATAGATGTTTCTCTCTTTTACCTTGCCATACACTTGAATGCTAGAATCCTGACTAACTTGACATTTTGTAGTCTTCCAGGGCATGACTGAGTAAATTCAGCCAATCCTTTTATCTTGTGTAGTTGAAATGCCTTTGACTGATTGATTCAATAAATATATTCAAGCTTTCTTCATACTTGTTGATTCAGTTAAGTCTGGGTAACATACACACACACATACATATATATATATATATCATAAACCATGTGTATGTGGGTATACATGCATATATACACATATATGTGACACTCATGTAATATGGTGTTGTATGCCATTCTTAACACTTTTACTGTAGTAGAACAAGAAACTCCCACTGACTTGTGTACTTCTTTCCATAAGCCTACTGAAAGAGTGTCCCAAAAGTCTTAATGCAGCTTTAAATTTCATTTAAGTTTTAAAGTTACAATAAAGTAGCATCCTCTACAGGATATTATTTTATTAAGTCATATAATTAATTTTTAATACATTTAAAACCACAATAAAACTTTAGGGATTTCCTTTATAAGGTATCACTTTATTGATTAATCAGTGAGAAAACTTAATATATAATTAATTTGCCCATAAAGGAGGTACTTTATCAAATACCCTTTGATGTCTGTGTATGAGATGTTTTTTACTGTGTGTGAATGAGTCTTCTATCTTTATTAGACTTCTGGATTGAATGCTAACCTTGGGATTGGAATAAAGTATTGTTTCCTATCATTAATAGGTAAGCCCATCATTCTGGAATCCCCATTCTATGTCTGGGAACTTACTTAGTTGAGTATTCACCTTCTTAATTTATATTCCTCAGGCAATCAACTTTCTGAAACTACAAAACTTACTCAAAAGTAAAGAAAAAGTTTCAGCCTTCCTAAACAGGTGATATGTCTGACAAATGTCAATCCTAGAACCATATTCTACATACACCCACAAGTCAGGGAAAAGGAATAAAAGAATCTGGGGTATGCTAATTAACTGCTGGCAGAGTTGGAAATTGGAAAGCAATGTGGAATTATGGAATGTTATGAAAATATTGGCATCCTTTGATGTAGAAATGCCACTTCTAGGTTTACACCATTAAGAGGTTATTGATAGGGAGAAAATGTCCATCTGGAAATATTCAAAGTAGCACTTGTTTGCTTGCCATTTCTCCATCTCCTATCTATAAGCTTTTGTACTATCTTTCCCCCATGCTTGGAATGCTCTTCTAGCCACCACTTTATAGCATCACTAATCTTTAAGATTCATCTTGCTGTTTAATTGATAAGTTGATTAGTGTGTCCAACTCTTTGTGATCACATTTGGGTTTTCTTGGTAAAGATATTTGAGTGATTTGCCATTTCTTTCTCACTTTATAGATCAGGAAATTGAGGCAAACCATGTTAAGTGACTTGCACAGGGTTACATAGTTAGGAAAATTGTTTGAGGTTATCTGGAATTCAGGTCTTCCTGACTCTGGGCCTAGTGCTCTATCTATTGTACCCCCCAGTTGCCCCCCATCTTAATATAGTATATAATAATATATTAATCTTAGAACAATTTAATAACATAATCATCTTAATACAACATAATCAATCTACAAGTTTTTTTTAAGTAACATTGCTAGGTGCTAAATACAAAAACTAAAACAATCCCTGTTCTCAAGGAGTTTACAGTGTAAGGGGGGAAATAAGAAGTGCATGTATGAATGTGTACAAAATAAATATAATTGTTCCATATGTAAAATGGAAATGATAATAGTATTTACCTTCTAGCATTCTTGTGAGGATAAAATGTGATACTGATAAAGGGCTTTGCAAATTTAAAAGCACTAGCTTTTAATAGCTAATTATGAGATTAAATTAAAAGGAAGATGATTCGGGATTATTTCATTGAAAGGTGGTGCTTGAGATGTATCTTGAAGGAAAGGAGGGATTCTGAGTGAAGGTCAGGCAAGAGTGCATTTCAGGCATGGGGATTGGTCAATGCAAAGTCAAGCAGATGAAAGATGGAGAAATATATATGAAGAGCACAAAAAACCTCAATTTGGGTGGAATATAGAATGCAGGAAGGTTAGAAATATGCAGTAAGGCAAGGAAGATTCTCTCTACTTTGCATCTGTTGCTTTGCTTGTTTTAAATTCCAACAGAAAAAAATGCCCCAAGCCCACTAATCCCTGGTATCTTGTTCCTCCTGCCTCTCCTTCCTGCCTCCCTTTGTAAGTTGTCTCCTTTAGATTGTAAACTCCATAGGGGCAGGCAGGGACTCATTCTTTTTATTAAAGGCATCTCTAATCATTAGCACAATGCCTGACATATAATAGGCACTTAATAAATCTTTATGGATTGGATTGGATTTTATTGGATAGGAGGGGTTTTAAAATGGAACAGAAGAGTTTTTATTTTATCCTAAAGCAAAGATTCTTAACATGGGATCTGCAAACTTGCTTTAAAAAAAAAACTAATATTTTGATGATTATATTTCAATAAATTGGTTTTCATTGTAATTGTGTATTTTATTTTTATGAATTTAAAAACATTATTCTGAGGAGTTTATAGGTTTCACTAGGCTGCTAAAAAGGCCTATAACCAAAAAAGTTAAGACTGTCCTAGAAGTAATAAGAGACTTCTGGGGTTTACTCATTAAGGAAAAGACATGGTCAGATTTTAATGTAAGGAGAATCACTTTGGTAACAGTGTGGATGATGGAATAAAGCAGTGACAAACTTGAGAGGCCATTGCTATGACCAGGAGCCAGATCTAAGATGGTAGCTGTAGAGAGGAGCTGAATGCAAGAGGTATTATTGAAGTAGATTATATGCAAGGGAAGGAGTGGAGAATAATGACAAAGTGACAAATGTAGATGACTGGAAGAATAGCAGTACCTTCAAAGAAACAGGCAAGAGTGCTTGGTTTTCAAGTAAAGGCAATAGATTTTGTTTTGGATATGTTAAGTTTGAGATTTTTCTAAGAAAACAAGTTTTAAATATCTAATAGGCAATTGGTAATGTGGGATAGGAATTTTGAAGAGATAGGGCTGCATATACAGATTTGGGAGTCATTTGTGTAAAGGTGGTAACTGTGCCCATGGGACTTGATGTCACCAACATGCTGAATATATAATGGGAACAAGCAATTAAGAAATGTTTGTTTATTGATTGAAGCAGCAAAAAATTATGAACTAAGAATCTGAGGGAGGAATGACTGAGTTCTTTGCAACAGACAAATGTTTTCCTTAATGAGTTAACTATTTTTGAGAAAAAAATAGTTTGGAAAGACATAAGAAGAAATGCAGAGTAAAAAAAATGCAAGAATGAAAGAACAATGCTGAATATAACTTAAAAATACAAACTATCAAACTATTAAATTCATTATAGCAAAGATGATGGATGATATTGATGTCATCTGATTACAGTAAATGGAAATGATGTTTGTGTGTCATTTTGATCCAGGCTTGTGTTTTTATTGTTATTTAGAACTTTCAGTATAAACACTCCCTCTAGTAGTATAGACTTGGGACTCATCTATAATTTATAGTCTTAGAGAAGTACTTGGGAACTGAGAGGTTAAAGGGCATACTGATGGCCATGGAGCCATATGTGTTAGATGAAAGACTTTAGGGGAACTCTTTCTGACCTTATGGTCAGCTCTTTATCCACTATGTATGTGACCCCCTCTGAGATTACAAAGTTTATGAAATAAGAATTCAACTTCTTTGTTTTAAGAGCATCCAGGGACCTCCTGACTGAACAAAGTCATTTTTACAGTAAAGAACTATAACTTCATGAATATAACTAGATCTTAGTCATATTTTATCACAGATGCTTTAAGTCATCCAGGCAGAAAGAGGACAAACTTCATTTTGGGAACTGCTGTTCAAGTCATTGCCTAAGTAGTGTAGCCTTCATTTCCTCTACCTAGCTTCAGGAAATATAAATTGACATGGAGACCTCTACAAAACTCTATTCTACTCTCTTTTATCTGCAGGAACACCACTTGGAAACTTCTCTTTCAGGATTTGGTGAGCTTTCACCTCTCTTTGTTTCTTTTAATACCTGGCAAAGAGATTATGGTTGCATATTGTTTGCTTTTTGTATTGTTTTGCCAATTTTGAAGGGTAGTTCTTTTTTTTTCTTTTTTTTTTTTTGAACAGAAAAGGATTTTATTTATTGCTCTTGTCTATTATTTTTTTTTTTTACTATCTCTCTGGTGCCTCATATATTTGAATTCTTGTGTGCTTTTGAAAGTTAAAATGAAACATCAATTAAAAATACAGTGAATATATTTACATATATATGTAATATACATACATATATATGTGTACACACACATAGACACACATATAAAACGTTTATAGGAGGATGACTTTAGTGAGGAGTAGGCTTGAAACCAAGCCAGAAAAATTTCAATTAAAAGAACTTGTAGATCTTTAGCAGAGAGAAGACTTATTGAGAACATGAAAGCTATCTTTAAATATTCAAAGGGCTGTTACAAGGAAGAAGAGTTAGAATTCTTTTGCTTGGATTTAGGGAAAGGAATTAAGAGCAATAGGTGGGAGTGATAGGCAGACAAAATTCTATGTAATATAAAGAAAACTTTCCTACTAATTAGAGTTAACCAAAAGTTAAATTTGTTCTTCAGTCTTGTCTCTATAACCTTTCATGATCCCAGATATATCTATGGGATTATCTTGGCAAAGACACTACAGTGGGGTGCCATTTCCTTCTCTGGTCTATCCCCATTTTACAGATAACAAACTGAGGTAAATGGGGTTTAAGTGACTTGTCCAGGCTCACAAAGTTAAGAGTTTGAAACCAAATTTGAACTCAGATCTTCCTAACTATAGGCTTAGTACTCTATCTACTGCACCACCAAGCTGTCTCAAAAGTTAGATAGGCTGACTCAGAAGGTTGTGAGTTTTCTGATATTGATAAGTCTGGATTTGTTGGTGATAACATGGGAATTCTGAGTATTAGATTATTTGCACTCTGAGGTTCCTATCAACTCAGTTCTATAAATTGATATATTTTTTACATGAAATCTAATAGTCAAGAAAATTGAGATGCGATTGATACAAATTATTACTATGTTCCAGGCATTGTGCTTAACACTGGAGATGCAAGAAAGGCAAAAGACAGTCACTGAACCTGAGGAACTCAAAATCTAGTAGAGGCGACAACATGCAAACAACTATGTATAAACAAGATTTTATAGGATAAATTGGAAATAATAAATGGAGGGAAAACACTACAATTAAATGAGATCAGGAAAAGCAGGATTTTAGCTGGGACTTGAGGGAAACATGGGAAGCCATGAGTAGAGATGAGGAGGAATGGCATTCCAGGGATGTGAAACAGACAGTGAATTGCTGGAGATTTGAGATAGTTTTTTTATGTGAGCAGCAGGAAGTTCTTGGATCACAGAGTACATGAAGAGATATTGGAAAAATAGGGGGCAGTAGGTTATGAGGAGATCAACTTCTCTTATTCTTCTCTTTCTTCCAGTCACTGCAGAAAGAAGTGTTTGAGGTTCAGCTGTTACATGGGTGGGTGGGGGTGGCTACTTGGAGAAGGCACCAAATACAAATTGCACTCAAGGCCTGACTTCCTAAAACATGTGCATAAACAAGACCTTCCAAAAACAAGTGTATGTGGTAATTAATATCAATGGGAACCTAACACACCCTCATTTAATCGAAAGCCAACATTTAATAAAGAAACAGTATTGGTATTTCTATTATCATAATCAAATCATATTTGTTCTGCATACAAAATCTTGATATGGGTTACAATTTAAGCAATAGAGTTTAACATTGGTATCCTTCAGAAAGTTGAACACAATTAGCTACATAAAAGCTTGATTTTATAATGAAGATCAAATGCTGGCCAACAGTTACCAGTAGGAAGCAAGCATTTTGTCAAAAATTAAATTAGTGAGTGGGGCAGCGAAAAGTATAGATTTGGAATGAAAGTTGGACTCAGATTCTTTCTCTACGCTACTATCTTGGTCAAATCACTTCATCTGTAAAATGAGATTTGGGCTAAATGATCTCTGAAGTTCATTCTGTTAGGATCCCCATTTTTGATCCCACCTTGATTTGATTGCATTAAGATTTCGAGTAAAACTCTTTAATCAAAAACCACACTGAAAACTTTATAGTTAGCATCTTCCTCAGTTCATATGGCTAGGAAGTATTTGGTAGGAGCTTGCTTAGAGCCTTGAGATTACTCTCACAGGAAATGGTTGATCCAGCAAATGAGATAGAAAACAGGCAGTTGAATTGGAAGAGAACCAGTAGGAGTCAATGTTACAGTCAAGGAAATCATTCTCTCTTCTGGGAAAACCTGAAGCACCAAGAGCTGACTTTTGGTATAGTAAAAAGAACATTAGACTTGGTAAGGAGTACCTGTATCTAATGCTTGTAAATTCTTTAATTAAGGACCAAATGGTTTCACCCTTGAGAGCCTTAATTTTCTCATCCTTAAAGCAATGTTCATAATACCTCCACTACCTACTTCAGAGTTGTGAGGTTCCAATGAAAGGCATATAAAGTGCTTTGCAAAATTTAAAGTGCTATATAAATGCCAGAGATTATTATTAATAAGATGTCAGCCATGTGAAGAGAGGATCCCATTGTCTAAGTTTCATACCTCTTTTTATACCTTCTCTACTTACCAAGATCTAGTTAATAATAGGGTAGCAAAGAAACTCAGATTTATCTCAAGCTACTAGAAGGGAAATTTCATTCTAGTGTAAGGATCCAAGTGTTCCAGTCAATATACCCTACTGCATTTATTTCAGATACCTTTATCATATGAAAATACATCTTGATTGAATCAATCAGAGAGATGAATTAGGGGTGAGCAAGGCATGGATATCAACAAAGACATTTCAATTAGATGTGACAAGAAGTCTGTCCTGGTTGATTGAGAGATTTGATCATACCTTTTAAGATTTTTAAATATTAAATATTAAACTGATTCAAAACCAATGTAGTGGCTTAATGGTAGAAACTTTACAGAAAATCACTGGTCTCCCCCCAAATCCCTACCCAGATCAGGAAATTTCAGAGGGTTTTGCACATCCTTTACTACTAGCTTCCCACTCCTAACAATGTCCCTGGAACAGTCTGCATTCATAGCCAAAGACAAACTAGACACATTGAGGAAAGGCAATTCCAAGTCTGTACAATGAAACCAATAGAGAAGCTACATAATAACTATGGAGAAGTTCATGAATATGTGAGACAAGGACTTTCAGCAAATAGGAATTGTGGGTTACCTTTTTGCTATATGGGATCTTTAAGCTTAAACTCACTTTCTTTTGAGTGTGCTAGTATATGTACTAGTGAGAGGGATGTCACAAACTTTTGGAAGGGATATTTTGTGCCAACTATAACATTTCTAAATGCCTCTTTCTAAAAGTTAATTGTGCCTGACCAACTAATTGATATAAATTGATAATCACTGAGGGACACATGCGGATTTGGCTTATGAGCTATAGTGCTAGGAAGGTATTTGCATTAATATGCACTTACTTTAACATCCTCAAGAATCATGAAGGAAGATGTAGCACCTATTCTGAGTTTATTCCATTGCTTTTCCTTTATTGAATATTTTCAATTTATCAAATATACATATATGTTGTTTCTTCATAATTTTTTTGCATTGTTATTTCCTCTATTGAATTGTGAGTTCCTTAAAAGTATGGACTATATAGGGTAACTAAGTGGTTTAGTAGATAGAGCATTGGCTCTAGAATCAGTAGGACCTGAATTCAAATCCAGCCTCAGATATTTACAAGGCAAGTCACTTAATCTTTTTTTTTTTTTTTTTTCTGAGGCAATTGGGGTTAAGTAACTTGCCCAGGGTCACACAGCCAGGCAGTGTTAAGTGTCTGAGGTCAGATTTGAACTCAGGTCCTCCAGACTTCAGGGCTGATGCTCTATCCACTTGCTGCCCCAAATCACTTAATCTTACTTGTCTCAGTTTCCATATCTCACTTACTCTTTGTTAACCTTCCTACTATTTTATTAATATATTATATGTGATTTTCTCTAGGTAAAAGATAAAATTGATTTTAATTGTTTTTACATGTATGTCTTTAATGGTCCACAGAGAACACAAATAAGGAAAGTCTTGGGCTATTTGAATAGATGAAATTTTTACAAGGACAAAATTCATGCAGGCAAAAATTTCTAGGGAATGTATTTTCCAATTATAGGCTCAAGCTATTATAATTTTACTAATATTAATAATTTGTATTCTGTAAAATTTTTTAATTGAATGGAACTAAAAGTCTGAACAGGTTTAGTTCATAACCCTAGACCAAAGATTCTTAATCTTTTTTGTGTATTATACACCCCTTTGGCAGTCTGATGAAATTTGTGGATCCTTTTTCAGAATAATTTTTTTTTAATGGAAAGAAATGCTAAATTTCAGTTAGAGGCTAGTGAACAAAATATTTAAAAAAATTTTATGCAGTGACAAAAATGATGAAAAGGGAATGTTATGTCCAAAACCAAGTCCCACTGGTGGAGACAGCCATTATCTTGGAGAATTCAGCTCCCCTCCTTTTCGGAAAGGAGAAAGGAACAGAGAAACTAGTATAAACAGATTGTTCTCCACAGTGGCACCTGCTGGTTACAATAGGATATAATTGAGCCAGACAAATTAGGGAATGCAGGGAAAAAGAAAAAAAGAAAAGAAAGAAAAGAAAAGAAAGAAAATGAGGCTAGAATGTTGGATGATGGATTTGGGAACAAGGAAAGGTTGGAGAGGTTAGAGGTCTTGATGAGGATAAACCATATATTTAGGAAATGTGAATCTGAGAGGGAGCTGGGAAGATGAAAAGAGAAGGGAATTTCAAAATTCCAAATTATGGTATTGGTATAATTTTTGGGTGATAGTAAAATAAAGGTTATGGCATTCCTTTTGTGTGATTAAGATGGAGTTAGGATGTAGGTCATGGAAGTTGAGGTTGATAAATTAGGAAGACAGTATTTGAAGGGACACAAATCAATCAACAAGCATTTATTAATGCAAGATGAATTTTCTGGTCCCATAATGCCTAAAAGTCAAAGTGTGTTACATTACTAATCTTCCCCCAAGGTTCTCTAGAATTCTTAGGTGGTAAAGCTATGTCTTTCTGTCTCTGTTTCTGTTATTGGTTGAAGAACCTATCAATTGTGTTTCTCCAATTTTAGGAGGTTCAAGAATCCAGTTTCTTTTAACCATTTAATCAGATTAGTCACCAAGAAAGATTTATATGAACTGATGCTGAGCTATATAAGCAGAACCAGGAATACATTGTACACAATAACAGCAAAAAAGTGCAATAATTAACTATGAAAGACTTGGTTTTTCTCAGTGGTTCAATGAGCCAAATCAATCCCAATAGACTTTGGACAGAAAATGCCATCTGTATTCATAAAAAGAACTATGGAGACTGAATGTAAATCAACACATGCTATGTTCACTTCTTTTTCTGTTTTTTTTCTATCTTTCCATTTTTTTTTCCTTTTACTCTGATTTTTTTTTCTCCCAACATGATTCATAAAGCAAAGTGTATTAAAAATAAATAAATTTACTAATTAAAAAAAACAAAAAAGAAACAATCAATTAGTCCTACAAAGGTCTATTTATTTCAAAGGCATAAAAAAGTAAATACGTGAATAATTTCCTTCCAACACTCAGACACATAATCCTCCCTCACTTCACCTTAGTCTTTGGCAAGGAGGAGGAGGTTAGATTCACAATTTAGCTCAATTTCTACTTTGCATTAGACCCACCAATTTTCAAGTCCAAAGCTTCTCTTGGTCTCGCATCTTGATGCCTGAGTCCTCAGTTTCT
Organism: Myrmecobius fasciatus; assembly: GCA_023553655.1. Classification (NCBI taxonomy): domain Eukaryota; kingdom Metazoa; phylum Chordata; class Mammalia; order Dasyuromorphia; family Myrmecobiidae; genus Myrmecobius; species Myrmecobius fasciatus. Next base: position 229,685 of record JAJPUD010000716.1, read on the forward strand.
CTATTACACTGATTGAACATTTAGCCTGGAAGCCTGGTCTCTAAGATGCCCATACCTGAAGCTCCTAAATCAGGAACTCTACTCCCTACACCAAGAACCAAAAAAAAAAATGAAATAAAACCCAAACACAAATATTTTTTTAGATACCTCAGAGCCAAAGGGGAAGAGAAAAATGATCCTCAGGTTCTATGCTGCAATTTATTGCATGATTCCCTTGCTGTGAGTGAATTATTCTGTTACTTCTGAACCCTCTGGAAAGTGAGAACAACTATGCTTCAGTCAGGTGGATTTATATGAAGGCAGATAAACTTTTTTTTTGGCCAATGGAAATAGTTTGTTCTCAACCATAGGGTAAGCCAATGCTGTTACTTCTTCCAAATGCCAGGTTCCTGGCATTCCCCCTCATGAGTGCCCCTATTATGGGTGGTTTGGGCCTGCACCAAAAAATTTCCCATAAATTAAGCTGGTAGTATGTGTGAGGCATTGTGGATACAAAAAATAAAACAATCCCAGCTCTTCGAGACTTTAACATAACTATGTCTTTGTTGAAGTCCCCTAAGTATAAGGAAAGGAACTGAGATGAAGGGAAATATTTTGAGCTAGGTACTAAATTCCTTAAAAAGGAAGTATGATTTCAGAACCTCATCCAAGATACTTATCTTTCTATTTCCCTCAGAATAGATACAGTATCTTCTTATTTATTTTTTTCCATAGTACAAATCTCTGTTCATAGTAGATGCTTAATATTTGTTGAATTGAACTGGATGTACCTATATTCCATGATGTTATGGAACTACACTGATTTTTGAATTAGAGGGCATAAGCAGTCAGCCTCCATGTGCAATTCTTTGGATAACCAATCATCAAGCATTTATTAAAATCTGACCATGTATCAGACAATGTATCAGACACTGAGGATACAAAGACAAAAGGTAACAAATCCCTGCCATAAAGATTATATTCTATCAGTCAATTAATAAATATTTAGTAATCTTCCACCCTCAAAGAGGTCACAATCCAAGAGAAGAGACAACAAAGATATACAAAGCAAGCTGTATTCAGGATGAATAAGAGATAATTAAAAATCGTATTAAGAAGGGTTGAGAAAGGCTTCCTGTAGATTGCCTTTTAGGGAGACAAAGGAAATCAAGGAGGTCAATAGTCAGTAAGAAGGAGAAAGAGCATTCTAGGCATGGGGAAGAGCCAGGGAAAATGCCCAGAGCCAAAAAATGTTTCTGGAACAATCAGGAGACTAATGTCACTGTAATGGAGTTGGGAACCAACATATAAATAGACTGGAAAAGTAGATAGGGGGTAGGTCATGAAGGGCTCTGAATGTCAAATAGAGTATTTGCATTTGATCCTGGAGGCAGTAGGGAGCTACTGGAGTTTATTAAAAGGGTGGTTTTTTAAGGTTGGATCTATCCTTTAAGAAATCACTTTTGTGGTTCAAGGGAAGACAGTTTGGACTAAGGAGATATTTCAAGCATACAGACTCACCAGGAGGTTATTTCAATTATCCAGATGTGAGATGATAAAGGTTTTCATTAGAATAATGGCAGTACCTATGGAGGGAAAAGATTGTATTTGAGAGATATTACAAAGGTGAAATGATGGTTTTTGCAACAGATTGGATGTGAGAAGTGAAAAACTTTGAGGAGTTCAAGATAACTGGTTTTGAGGTTGAGGGACTAGGAGGATGGTGTTGCCCTCTGCAGTAATAAATAGGAATGAGGGAAGAGGTGGGTAGGATTTAGGAGGAAAGAAAATGAGCTCCATTTTGAACATATTGAATTTAAGATGTCTATGAGACATCTGGCTCAACATGTCTGAAAGACAATTGGAGCTATGAGATTGGGGGTCAGCAAGAGTTTGGAATAGGACACATAGATCTGAAAATCATCACCATAGCAGTGGTAATTAAATCCATGAGAGCATATTAAATGAAATTATATAGAGGGAGAAGAAAAGAGGATCCCAGACAGATCCCTGAGGGACACCTATGAATTAGAGAGCATGATCTGGAAGGGGATCCACCAAGGGAGAAAGAGGAAGGGATAATCAAATATGTTTGATGATAACCAATAGAAAACGGTTTCCCCAAAACTTAAAGAGAAGAGAGAATTAAGGAGGAGAGGATGATTAACAGTGTCAGAGGCTACAAAGAGGTCAAGGAGAATGAGGACTGAGAAAAGGTCATTAGATTTGGCAATTTAGAGATCACTGGTAATTTTGGAGAGAGCAGTTTTGGTGGAATAAGTTCTGAAGCTTGATGAAAAGAGATTAAGAAGAAGGGAGAGGAGAGAAAATGGAGACACCTATTATAATAGATAGCTTTTTCAATGAGTTTAGCTACAAAGAGAAGAAGAGATAAAGGATGATAGTTCACAAGGCTGGAAGGATCAAGTGAGAATTTTTTAAGGAAGGGGGAGACATAGGCATGTTTGTAGGCAGTAGAGAATGAATCAACAGACAGGAAGATTGAAAGTAACTGAAAGACTGGAGATAACAGAGAGGGCAATCTGTTGGAGGAGACAAGATGGAAGGAGATCATACAAATAGGCAAAATTGGTAACCTGAGTAAGGAATAAGTCTTCATGTGAGTCATTGGTGAAAGAAACTTAAAGTGGTAAGAGGGCATCTGGGTGAAAGAAGAATGAGGAAAAGGGGAGAAGTGAATAGCCAAAAAACAGTTTTTTGTTTTTTTGTAAAATGAGGCAAAGTTCTCAGCTAAGTAAAGGGAAGAAGAGCCAAGAGGAATGAAAAGGTTTAAAAGAGCCAATGTGAAGAATGGGATAGTGAATTGAAAAGGGAGACAGAAATAGAATTGCCTAGCAGCAGTGAGGACTCTTATTAATCTGCAGTGAACCCAGTCAGAATGGTTACGTGATTTTTCTCTGCCTTTATTCAGTAGCACATATGTAGAAATGAAAGTGTTGAATGGTGGGAGTGATCCAAAGTTGAGGGTTGGCAGAATGGTTCAAGAGATGAAGACAGTATAGAGCTGAATTGGTTCACCAAAGGGTCAAGACAGAGATAAGACGAGAGAGTGTTTAGTATAGAGGAGATAGCCTGGGAGAGAATTGACAGGTCAAGGAATTTAGATAATGATGCAGATGAAGAGTAAGTTTTTGTAAGGGGAGGCAAAAGAAGACGTGAAACTAATAGATTGTAGTCAAATAAGGGGATTTTGGAATTCCTGAACATGAAAGTAGAAAGGTATGAACTACTTTGTTACTAAGATAGAGTGGAGGATTAAGTTATAAGAAGTGAATGGATTTAGGAATTGAGTAGTTAAGGTATTGAGAGTCTAATATATATATATATATATATATGTATGTATAAGTTCCCTAGTATGAAGATAGAAGTTCCAGAGGAAAGAAAAATTGAGCTATGTACAGAACCCTTAACAAGTCACTTAACTTCTCTGAACCTCAGTTTTCTAATCTGCAAAGTGGGTGAGTAAGGTTGAAAGGATTGAATTAGATGGTCTTGAAGGCATTTTGCAGCTCTAAATTTTATGATTGTATTTTGCCTTTCTATAATTTTTCCACAGGGAATAACTAGTCATTTCTATTTACCTTATTTTGCCCCTAGATGGCAGACTTAATAGTTTATAGCTTTGTAGCTTTTAGTACCATCAGAAAGATATTTGATATTATTTTTAAAAGGTTAATAGTTACATTCTCATAATTGGGTCAGTTCCCTGATTTAACATTTGGAAGTTATTTTTTGAAGTTTTTTTTGATTGATTTGATTATTGAAAAAATAATTTTTTCAAATTTATTATTTGAAAGGAATGGATGTTTAATTTTTTTCTGTTACATTCTTTAGTAGACTGAAATCTTCTCCATCCTCCTACATCTAAATCTTTCTATTAGAAAACTAATTCTTTAGACTGTCCATATGGTGAGTCACATAAAATGGAAGATTAAGTGATAATTGCAAACCATGATGTGAGGAAGTTCTTTTATTTACATGATGAATAGTTTTTGGTCTCCAAAGTTTTCTTGGCATAAGGGGAAAACTAGAGAGACTGTACATGGCATGGAATATGACATTGGCATCAACTCTTGTTTCCCCACATCCATTATTTGGCAGACAAAGGGATCACAGAGATTAACAGTTCATTGAGATGAATCAACAGTGTCCCCAAGAAGGCAAACTGGTTGACTAATATGAGAAGTGATCTCCCATGGAAGATCAGAGGGAAATGATGAATTCACAGAGTGAATAAAACTATAAAGCAGACCAAAGCTCAGAATTAGGTCTCAATCAAAAACCCTGAAGTCAACCCAGCTCAGAAATTTATTAGTCATGTGACCCTGGACAAGTAACTTTTTTTTTTTTGCCTCAATTTCCTAATTTACAAATCTAGAATATGCAAAGGAATTTTGATTTCCTCAATTGCAGCATTTTCTCTGGTAACTTTCAAACTAGGTCTTTGACTTAGTAGATAAATCCCAAAGGTAATAATTTGAATTACATAAAGGTTTAATAATTTGTCCAAGGTCCCACAGTTAGTAAGTGTCCAAAGCTGGATTATAAAAATACTGTACTCTATCTATTCTGTTATACTACCTCTAATATATACAGATAATATAGGTTTTTTGTGAGGAAAGTATTTTGTCAACTTTAGAGAGTTATAAAGAGTATGTGGTGGGTGCTGGGTTGTTTCACCTATGTAGATTATAAATGTTCACATAGGTTTGTTTTGATATGACTTGGAGTGAGCAAGAACAGACAATTCTAATTTCTTCTAATTAAAGACTTCAGTGGGTTGAGGTCTGAAATTGGCTACTTTGTCCTCCTCAAAGAGAAAGGAGACTAGAATTGTGTCTATTTGCTCCCTTAAATATTATTAATCTAGGGGAATTAATTTTTAGCTTCAAGTTAAGCTCATATTGCTGTTTCTTAATGGAGGAGTGCTTTAAGTGATAAATCCAAAATTTTACTCCTTCCCACTGAATGCCAGTTCCATAATGAAATATATATATATATACATATATATATACATATGTATGTATATATAATCAAATAGCAAAGAAACCCTTTTATCCAAGTTGACAGTAAACAGAAATTAGAGAAAAAATATATAGATTATATCACATACACATAAGTGTGTTGTAAATATATATATTTATGTATGTTTGTGTCTAAGAATCTGTACCAAATGATGCTGATTGAATGAGTTCTCCTTTTAGACATGAGATAACTCAGTTCAACCAAGAGAGAGTCCCAAATCTCACTTAAGGGGAAATTTCCCAAAGCCTCTAATGTAATAAGTTGGAAATAGGGGAATGATTGAAGTACTATATGTTTCTACATATTGGCTTCTTCCCAGAGTCTATCTTTCCTTTCAGTGACCTGAAAGGTTGAAATGGCCTGTCTTCTCTTTAAAATTGGAAGCCAGAAAAGACTGATCTAACTTCTCTCCTATTCTGCCCACTTTTCATATAGGTACAGGGCATTGAATAATCAATCCCTATCAGAGAGGAGAAAGTTCCCTAAAATTAGCTGTTTCAGCCAAGGATGATCATAGAAATATGAATTATTATTGCAGTACCTGGGAATCAAGAAGAATTAGCTATTCACTAAAAAACAACTGAACAACAAAACAATAAACTCTGAAGAAATTTGTGTTCTAGTAGAAAATGAGGAAAGCATGCTGGTCTTTTACTTAGAGCCCAGAGATCTTTTGCTAGAGTTTTTCCAGAAAGGTAGAGTTCTTACATGAGTCATTGTTGTAGGGGGAAATCCTGCCCTTTTCCCTAAAGTCTTTTCTTTTAATAAAGTGTGTGTGTGTGTGTGTGTGTGTGTGTGTGTGTTTGTGTGTTGGGTGGGATTGTATACTTCTCAGAGCCTTAGGAGTTCTCTCTCCAGAAGATTTTTCATGCCAGAAGTCAAAGCTCTTTGGGACGCAGAACCATCCCAGCTAACGAGAGTCATCATTACTATTTTAGAGAGACTTTGCCTTTTAAAGGAGAATTAACAGCCTTTTGCAGCTTTTCACATGTGAAATAGTGTTGTATTTGGAGTCAGATAGACCTAGTTTTCAATAGCACCTCACTTATTTTTTTTTGTATTCTCTTATTATTATTTTTTTTATTTTTTATTTTTATTTTTTTTATTAAAGCTTTTTATTTGTATAACATATATATGGGTAGTTCCCCAACATTGATCTTTACAAAGCTTTCCATTACAAATTTTACCCCCAGTCCCCTCCCCTCCCCTAGATGGCAGGAAGTCCACTACATGTTTATAATGTTGAAATGCTTGAGAAGTTATGCAAGAAAAATCCTATCTACAAGAAAAAAAAGAATCAGAGAAAGGCAACACAATGCAAGCAAATGTCAATAGAGATCATGAAAATGTTACGTTGTGGTCCATATTTCATTTCCCTCTCTCTGGGTGTATATGGTTTTCTTCAGTGAACAATTGGAACTGGTTTGAGACAATTCTTTGTTGCAGAGAGCCATGTCCATCAGAATTAATCATCATGTAATACTGTTGTTGCTGTGTATGATGATCTCCTGGTTCTGCTCGTTTCACTCAGCATCAGTTCATGCAAGTCCCTCCAGGCCTCTCTGAAATCGTCCTGCTGGTCGTTTCTTACAGAGCAATAATATTCCATAACATTCATATACCATAATTTATTCAGCCACTCTCCAATTGATGGGCATCCCTTCAGTTTCCAGTTTCTAGCCACTACAAAAAGGGCTGCCACAAACATTCTTGCACAGGTGGGTCCCTTTCCCTCCTCTAAGATCTCTTTGGGATATAGGCCCATTAGAAACACTGCTGGGTCAAAGGGTATGCACAGTTTGACAACTTTTTGAGCATAGCTCCAAATTGCTCTCCAGAGTGGTTGGATCCATTCACAGTTCCACCAACAATGTATTAGTGTCCCATTTTTCCCACATCCCCTCCAACATTCATCGTTATCTTTTCCTGTCATTTTAGCCAATCTGACAGGTGTGTAGTGGTACCTCAGAGTTGTCTTAATTTGCATTTCTCTGATCAATAGTGATTTGGAGCAACTTTTCATATGACTAGAGATGAGCACCTCACTTATTAACAATATGTAGTAAAAGGAAAACACACTAGATTGGAGTAGGGAGAAGGGGGAAGAGTAACTATTTATATGGTGTCTACTATGCATTAGGCACTGTGCTATGAGCTTTACAAATATTATCTAATTTGATCATCACAAGATGATCACAAGATCACAAGAACCCTCTGATGTGAGTAGATGCCATTATTATATTCATTTTACCGTTGAGGGAATTGAGACAAACAGGATTAAATGACTTGTCCACAGTCACACAGTTACTAGGTATGAAGCTGGATTTGAACTTTTCCTCACTACAAGTCCAGGACTCTTATGAACTGTTTTACATTCTTCCTCTGCCAGTACTCATTTGATATTAGATATTACTTAACTTCTATAGGACTTGGTATCCTTGTCTGTAATACTGAATTAGACAACCTTTAAGGTTTCTTCCAGCTTTGCTGGGTGTTCCTTGAACAAAATATTTCATCTCTTACCACTTACTGTCCTCCATGCCTGGAATGTTATTATTCAGTCATTTTTTCAGTAATGTCTGACTCTTGGCAAAGATACTGCAGTTGCTTGCCATTTCCTATTACAGCTCATTTTATAGATGAGAAAACCAGTTAAGCAGGGTTAAATGGCTTGGCCAGGGTCACACAGCTAGTAAGTGTGTAAGACTACATTTGAACTCAGGAAGATGAGTCTTCCTGACTCCTGGACTAAAACTTTAGTTACCCCTCCTCTCTCCCCCCCCCCCCCCCGCCTCAGTTTCTCATCCCTAATCTCCACCTCTTGATTTTTTTGTCTTCCTAAAATCTGACCTTCTCGATATGACCTTTCCTGAGCTCTCTTAATTGTAGTGCTTTCCCTCTCTTATTTACATTTTATCTTGCATGTGACTTGTTTGCTCATAGTTGTTTCTATATTGTCTGCTCCATTATATTATAAGGTTTTTATGAGCAGGAACTGTTTTTTGCCTTTCTTTTTATTCCCATCATGTAGCAAGGTATACAAAGCAGGAACTTAATGAATTATTATTAACTGACTGACTGATTCTTGCTCATGATAATCTCTTTGACTTAGTTTCATCTCTAAAATGGGGATGTTAAAAACACCTGCCTTACAGGGTTGTTGTGAGGATCAAATAAGATACTACATATTAAAACCTTATATAAGTAAACCTTAAAGAGTTATATTAATGTGAGCTGTGTTGATGGTGTGAAGATATGGGGTTTTAATGAATAAAAGAAAGAGTCTTGGCTATACAATGATCAGTTCTGGTGGACATGGCTCTCTTCAACAATGAGATGATTCAAATTAGTTCCAATTGTTCAGTGGTGAAGAGAGCCATCTACACCCAGAGAGGACTGTGGGAACTGAGTATGGACCACAACATAGCATTTTCACTCTTTTTATTGTTGTTTGCTTGCATTTTGTTTTCCTTTTCAGGTTTGTTTGTTTTTTCTTTCTAGATCTGATTTTTCTTGTGCAGCAAGATAACTGTATAAATATGTATACATATATTGGATTTAACATATATTTTAACATATTTAACATGTGTTGGACTATATGCTATCTAGAGGAGGGGGTGGAGGGAAGGAGGAAAAAATTTGGAACAGAAGGTTTTGCAAGGGTCAATGTTGAAAAATTACCCATGCATATGTTTTGTGAATAAAAAGCTTTAATAAAAATTAAAATAAAATAAAATAAATGAATACCGGAAAAAAAAAGAATGAGTCTTGGGAAGATTGGGTTCAGATAATTTCTGCCTTTGTACACAAAACCTGGCAAGTCAGTGACCCAGACAAGTCTCTGACTCTAAATTATATTGAAAATGGAGTTCCTTAAATCAGTGAAATCATTGACTTAGTAGAAAAAATATGATGATGATGATGATGATGATGTAGGGAAGCTGATGTCACCAAGATAATATGGCATAATGGAAAACACTATGGAACTTGGATTCAGAAAACACAATTTCAAATTCATTTGTGTCATTTATTAAGAAGGTGACTTCAACCAAATTATATTCTGTCTTTCCAGGAATCCTTGTTCAGATCTTTCAGTTTCCTTCTAGCTCTATGAATTGTAATCACAGCTTGTCTGTCTTAGGGTTTCTGTGAAGACTGATGTGTGCAAATAGTGTATTCTAAGAATGGTCATTTACAATCATTGCTATATATTGAAAGAACCATCAATAATTTTGCCTTTATCTTAAACATACTTTAAAAAGCATAACAAGTGCTTATACTTTTTAGTTTAAAGGAAATTTATTTTACTTGGGCATAGAGTTGGATGACTCACTGTATTAAAATCCTATACATTTACTTGTTCATTAAAATTTTTTTCCCTGCACATGGCTCTCTTCAACAATGAAATGTTTCAAACCAGTTCCAATTGTTCAGTTAAGAAAGCCATATACACCCAGAGAGAGGGATATGACATGTGGACTACAACATATCATTTCCATGATCTCTATTGATGTTTGCTTGCATTGGGTTTCCTTTCTCAGATATTTTTTGTTCACGTAGATATGATTGTTCTTGCACAGCAAGATAACTATGGAAATTATGTATACATATATTCGACTTGTCAAGTATTTTAATATAATTAACATATAGTGGACTTCCTGCCATCTAGGGGAGGGGAGGGGACTAGGGGGGAAAATTTGTAATGGAAAGCTTTGTAAGGATCAATGTTGAAAAAACTACCCATACATATGTTATGCAAATAAAAAGCTTTAATAAAAATAAAATAAAATAAATAAAAATAAAATAAAAGATAAAAAAGGTTTCTTTATTAAAAAAAAATTTTTCCCCCTGCCTGGTGCTATCTTAAGAGGTGAAATTTAGTATATGGCATCAATATCTGGGTTCAGAATTTCTTTGTAAATTGGATTTTTAATTTGGTGACAGTTTAAGTTATGGTCATATTATATTTAAGGGGAAAGTGTGAATTAGTGAATTTTGTTTAGTTTTCAATTGAATTGGCTTTGCACATAGTTTGGTACTTAATAAAAAACAAACCCTGCCCACAATGAACTTACATTTTAAAATATGTATATATGTATATATGATACCTATATATACATACGTATATATGTATATATATGTACACATATTTCCATTCATTGTTCGTTCTATCATGTTGAGACCACATCTTCTAATATTGCTGATAGTGCAACAGTCACTCACAGACCCAGTTCCAATGTGGATTGGTCTGGAAGCTTTAACTTGATCTGTTTTTTTGTTTTTGTTTTTGTTTTTGTTTTTTGGATGCAGACTGGTTTACTCCTCAACCAGGAAAGTTGGTGTCTCTCTTCTGGTTAGGTAGGGGGTATCACTATTTTGGGGATGGACTTAGTAAGGATATTCAATTGACTTTTGCCTTAATACAATTCTGAATTCCTAAATTCAAGCAATCTACCTGCCTCAGCCTCCCCTAGGTGTGTCACTGAGCTAGGCCAAACTTACATTCTAATAGTCTATATAATGAATTTAACATAATAAACAAATACAAACATTTCCTTATATTGAGAACGTAAAAAAATTTCATATGAAACAATGAATCTGTAAAATGAAACTTGATTTTTAAGAATATGTTAAATTTAACATGATAATTCTAACACTTCCTTGCTTGTTTTGTTCCCTTCTGAACTCATTTCTCCCTTATGTATATTTTTAAATGTTTCCTTGACACTTCTTTTTTTGTTGTTATCACTATCACTACCCACCTACTCACCTCACAAGATCTCCTCCTCCTCCCCACAAAAAAAGAGCATTGCCTTGCAACAAATATGTATAGTTATACAAAATAAATCTGTACATTGCCCGCGTCTGAAAATGATGTCATATTCTGCAACTCTAATAACTCTTTCTTCTGCCAAGGAGTGATAAGCATGTTTCACTTTCAGTATTATAGAATAATGATTCATTATTTCATTGATCATAGTTATTAAGCCATTGGCAATTGTTTTCCTTTCCATAAAGATTGTTCTCCCTGCTCTGCTTGCTTCACTGTGAATTAATTCATTAAAATTCTCCCAATTTTCTCTGATTCCATATCATTTGTCATTTTTTATGACACAATAACATTATGCTATATTTATTTACTTTAATTTATCCTGCCATTTCCTAAATGATAGATACCCACATTATTTCCAATTCTTTGCTACAGCAAAAAATTTTACTATAAATATTTTTGTGTCCTTGTGGTTTTTTCCTTTTTTTTCAAAAATATTTTTGGGGTAAATACTAAGTAGTTTTATTTCTGAGTTAAAGGGTATGCATAGTTTAGTAACTTCTTAGATATATTTAACTGTAGTTCCAAATTGTTTTCCAGAATGGTTGGATCCATTCATAGCTCTACTAAAAGTGCATCATATGCCTGTCCTCCTACATCACCTCCAACAAGTATTTTGTGTATATGTATATTATATATGTGTGTGATTTATCAATTTGAGTACATTGATTTTAATTCAATTATTAATAATTTTGAATATTTTTTCATATAATTGTTTGAAATATCTTTGTTCAACAGGGCTTTCAATTCATATGAATACTTGTAACTAACTTCCTTCTTCATTGATGCATGCATGTATGCGCTTAACTATCCACCTCCAGCACTTTTCAAGATGCATTGTAATCTAGTAGATAGAAAACCAACCTCATAAACCAAGTTACTCATCCAACTGCTCTCCAGAGAAACTGCTGAAGTGCATTGGTGAGAGTTTTCTTACCTATAATTTTTCTATACCAATGAAAGTACAGTAACAGTGCTTATTCCTTATCTCCTTCATATGTTGATATTTTTTCTTTTGAAGTGTTCATATGTTTAAAATCTTTATTTGTTGGGGAATGGCTCTTGTTCTTACAAATTTGTATCAATTCCTAATATGTAAATTATTAGATCTTCATCAGAGCAACTTACTACAAAGATTTTTCCTAGTCAGTTGTTTCCCTTTAATTCTAATTTCATTGATTTTGTTTTGCAAAATCTTTCCAATTTTATGTAAGCAATATTTTAAAATTTTATCTTCTTTTACTTTTGTTTGGTCATGAATTTGGAGTCCAGGAGAATTTGAGTAAAAAGCAACATGGAAAGCATTTAATTTATTACTACTCACAAGGAGAGGACAAGAACATACACTAATAGCAAAGCATCTCAGTGTGTGATTCTAATTGTACCTTAAACTCTTGCCGAGGGCAGCATACAGTAAGATGGCTTCTGAATTTAGAACTGTGTGATGGCTATCACACTATGACCCCAGAACTTAAATTTATAGTTTTATATAAAGAGCTATTCTTCAGTTGTTTTTCAGTTATAACCAACTCTTCTTAGTACCATTTGGGGTTTTCTTGGCAAAGATACTGCAGTAATTAAGTAATTAAGAAATAATATTTCCTTTTTCAGCTCATTTTACACATGAGGAAACTGAGGCAAACAGGCTTAAATGACTTGTGCAGGATCATACAGCTAGTAAGTATCTGAGGTCAGATTTGACCACAAGAAGATGAATCTTCCTGACTCCAGTCCAGGAACTCTATCCACTGTGCCACTTAACACCACCATTAGATACAGAGTTGACTGATATTAATATCTACCCTGTCATCCATAAAGAAATATATTCAGGACCATTGAAATAAGCATATTTCTGAATTGCCTAATTACATATGAGGGCAAAAATAGAAGGAACTGCAAGAATTTGGGAAGTGGGTAGTGGCTAGTACCTGGATTTATAAGCCTTGTACATAAGGGCAGGAACCAGAGCAGTCAAACCAATCCTCATTGGTTCACTCAGTGCAAAACAAAGGCCAATGTTTGCCCTTTCAAATTCCCAGATATAAACTCCTCCCTCCCTTCAGGTAACAGAAATGGGAACTGAGGGCTAAATATTATGTAACAGAATGATAACTACTAGACTGTGTGAAACCAAAGTTTACATTTTAATAAATTGGAGATAATATTGTTTTCCTTTTCTCCGCTTCCCTTCTCTTTCCTCCCCTCTCCTCCCCTCCTTTCCAGTCCTCTCCCCTCTCCTCTCGTCTCTTCTCTTCTTCTCTTTTCTCTCTCCTCTGCTCTCCTCTCCTCCCTTTTATTCCCCTTCTCTCTCCTCCCTTCTCCTTTTCTTCCCTTCTCTCCCCTCTCCTTCCCTCCTTTCTTCTTTTCTCTCTCCTTTCTCCTCTCTCCTTTCATTTTAGTCGAATTCTCCTGAATTCAATACATACTTATTTTTAATATAAATTTGCACAACTAAAGCTCCAAACTTCATACATAGAATCATAAAATTTTTTTTACCTCCTTTCATCATTCAGTTGTCCCCTTTGTCATATACATATATATGTGTGTGTGTGTGTTATATAGTAGTAGATATAATGTAACAATTTTTCTTTAGTTTACCTCCTACTATGTTTTGTTAAGTGTTATAATGATCTTTCAGATTTCTTGTTTTTATTTTGCATATCTATGGATTGTTTGCTTTTCTAAATGTCCCAGAAGATATTGAACTCATGATAAATGTCTATCAATTGCCAGTTTTCCGTACTTAACCTGATTTTAGTTTTCCATCTGTAAATAATGAATGATATCCATAAGTTCATTTTCAGGCTGATGGGCATGCCTTGCTTTAAGCAAACTAGAATACAGAAAAAACAAATTATAAGTCTAATAATTTTGGTAGTTGGGTCAGCTAGGTGGCACAGTGGATAGAGCACCAGCCCTGAACTCAGGAGGACCTGAGTTCAAATCTGACCTCAAACACTTAACATTCCCTAGCTGTGTGACCCTGGGCAAGTCACAACCTCAATTGCCTCAGCAAAAAGCAATAATAATAATAATAATTTTGGTAGTAATGATTAAGGCTGCAGAGATCCAAATCCAAAACAGTATCCAAAAATACCATTGTCCAGAATGATCTGCCATAAGGATATTCTTCTAAATAGGAAGTCTAGTGAACTTAAAATTATTTATTTGATAAAATTTTGATACAACCAGTGAAAGAAGTTCTTTGTAAATCTCAAAATATGTAAAATGTGATATTATTACATGTTAACATTAATATATTCATATTAATATTTCATTATTATAACCCTAATGGCAACTAAGTATTAAAACCATCCACTTTTTGAAAGTCAGACTGGATACAAAACTGGGGATTCTTATTAAGAATTCATGTTTACGGCTTATAGTTTGTTATCCATCCACCTGTCCTTTTGGGAACATCTGAATTTAATTAATTTTTGACTTTCATTTAAGCGCTCTTCAGTTTCCTTTCAAGCACTAAACTAACAAGACACAGAACAAGTTTATTGTTGTTCAGTCACTTTTAATCATTCCTGACTTTTTGTGGGGTTTTCATGGCAAAAATACTGGATACCAGATACTGGAATGGTTTGCTATTTTCTTCTTCAGCTAATTTTATAGATGAGGAAACTGAGGCAAATGGGGTTAACTGACTTGTGCAGGGACACATACCTAGTAAGAATCTGAGACCAGATTTGAACTTAGATTTTCCTGATTCCAGTCTGGGTGCTTTATCCATTGCATCATCTGGCTGCCCTACATGCAACAAAAATACAATAAGGATATGTACCCAAGACCATAGAAAATTAAACAAAAACAACAAATCCATGCTTTCATTCATTCATTCAAAGAAACATTTATTAAGGTGGATATGAGCATATAGTACATTCCAGATATGGGAACTGAATTCTATTTCCCAATCAAACTGGCCTATTTGATATTCTCTGTGATATTTTATCCCCCACCTTTATAGACTCTACTCAGTGTCCAGCATATGTCTCCTTTTCTCTGTCTCCTGAAATCCTGAACTCCCTTTTAGCTCAAAATCTCTTTTTATAATATTTCTAGATACTCCCAGTTATTAGTTTTTCTCTCCAAAATTACTTTGTACTTGTAAATATTTATTTTTGCTTATCAGTATCAATGTTATTCATGAGGATAAGGACTGTCCTGCATATGTGTGTGTGTGTGTGTGTGTGTGTGTGTGTATGTGTGTGTTCCCAGCAAGAAGCAAAGTACCTGACACAGAGTAGGAGTTTCCCACTCCCATTGTGCATTGTCCAATACCAGAATGGATTCTGGGGTAATAGCTGTAGCTCCAGAGCTTGTCTCCAGCTCTATGGAAGCTGCTGTAATTTAGTCATTTGCTTCTATAATTATATGTGGTCACCCATTTCTTCAAATAAGCTAGAGGTTCTGAGTGTGGACTTCTCCAATAAGTCTTTTGGCTGCAGCATCCCGAGTCATTAGGGATGCTGTTTCTCATACTGCATTTCAATTAATAAAGGTAATGATACTATTAATATCTAGAATTTATATACTGATTTAAGGTTTGCAAAACACTGAAGAGACATACAAATATTATTTGATTTGATCCCCACAGCGATCTTTTTTAATAGTATTTTCCCCAATTATGTGTCAAGATAATTTTTAGCATTTTTACAAGATTTTGAGTTCCAAATTTTTCTCTCTCCCCCTTTTCAAAAATTGTAGACAATTTGATAAAAGTTATGCATGTGCTAGCATGTAAAACATATTTTCATATTAGTCACAGTTGTGAAAGAAGAAAAAGATCAAAAGAAAAAAACATAATAAAGGATAAAGTTTAAAAAGTATGATTCTATCTACATCCACAGTCTATCAGTTTTTATCTGGATAGGGATAGCATTTTCCTTCATGAATCCTTGTACTTGTCTTGAATCATTATGTTATTGAGAAGAGCTGAGTCATTCATAGTTGATTATCACACAATGTTGCTGATACTGAAAACAATATTTTCCAGTTTCTGCTCATTTCACTTTGCATAAGTTTATAAAAGTCCAAGTTTTTCTGAAATCTGCTTATTATTTCTTATTGTACAATATATTTCATTACATTCATATACTACAGTTTAGCCATTCTCCAATTGATGGACATCTGCTCAATTTCCTATATTTTGCCACCATGAAAAGGACTGCTATTAATATTTTTGCACATTTTTGCACAGGTCCTTTTCCTCCATTTATGTTCTTTTTGGGACACAATAGTAGTCTTGCTGTGATTCTCACAATAATTTTGCAAAGAAGGTACTATTACTTTCTCTATTTTACAGCTAGGAAGCTGAAAGAGGTTACATTGCCAATAAGTGTTCAAGGCTGTTGTATTTGAACTCAGGTCTTTCTGACTCCAGATCCAGTGCTCTATTACAGTTATTACTATGTCAGTAGTGTAAAGGGAGCTGAATTAGGAGTCAAAGGATCTGGGTTCCAATTTCAACTCTGCCCACTATTATGTGTGAGAGCTCATGCAAATCACTTCATTTCTGTAGGTCTCAGTTTCTTCAACTGTTAAGTGATAGGGGTTGAGGGGAAGAGGAGTTGATCCAGATAACCCTTACCTTGAATCATGAATCATGAATCATGGCTTGGCTATTTAATACCCATGATTCCTTGGACAATATACTTTACTTCCCTGGCCTTCAATTTGTCTCCTTTGTTAATCTATGATTCTATGATTAAACAAGGATGCTTTATCATTCCTCTTTGTGGTCTCCAGTGTTTATCTAAGGTATTGTAGGTATTCAGTAAATGTTTATTGAATGAATGAATTCAAGAATAAATGAAATCAAGAAGAATCAAAATGAATTGATTTTATCAGTGTATCACCAATGCAAATCCAACTCACACTCATTCTATATACCATATTAGATCCATCCTAAGGAGTTGCTTGATGACTACAGAGGTGACGTAACAATTGCAGTCAACAATTCACAGGTAGGAAGTATCAGCAGTAAAATTTGAACTTAGACTTACTTAACTCCAAGGCTCAATATTTTTATCCAACATGGCAGCTTTCTCTATGAATTAATGATAAATAAGCATATCTATTGCATAAAGAAGAGAAATATATCTATATGAAGATGTCTCAGTGCCCATCAATCGTTGTTTTCAGATTTAATCTTTATGTCTTTTTTTGTGAATTGTTGCTCCTAGTTTTCTGTGATTGAATTCCATAATTAAGGATGGGAAAGAAAATATAATTAGTAGGGAATTTGCAAATTGGTTCAAAGTTCTAGTACATAAAAAATGCATTTTCTCTGGTTTGGAATCAAGTCTTGGATGTGTTAGAAAACATGCTGGTTTGCTTTATTACTATGGTTCTGTACCTGACGACTGGAGAAGAATTATATGTCCATAAATAGAGCTACATACTTTAGGGTGGTTTAAAATATAGAGCAAATCCCTATTTTGGTAAAAACCTGTATTGACTTCAACTAGTATAAAACAAATTTGGTTTAAAATTTTCATTGGAAATATATGCAAAACTGCACTGGCAAGACCATCCTTTAGGAATAAAGGGTTTTATTTTTAAGATAACTTACTGCTCATAAAATCAGATGCCAACATTAACAGCTCCATTTTATAGCTGTAGTGGCTCATATGTATAGTCATGGTTTCCTAATTTATGAGACAAGTGACACTGGCATAATCATATCAGCTCATATTTCCGTAGCGCTTTAAAATTTACAAACCACATCTTCCCCTCCCCTCCCCTGACAATCCTAAGAAGCAGATATAAGGGAAGTATAACAGGGTTGACTCTGGCCCCCCTCTCTGTGTCAGGCCTGCTCTTCCTCCACTTAGGGTTCTTAGGTACATCAGAGATTTGGGGTGACAGCTTTTCTACTGCCATAGACTTGAGTCCCTGCCAGCCATGTTTCTTCCATTTTTAAGAGCCTAATGACTAGTACTCTAATCCCATTTACCAGCTTTAAATTTTTTTTTAACAAAGTGATATTTACATTGTAGACATAGCAAGACAAAATATACAAGCATTTCTCCCAACAACTCAGAAGCATAATTCACCCTGTACCTGACACACACATTTTATTCTGGGGATGGGGAATAGGGTTCAAAACTTGGCTCAATTCCTTCATTGCCTTGGTCCCAACAAATTCACATCCCTACATAGCTATCAGATGAATCTTGCTGGACTGAGCAAACCTGCTCTTGAAGATTGTTCCATGTTCCCTGAGGCATCAGAACTATGCTGGATAACATAAATGCATTATAGAGGCACAAAATGCAGATGAAAGGTCATTATCAATCAACTGAAGATATCCAGGATGGTTTTTCTGGAGCCAATGACATTTACCTGGATTTCAAAAGATGAATAGGAAGTCAACTACTAGAAGGGTAGGTACATCTTCCACTTCTAGACCACCCTTTCAACTGTTCTACCTCTACTCAGAAGACATGGTCTGCTCCATGTTCCGGCAAATTCAGTGACTCGTGATTCTCTGCCAGTAACCACCATATTATGAGAAAGTCCAACTGTATAGTTAATCCTCCCCTTTTAATTCTTTAAGAGGTAGCTGCTCTATTATCAAATTCACTTGTCCAATTTCTACATTGGCTGCTTGGTCCTCAGATGGTTATCTTTCTTCTTCTGCTTTATATTTTGTCTTCCCTTGCTAGAATAAAAGATCCTTGGGAGTGGTGACATTCTTGTTTTCTTATATTTATATACCCATGTGTAGCACAATACCTTGTCCATAGCAATAATTTAATTAATATTTGTTGAATTTAATTTTAAAAATTAAATTTAAAATGCTTCTTAACTGGATGAATTTTATTCTCTCTTGATTAAAATTTTTTTGGTTTACATATCATACAATTGCAGAATCTGTATAGAGTAGAAAGTTTCTGTCACAGACAAAAACCCCTGAGTTTTTATGTTCTGTGTTCCTCACATCCTAGGTCCCAGCTTCTTAAACTGTGAGGCCATGATACCTTATAGCATCTTATAACTGAATGTGGGGTCACAAAATTATGATTTATTATCAGTAGATCTTTGATTTATAAATCTATTTTATGTGCCTATAAACCTGAGGTCACTTAAAATTTCTCAGAGGGTGGGGGGAAGTTTGAGAAAGTTTAAGAAACTCTGTCCTAGGCAGCTACATAAGTTGGCTAACGTAGAAGGAGTTTTCTTACCCAGATGTTCTCTATGCCAATGAATTCATAGTTGAGTCTATCATAAAGTTGACTCATAGAGTTTAGGTTCGATCAAACTCCACTACCCCACTGTTGAGAGTTTTTTTCATACAAATTGCTGTCTTGCATCTGTGATGTCAACAACTCCTGCTTGTTTCTTCAGGAGCTACTACAAATCTTCCCCTCCTTTTTTCATGAACCTGGCTCTATCTTTATCATTCTCACTCTCAAGGAAATGACCTGGACTCTTAATTTATTGAGAAGATGAAAGCCATTTAACATAAGCTCCCATACCTTCCTCTTTACCTTAAAATCTCTATCTGTGCCCTCCCCTTCTTGGGAGTAGTGCCTCTGTGGCTTCCACTTCTTATATTTCTGTGAGCCATGGAAGCAAAGGGGGGAGGCCTGCATAGTCTTATCATTTTGTAATAGTGCCTTAGTGAGTGGATAAATAGGGAAGAGGTCTCCATGGGGCCCAAGGAATTGTGGTTCTGGAAGTTGGTGAGAAGGGGAGTAGAATTATATGGAAACCATCTACATTCTAGCTGCTCTTAGAAGGATATCAACAGAGACCTTCTGCTATTGGCTGTGTACTAGGGATAATAATTTTTGTATTTTGGAACTTTGATCTTCCTTTAAAGTCTTCTCAAATTTTCTTGGAGCATTTTGCATCTTTCTTTGCTCCTGTTCACAGGCTACTAGCTATACTGAATATTTGTAAAATAAATAAAATAAATTTTCTTTGTATTACACATATACATATTTTATTCTCCTTAGTAGAGTATAAATTATTTGAGCAAAGGGTCTATGTTATTTTATCTTTTTGTCTCTAGTGCTTAGCATGATAAATGGAACACAATAGAAACTTATAAATATTTACAGAAGTGACTTGAATTTTGTGAAGACATACAAACTAGACAAGGTACCATGGTCATTTTTCTGCCAGATGGCTTTATCCCCATTCAAGTCTCAACTCAACAAAGTTTCAATTGTTCCAAATTATTGTGAAATATTTTGTGGCAGTCAATATCTATGACAATGTGCTGTGTTGTCAGTCTCAGTCTTTCTAATTCATTTTTGGATGCTGAATTAACCATATTAATTATCCTTACAGCAGGAATTTTCAATGTCTGGGATCCCTTGAACTTTTAAACATATTTTGACAACTAAATTTCAGTGTAAAAAAGTATAAGACAGCTTGAAGGTGGAATAGATAGAACACTGGACCTGCAGTCAACAAGACCTGAGTTCAAATTCAGCCTTAGATGCTTATTAGCTATATAACCTTGGCATGTCACTAAATCTCTTGTCTGCCTCAGTTTCCTCAACTGTAAAATGGGGATCATAATAACAGTACATATCTCAGAGGGATGTTGTGAAAATCAAATGATATAATAATTGTAAAAGACAGCACTGTGTCTGCCCTCTAATAGATGATTTTTTTAAATTGGTAGTATTTTATTTTTCTAAATACATGGAAAGATAGTTTTCAACATTCATCTTTATAAAACCTTAAGTTTCAAATTTTTCTTCTTCTCTACCCACTTTCCCCTCCCCAACACAGCAAGCAATCTGATATAGGTTAAACATGTGCAATTTTTTAAAACATATTTTCATCCAAAAATAGATCCTTAATAAAGGCTTGTTTCTTTCCCCTTCTTCCCTCTGTAGTGCATTTTAAAAACATTATTCTGAGAATAGATCCATAGGCTCCACTAGACTGCCAAAATCGTCCATGATATAACAAAGGTGAAGAAATCTTTTTTCCCTATAGGCTTATGACTTTCAGAGATCTGAAATCACAATCTTTCATAATTATTTTTATCTTTACTTAAATCATTGATAAAATGTGAGCAAATAGGATCAAGGACAAGGCTCTGTTATAGTATATGGGAGAGGTTTCTCCAAGCTGACATTAATTTATCAATAAATTGACCAGTTCTAAACCCATTTGATAGTGTCATCTAGCATATGTCTCATTACCTTGTTCATCTTTGTTGTTGTTGTTCAGTTGTTTCAGTCATGTTGAACTGTGTGATCTTATTTGGGGTTTTCTTGGCAAAGATAAAATTATTTGCCATTTTTTTTCTTCAGCTTATTTTACAGATGAATAAACTGAAGTAAATGGAATTAAGTGACTTGCTCAGGGGTCACACAGCTAGCATACCTAAGGTCAAATTTGAACTCAAATATTCCTAACTCCAGGGACAGAACTTTATTCACTGTGCCACCTCACTGCCCCTTCTTCATCTTAGTTGAAGAAAATAAAGCATAGATTTAGAGCAGGTAAAGACTCCAACAGCTGTCTGGCTCAACTCTGTCATTTTGCAGAGGGGAGGGAAGGAAATAAGCATTTACATAGTATCTACCATATGTTAGGTACCATGCTATTACTTTACAAATATTTAATGCAGTCCTTACATTCTCTTAATTGATGTAGTTCCCTTGTCTTAAAGGGAAATTAATATAACCTAGTATGATTTACTCTTAATGAATCTATGATGCCTTAGAGTAATTAACTTTTATGTGTACTCAAAAACTATCCATTAACTAGCATAGCACAGAATTTTGTTGGAGCCTTATATTAAGTTCACCTGCTTATAACTTATAGATGATATCTTCTCACCAACCTTTAAAAAAATCGGTGAAATCTTTCAATTTACCATCTTACGCCGCGGGGGGGGGTGGGGGGGGCGGGGCACCCATTTTAGACCTTAGTTAATCTAACAGTTACATCTCAGCATCTAGTCGTCATTCTTTGGTGGTATTAGACTGTACATAGATCATTTTCCACTTCCCTATTTCTTTTTTTTTTCTTCTTCAGTTCCAGTCAAGACAACCTTCTTACTGTGCCCTCCAAATGACCTGCCAACTCATATATCCAAGCTTTCACTTATATCACTCCCTCATCTGAAATGTTCTCCCACTTGCTCTCATTTCTCCCTTCCTAGCTTCATCCCAGAATCATTTCCTCCTTCCTAGCTTTAACTCATTTAACTTTGGTCCCTTACTCAAGTTCAATATCAGCTTTCTTGTGCACAAAGAGCAGAACACTAGTCAAGGTCATAGGAGTAAAAAAAAAATTCAAGGAATTGTGACTAACATATGCATATGATCTATCAACTTCTTGGATATTTTCTCAATTTTCTTGCTAATGACAATCAGTCTCTGTTTTTCCCCTTTGGTTTTTCTCTGGCTGTCAGGCTGTTAGACTTCAACACCCATGCACATCAATAACCCCTGAAACACACTGTCCTCAAAATAATGGGAGAGGAAGATAGCACAATTAATAATATGTTTTATGCCAGGTGAGCTTCAGAAATACCGCAGGATTCAAACATTAAAAATATTTTGTGATATTTATACCCACACCCCAATATTCTAAATTGTATGTTTGTGACTTGTAAACAAATTTTCATTATTTGTTTTAGCTCTAAATTCTTTTATTTGAATTTGTTCTGCTCCTCTGACTTTGCTCTGAGCAACCTGAGTGAAGGGACAGAGTGGTTAGCTGACTTGTGAACTTGGTGGTTGAGTACTATGCTCTGGACAGTGGAAACTCAATAAATGTTTCTAGCTGAGAAGAGGAAAATAGAGCCTTTTAGCATCAACTATATATTGGCATGATAGATAATTTGCTTGCTAGCTAAATGAGTCAGAAGGAATAATCTCAATATTCTAAATGTAACATTGGGACTATCAAATCTAAATGTTTTTCTATTCATCTCTGCATACTCCATGTTCTCCTTTCCCTAAGACTGATGTAGACTTTTAGCTCAACTTTCAGCTTTCCTATCTTTATTACCCACACATATCATGACCCCAGACATAATTAAGCCTCATCCAACTACCTTATCACTTATTCTCTTTTTCCTAGTCACCCTTTCTCCTCAGTCCTTATCCTTTAATTACTTACCTCTTCTCCTGAGCTGCTTACAACTCCTGTCCCACTGTTAACATACTCTCCTTCATCCTCAGGCTCTCTTTCTGTTATAATCTTTCCACCTTCCATAATCTGACTTTCTCCTGAATATCCCATTCCCAAAGACCTTCTCCTATATTAGCCACATTACCCACAGTAATTTCTAGACTTTTGCTTGGCTATTATCACTTAATAAATGTCTCTCCTTTTAACTTTGTCATCTGACTGCACTACCTACTTCTAATTCTTGTCACCATCATAAATCAATCTCCTGGAAGTTCTTTTACTTTTCTTCATAATTCTGGTACCTGGTTCACAAATCCTTCTCTCTCAACTTTTCCTTGCTAGTATCCTCAGAGACATCAATATTTGTATTGGGAACCACTTTAACCAGCATACTTAAGTCTAACTAGATCACATTTATATACAATCCAGGTACCCAAATTAACCATCTTTTTGCAACTCACCTTGAAAGCAGAACTTTCTAGACCTTCAAAGACCAGGCTTGAGGAACTTACTCTAGTTCATTTTTGAAGTTCTGCTCTGGAACTAGATTGTGAGAGAGAGAACACAAGCTCATATAATCCAATGTCTTTTCTTGCTATCCAACCTGCCATCTTCTTTCTTTCTTTCTTTTCTTTTCTTTTTTTTTGCTGAGGCAATTGGGGTTAAGTGACTTGCCCCAGGATTCACACAGCTAGAAAGTATTAAGTGTCTGAGGTCAGATTTGAACTCAGGTCCTCCTGACTTCAGGGCTGGTGCTCTATCCACTGCACCAACTAGCTGCTCCATCTTCTTTCTTTTTCACTAGTAAAATAATCCTACCATTACTTTTGGTAAAGGCAAGGCTTCCCTATGGCTCTGTTCACCAACTCTGTCACTTCTTTTCTCAAAACATGCTTTCTAAGACATGAATCTTTTAAATGTGCTTTTTTATTAGAATGTCAACTGTTTCCATTTTTATTCATATCCTCAGTGCTTATCACAGAACTTGGAATATAGTTAAGTCATTAAAATGAAGCCTTCTATATGTCCATCATCTTGGTTCCTTAAATTCTTAATTCCTACAATTTGACCTTCATTATATTTCAAGAGCTATCCACGTGGCATCATTTTAGACCTCAGTGCCACTCAGAACTGTTTCATGTCTGAGATATTGAATTGTGGAAATGTCCCTTGTGAACACAATTTTGCATACTCTCTCCCCCATTCCCTTACTTATTCTTTATCCTCATTAGGACCTTTGTTCTTTTGATTTTGCTCTGTTTCTGCCATCTATTAACTCCATTCAGGCCTCAGGTTTCTTCCTAATAAGTCTTGACTTTAAGTTAGTGATTCCCTTTCACCCACCTTTGACCTTTCTTACTAATTGGTAACTCCTACCATCTGTCTCATCTGTTCCTACTACTCAGCTGCCAAATGCTACTGTAGGAAACTATAAAAATATATAACCTGGCTTCAATGTGAATTTAGGCTAATCCCAGCTAAACAAACCTCTAATTTATAGGAATCATTTTATTCATTTCTTATTAGTTTTCTAACTTATTGCCAGAGTAGCTATTCTAAACTATTTTCCCCTCCTCAAACCTCCAACTTCCCCCTTGCTCTCAACAAATGACTTCACCTCCTACTATACTGAAAAAACTAAAAGCCAGACGTGAATTCCCTTAACTCCCCTTCTCTACTTCTCTAAATTTCCTTAGACATCTTCTCTTTTTGCATTTCTTCTTGCATTTGAGATTTCATAACCTTTCACATTACCTTGTCTTCTCACTTACCCTAACTTTATCAATCATTTGCCAAATCTTGTCCTTTCAACTTACACAAAATCTCTTTTTCTCCCCCTTTTTCCTTCCTTCTTTCTTTTTTTCTTTCTTTCTCTGTTTCTCTCTCTCTCTTTGTTTCTCTTCCTTTCTCCCTCCCTCCTTTCCTTCCTCTCTTCTTCCCATCCTTCCTTCCTTCCTTGATAATCAGATATACAGGGTCACACAGCTAGTAAATGTCTCTAGTCAAATTTGGATTCAGGTTGTCCTGACTCCAGGATCAGTACCCTATCCACTGTTCTTTCTACCTATCTTTTATATGGACTCCTTTCTATTCCCATAGGTGCTTCTTGAGTTCAAACCCTCCTTACCTCAACAATTCTTATTGTCTCACAAATTCCCCATTCTAGTTCATCTGTGCTCACAATGATTTTTCTTTAGCACAGATGCAAACATATTACTCCTATATGTAATAAAATGCTTTTTGTTTGTTATTGTTCAGTCATTTTTTACTCTCCATGACCCCCTTTGGGTTTTTCTTGGCAGAGATATTGTAGTACTTAGCCATTTCCTTTTCTAGCTCATTTTACAAATGAGGAAATTGAGGAAAACAAGATTAAGTGATTTACCCAGCATCACACAGCTAGAAAGTGGCTGAAGCTGGATTTAAACTCAGAGAGATGAAATTTTCTGACTCCAGTATCGGCACTCTATCAACTATGCCCCCCAAACTCCCTCATTGCCTTTGTGATAAAAATGTAAACCTCTCTGTTTATCATTTTAAACCATTCATAACCTTGCTACAATCTAGCCAAACTAGTCTTTTCTCTTTTCCTTATATAGCTACCATGTTCTAGGCTCATTTTCTCAGAATCAAGCTGCTACATCTTCTCCTCAGGGTCTTAGGAGTACCTCCTTAGGAGATGGGTTGTTTTTCTTTAATGCCATAAATTTAATCTCTAATGAATATCTAAAGGATATTCCCCCCACCACTTAGTGCCAGTTACTAGCACTCCATTTTACTATCTAACACCAGTTAGCTTTCCCAAAGGAATATTTACTTTAAAGATACAGAAATAGCAAAAGTATATACATTTCCCAAAAACTTAGGATGGGGTAGTGGGTTATTCCCCATCCCATTTTAATCTCTGAGGAGAGAAGGCAGAATTTCTCTATATGATGTGAATATGAACAAATTCAATGTTCATTGTTCAAAAACAATGCTGTGGTCAAATGAATCTTCACCTCAGCAATCACTGGGCTGCATCTTCTCTATCCTTGGGGCATTGATCCTAGGATGGCTGCAAAATCCAGTACAGATTTGCCTCTTAATCTTTTGAACTCCTAGAGGTCAGCTTGTCTGACATTTCAAGCCTCATAATCATTGATTGTCTCCATTTTCTTTCCTCACCCCCCCAAAAAAGAATTTTGAAGCAAAAGGCAAAAGTCTATATTCATAGGGTAACATGTGAGTCTCAAAGCATTTCCTCTAATAGCATTATCTCTTGCTGAACACCATTAGTGAAGGAGTTAAAGTTCTACAGTTGCAACCCAATTTATTGCCCATCAGGTAGTCAGCAGATCAGAACCAGTTACAGAATGTCTGAAATCTTTCCAATGCATTTTCACTAAATGTTATGATGACTCTCCTGGGTGGGGAGGACAGAGAAGGAACAAAACAAAACAAACAAACAAAAAAAAAAACTTTCCCACACCCAATAAATGAATTTGCATAGACTCATTTCTTGCTTTGAAACGTATTCTTTCCACAACTCCACAAACTAAAAATTTCTTTCAGGTTCTAATTCATTTTCTATTTCTATTTCCTCCTTTGAACTTTTTGTGGTTCATTCCACTGAAAACATATTATTTCCTATACCACTTTAACTAGATCCCTGCTTTACTCTTTTTATTGCATACCTTGTTTCCTATTTATGCATATATTTTATCTTCTCCTTAAATTGTAAGCTACTTGAAGGCAATAAATAGGTTGTCTTTCATCTCTGTATCCACGTAGCATAATAGCTTGCATATAATAGGCCACAGATATCAATGTTAGTTGAATTGAATTGTATTTCATTTATGATGATGGAGAATGTTCAAAGAGTTTAATAGTTTAATCAGAGGAAGAGTAAAACATGAAAATCAGGTATCCTCTAAGGCTACAATTCAGATTATTATGAAAATTCTGGAACTCTCCTTGAACTTAAAATTGTATGTTAAATGCCCTAATTCAGAACTCATAATGTGCTGTTCTATATGCAAATTTAAAATATGTAAAGGTTATTATTTGATATACATTAGCATAATGGATATAATCTCAATTTGCTTTTTTATTAAATGGCCAAATATGCTCAAAGATAATTCATGCTTTTGTTGTTACTTTTGTTTCACAATAGAGAAATAGAAGAAAAATCTAGGCATGCAAGATGCTTCTTGCTTGCAGGTCCTCTGGGACTCAGATAGAATCTGTTCCTGTGAGGAATGAGAAAACTTTAAGGGTCTTTGGAGATGGACCAAGAGAAAGCCTCCTGAAGGAGGAGAAAGGCAACTAATGAAAGCCTTTGGGACAATGGGCCATACTACTATGCAAAAAAGTGACAAGAGCAGATCCCTGTCTATTGGAGAAGTATAAAGAAACAACTATGTCCTTCTGAGTTTTTGTTGTTGTTGTTGAAGAAAGGAGAATGAAAACAAAACAATGTTATTTTAATAAAAAAATTTCTTTTTTGGGGGGATTTAGAATTTATTTTTAATTAGGGAGTTCATGTTTTCTCCAGTTATTTTACATTTGATGGCAAGATGCATCTACAGGTAATAAAAATAGATGTTTTTGATGTTAAATGGTAAGGTGGAAATTGTTAGCAAATAATTCAATCTTATTCAGTTCAATGAAAAAAATTATTTAGTAACTACTGAGTACAAGTATTAAGTGCTATCTTTGGTACTGAGATTCAGGAACCTTACATGCTAAACGGGTATACAAATAAGTAGAGGTAAAGCAGTTTGAGAAGAAAAGGATTCTTTTTTACAACTGGTTTGATGGGAAAGGCAGTGTGGAGGAGGTGACACCTGAGCTGAGCCTTGAATGAAGATAAAGATTGTGAGTCATGGAGGTGAAGAGAGGGTGCATAATTAGATATCAGGAAGTATAATTAGATGTTCTCAATTTATGTGCCAGTAATAGGTCCTGTGATGCTTAGCTGTACGAGTTGTGATCGACAAGAATCCTCAATTAATATAATTGCAAATAGTGAGTTAATTAAATTTTTGCATAAATTTTACATTTCTAGTAAGATTTGATCTTGACTAATTTCTCATATTGTGTTTTAGTTCTTGAGAAATCTTTTGGTAAGTTTATTCCATAAACCTGGAAAAGAAGCTTTTTCTTCATTTTAACTTGAATTGAGGGATTTTTTTTTTAATTTGGACTTTGTAGCTAGTTGATTATCACTTGTGACTTTGGGGATTGATTATCATAGAAATAAGTGAACCTGTTTTGAAAGCTTGTTTATTTGCTGCCATTTTAGTTCAAGTCCCAATCACTATTCACAGAGATTATTTTTAGACTATATTAGAAGACTATAGTCTGGAGAAAGGAGTGAGATTAGAGACTTTCCATAGCTCTCCCTCACTTAAATCCAATTCGCTTGCCCATTATGGAATCACCTCATGTCATGGTCCTCTTTGAGAATGAAGGGCAAACAACAACAGTAACAACCCTGCATCAAGTTTTTCTCCACTCCAATCTATCCCTTACACAGCTGTTAAAATGGTTTTCCTAAAGTGCAGGTTAAACTTTGTCATTCACTGTTCAATAAAATCAAATAAATGAATGAATAAAAAAGTACTCAGTGAAAGAATAGTTACTAAGTGCCAAGCACTATGTTATGCAATGGGGGTATGAATAGAGAAAATGAACTATTTCTGTTCTCAAAAATCTCCTACTTTAATTGAATGAGATAGCACTTAAAGTTTGTCTGTAGGATAGGAGAAAAGACTGGAAGTTCTAAGAATGCAGTAGTAGAGCATCCATGAATTTTTAGTTTACATGAATGGGTCAGATGACAGTACTGGGGACAGAACGGGATAAAGGCAGGGCAGATAATAAGGTCAGGCAGTCAGCCCTCAGTTTCATCTAAAGGAACTAAGTTCTTGACTTTCCTTCTGATCTTAGCTATGTAAGCAGTCAAGTGGCATGGGTGAGGAGAGAAGAATAAAGGGAGAAGGATGACCCTGATGATAGCAAGTCTTCACAACTTAGCTCTGATCTACCTTTATAACATTAATATTCCTGACCTTGTGCATTCTACAATCCAGACAGATTTTTTTACTGCTCTCTCTCTCTCTCTCTCTCTCTCTCTCTCTCTCTCTCTCTCTCTCTCTCTCTCTCTCTCCCCTCCCTTTCCCCTTCTTGAGATCAGATTGTTTCATTTGTTTTTTCTATGTCCCCCATATCTTTCTTATGGGCATGGCACATAGGAAATACTTGCTGAATTGAAAAAAGAGGAAATGGAAAATGAACATCTTGCCCAAGTAAGGTTTGGTTTCTCAACCATTGGTTTTGATATCATAATCATGAATTCTTTAGAAGAATGTGTTTGACAGGGACATGGACTTAAGATATGAGTATTTCATTTGCTTTTTTACGTCTCAGTTTCTTTATCTCTGCATTTAGCAGAAATTCTGCTTCAAAAGTTTGCTTGGAGTCAGGTTTTATTGCTTACAAACCATGTCCTTTATCTGGTCAATGTAGAACATCCTTTGTCCCACTTGATCCTCAATCTTTGACTTAGAAGTTGTTATAGGACCTGGTGAGCTATGATTACCATGATTCCCATCATAGTATGTTTTGTAGCTTCTACGACTTTTTAAAAAAAAAATGATAATTATTAAGAATGTGTGTTTTCTAGAATTCTGTAACTGTAAGTACTGGGGCAGCTCGATTACACAGTGGATAGATTACCAGCCCCAAAGTTAGGAAGGCTCATCTTCCTGAGATGGTTTCACTTACTTTTTTGCATTATCATTTATTTATTTCATGTTTTGTTTTACCTAATAGCATGTAAGAACAATTTACAACATTTATTTTTAAATTTTTCAGATCCAAATGTTCTCTCTTCCTCTCTAATTCCTTCATTGAGAAGGCAAGCAATTTGATATAGGTTATACATATGCATATACATGTGTAGTCATTCAAAACATTTTTTCATATTAGTCATGTTTTAAAAGAATATATTGACCAACTCTAAGAAAAATAAAGAAAGTAAAAAAAAAAGTATACTTTGATGTATATTCAGACACTAGCAGTTCTTTCCCTGGGGATGGAAAGCATTTTTTCATAGTTTTTCAGATTTCTCTTGGCTCTCTGTATTGTTGAGAATAGTAGTAACATTGGTAAGTCATATGACCTCAGACACTTATTAGCTGTGTGATCCTGGGCAAGTCATTTCACCCTGTTTGCTTCAGTTTCCTTATTTGTAAAATGAGCTGGAGAAGGAAATGGCAAATCACTCCCAGTATTTCTACCAAGACCCCAAATGGGGTCATGAAGATTGGGACATGACTGAAATAACAGAATAACAAGGGCAAGTACCATCTTTCCTCTATGGAATGCCAATGAATTGATATTGTTTTCTAGAGAATAAATACATGTTAGCAAACAATTAATATTACTTTAATAATAACTGGGGTTTCTATTCCATATTAAGAGTATTTTTATTGAAAAATTTATTCTCTCCTCAAAAGAATCTTATTCTATAGGTATTCACATATAGACAAATCTCTCTCAAGGGGCCTTTTATCCCTATTTTAGAAAATCATCTAATGCTACCTTCCTGCACTGTTCCTGTAATGTAGCAGCAGAAATCCCTGAGTAAACCTATACCCATGTTAATTGGCTACTATCCCATATACTTATATAGTTTTAGTTAATTCTCACTTTCTTTTGCTTTTGCAAGCTGAGTTCTTCTTTCTCCACAATTATAACTTTCTTAAAGGCTTCACTTGAATATAATTGGAACTTTGGATCATAGATCAGGACCTCTGTATTTTCTTTCTTAGATAACCTTGATTAAATTGAGAAATATTTCAGTCCCCAATACATATTTTCATCCCCTTCAACTAATGACAAAGATCCAAAAAAAAATACATCTGAAAGCAGAGGAAGCTGATAACATTTTGTTCCCCATTAATTATCATCCTGGAGCTCTGGAAAAGGAGAAAGCATATAAGATATGGTTATTTCCCCAGGGAAAACTGGGAAGATATCTTGGGAGCTGCCATATCATTATCCCAGTAAGTTTGCAGATTTGGAAAACTATAATGCTCCCTTCTTGTACTCAGCCTTATACTTATACAAAATGTCCTTTAATAAATCTCATTTGGACATTCTAATATGCCCAGGCTTTCTTTTTTACTCTTCCTCAATGCTGATAATGAGTTATTATACAATCATGCATTTGAAGAGGCCTTTGCCACCAAATGTAGGAATTGAAATGGGAGAAAGAAGCCAATTAAGTCTCCTTCTTAATTTCAAATTCCTAGAACTCACAGAGAGAGGGGAGGTCCTCATTCAGATTGCTGCTGGGAGTGACCCTAAGTCAGAAATATATCCAGAAATTGGAACATTATTTTTCTACTCTGCTTTTAATGAATTCCATAGTGGAATAGATATAAGAAGACAAGAGTACATTGGGTCTATAACCTGCAGACTTAAAGAATTGAAAAATTATGGTGGTTATGATAAAAGAATTGTTCAGAAGAGCTTGACATTTGATAGGTGTTGTACTTCATGATGGAGGAATGGAGATTAAGAGATTACCGAAGAGACCTAGACTCTGACCCACTTATTTTAAATATGGAAAAAAAATGCATAGAGATGAGGTGAGAAAACTCACATAGCTGATAAGTGTGTGAGATGAGATCTAAGTCCAGTGCCCCATCCACTGTGCAAACTGCCTTTCATAAAACCAAAGGCATATATTCAACTTCTTGAGCTGTTTGACAGTGCAATTGATTGTTCTCCTGCTCCTTAGAAGTACACAAATGAAAACTAAATTTCTGGGATTATGAAGACTTAGCCATTGACACTAAGTATGAGGTTGGACTCTCTGACCTCTGGTCCTTCTGAAATCTCATTTCTATGCTTTTAACCTTGCTGAGTTTTTTTTCTTTCTGATGGTATCTTTCTCTTTTGATTGCTCATTTATTAGTTTTGGAGAAATTGGGATTGATTTTGGCTTTATTTTTGGATGTCCCTGGGGAAAAATGTCTAACTTTTAACTTATTCAACCAGAATAAACATCTTAAGTTTAGAGTATTGTATCATCAGAATGATGATTCCTTTCATATTCCTGATTCTGGCTTTCTGTAAGCACCCTTAATTCTGATCATTTTTATGCTCAAGTACTTTCTACATTGATTGGGAAACCTTAATGAGACCATCATGAGGTATCCTCTTAAGAGTAAGACTTTAGGTTGTCCTAAAAGAGTTATGTCATATACCACAATGTACCAGACATTGTGCCAAATACAATGAGAGAAACAGTTCTTACTCTCAAAGAGTTTGCATTTTATCAGGGCAGAAAACAAGTACATATACAAATATATATATATATATATATGTGCATATATATATATTTGTATATGTACTTGTTTTCTTATATATATATATATATTCTTTTATATATATAATATATATAAATATAAAAAAGAGAAAAAGAACAAATACAAATAAATAAAAATTATTTAACTACAAGATAGCTAAGGAGGGAGGACACTAACAGCTGGGGTGAATCAGGAAAGTAGTGCCTGAATTGAATCTTGATGAAGAGATGGATTCTATGGAACAAAAGTGAAAAGAGGGGCATTGTAGAAGCAAAATCCCATGTTTCTTCTCTAATAGTTTAACTGCAGTTTTCTCCACTTAGAAAGCTGTAGTAGATAAATCCATAGGTCCCCAAGGTCTTTGAAAAAAGAAAATATTCAGACTAGAGGAATTTATAGTGAGAGAGAACTCTAAGGAATATTTGGTTCAGTGTCCTATCTTAAGGCAACTACATTGTTATTTTCTCTGATTTATAGATATGGCAATAGAGTATCAGAGACCTGTCCAAGGTCTTTTCCCTCTATTATACTTTGTCTCTCAAGATACTCACTCAGAGGGACTTATATTTACAGGAGTCCCATGTGCTATGAATATCATGAAGTGCTTACAGGAAGCCCTCTTAAAGTAGCACAATTTGATGTGGCATTTTATAGACGTGAAAGGGCCCTTCCAATGTTGAAATTCTCCAATTCTAGGTGGTAATTGAGTCAAGTTGCATTAACAAACTTTTGTTTGTTTTTAAATAGTATTTTATTTTTCCAAACACATGCAAAGATAGTTTTCTCCTCCTTCCTCAAGACAACAAGCAATCTGATGTAGATTAAACATGTGCAGTTCTTCTAAATGTATTTCTGTATTCATCATGCTGTGCAAGAAAAATCAGATCAAAAGAAAAAAAAAACATGAGAAAATCCAACCAACCAAACAACAACAACAACAAAAAGGTGAAAATATTATGTTTTGATCCACATGCAGTTTCCATAGTTCTTTCTCTGGATGTGGATAGCACAAGTCTATTGGATCAAAATACATTTATTAAGCAATTAGATACTGTGCTAAGTGTTGGGAATGCAATGAAAGGCAACAAATCAACCAAAAAACTAGACCCTGCTCCTGAGGAGTCTAATGGAGAAAATAAATGCAATGTGTCTACAAAAAAAGATATGTATAGACTACCTTGGAGATAATCCCAGAGGGGAGAACTGGAAAAGGCTTTTTGTAGAGGATGCTAGCAAAAGAAGAATTAGAGTGTATGAGAATTAGAGTACTATTTCCATCTATATCTCTCAGCAGAGCAGAGAGAGCCCTGACTGGTTAGCCTTGCATTTTTGAGACTAAATCCTGACTCTTTTTGGTGTTAACATCTCACATATCTATTGAAATAACTAAGCTTTTACCTTTCAATTCAGTTGTCCTCCATTTTCTCCATTCTGGTGTATTGTGTAATTAGCATTATGACTAATTATTGTCAGTCATAAAGTCAGTTCTAGGTCCAATTCTGAAGGCTATGAAGTTTGCCTTTGGTAGCTGTCTCCCTTGGATAGTCATTCTTCAGGCCTCTCATCAAAGTCTTGTGGTTCCTGACCTGACATCTTTATGCTACTCCTAAGGCATGCTCAATGCTGCGTGGTACACCATGTTGCCCTTACCCTGGTCTTCCTTTCCCCATTCCTTATTTTCCTAATAGCTCATTAGCCAATTCATGCCTTTCAAAGTAAAAATTACTCTCATTTGTGTATAGGATAAAAAGAGTCAAAGGGTTCTATTCAGAAAAAAATACAATGCTCCTATAATCTCATAGATTTACAGACTCTTGGAACAAGAAGGCATTGTAGAGGGCCTTTAGTTTAACCTACTATCCAGTGCAAAAAAAAAAAAAAGTTCATCTACAATCTCCCTGTTAGTTAATCATTCAGTCTCTGCCTATATGTGCCTGATGACAGGGAAGGATATCACATCCTCATAGGGTAAACCTACCACATCACAAGAGAGTTCTAATTATTGAAAAACTCCAAATCTGTCTTCTTATCATTTTCACCTGCTGATACTAGTTCTCCTCTCTGGAACTACATAAAATCAGCCTAATTCCTTTTCTAAAACTATCTCAGGTCCTACTTTCACTCTTCTTTTTTTTCCCCTAGGCTGAACTTCCTCAACTCTTTTAGCTTATTTTTATAGGACATGTTTTTGAGGTACCTTCACCCTCCCTATGTCTGGATGCTCTCCAGTGTGTCTTTCAAATAGATGGGAATGTCAAAGAGAACATACTCTTAGCAGGGAGAAAGAAGGGATTAGAGACAAAGCTCACAATTACTATAATTGAAACTTCCTCAAATGGATGGACTTCATGATGTCAGAGCCAGAAAAGGAGGAAATAAGGACCTAGCAAACATTATGATGATTAAAATAGACACATGGTTAGTTCCAAGTCAGACTCTTTTCTGTTGTCCAGAGGAAAGGGGAAATGAGCATTTAATGGAACTACCAGCTGTAGACAGGTTCAGTTTTCCCTCTTGCCATCCAAATGGTTTCTTCTCTATAGGACATGATTTTTGCTAATATTTTTGTGTTCCTTCCTGACATTCTGAAAGGACACAGAAATGGTGAGAATGGTTAATCTCAATGACAACTTCACCTACTATGAAGGTATATTGGAAAGAGTGTGGGACTTTAGGTCAGGAGGGACTGGTTCCTCTAATACTAGTGTTATGACCCTGGGCAAATCATTGAGCCTGTTAGAGCCTCAATTTCTTCATCTGCAAAATGGGAGAGATAGCATGAATACCTTTCTTCCAGGGTGATAGTATAGGTCATGTAAGGTAAATAAGATAGATATATCTATAGATAGATAGGTGTATCTACCCATTAAGTGCCTTGCAAACAAACCACAAGCTACAGGGGTTGTGTATGGATCAAATAAGGTAATTAGAATAGACAGATAATTGTATCTACCTATAGAAATCCATCCATTTATCTATTTATCTATCTATCCATCCATCCATCCATAGACGTCTTTCTAGATAGGTAGGTCTGTTTATCTATCTATTTATCTAGCTATCTATCCAGTGCTTTGCAAACAAAGCAAAAGGATTTTTGTATGGATCAAATGAAAGAAATAGTATAGCTAAATAAGTATATCTACCTATACATAGACATCCATCCATCTATCTATCTATCTGTCTGTCTATCTCTGTCTATCTTATAGATATCCATCTACCTATTTATTCAGTGCTTTGCAACGAACTACAAGGTACTATATAAATACTAGCTATTATTATTAATATTATTCCTCTATCTATTTGCAATGTCTAACATCCACATGCGCACATTTGGTTTACTACTCACGTAAATGGGAAGCTTGTAAAATCCCCCTGGTGTTTTTATTGGCTTGGGTTTTTGCTACCAATGTCATAATAATTTTACTGTTCCCATTCCTTGGGTAGAGAAGAGTTTTTTTGTTGTTATTTGAAAATGAATCAGCATTCTAGTCCTCATGGCTTTGGTTAGTTGGAAGTCAGTTTAGGAAAATATTTATGGGTGTCACCTTCCTCTTTAAACCTCCCTTTTTAAGTGCTTTATTTCTTCACAGATACACTAACTGGCCACAGGAGAAAGATGTGGAAAGAACAACAATAGTCACAAATAATAATTTATCTTATTAAACAAATTATTGATATCTTTTGTTTCTGCATCCCTTTCATTTCCTACTCTTATCTTCCCCAATCCTACCCAGAGAATCATTCATTGAAATAAAAAAGAGAGAGAGAGGAAAGAAAGCAGAACAAGAACACATCATTCAAATTTGGCAGAATATACAGTGTTTCTTATCCATTGTTCCCCACCTCTTCAAAGAAGTGGAATAGGAGGTGGATGAGAAAGGGGAGTGGGGAGAGGAGAGGAGAGAGACAGAGAGATGCATTTTCATATCTCTTCTTCCCTAGCCAAACTTTTAGTTTTTGTTCTTTCCATTTACATTGTGTTTATTATTTTCTGGGTTCCATTTATTTCAATAGCCTGTATGCTTTTAGAGCCTCAAGATTAACAAAGCACATACACACACACACACAAAACCTGTGAGAAGGGCAGGGTTAGTGTTGTAATCTCTATTTCAAAATTAAGAAAGTGAGACTCCAAGAGGTCTCTCAGTCTCTCTTGATTTAGTGATTTAAGTGACTGTCCAGAAATATATGGCTAGTGTGGGAAGCAAACCAAAGATCTACCATGCTCTCCAGCTATGCCTCCTACATCCATTACTTATTCAGTTGTTTTATAGAACTTTATATTTACTGGTATTTAATGCAATATTATTGGATTTAGCTCAGTGCTCTAGGGCAAAGGCTGGCATACTATAGCCTAAGGGTCAAATCCTGCCTGCTGCCATTTTTTGTGCAAGCTGTGAGCTAGCAAGACCCCTGTTCTAAACCACAGATGTATTTTTTTGCATACTGATTGTGACATTCAATGTATTCTTTCATTCTTTGTCTCTCTGTCTCTCTTTGTCTCCCTCCCTACTTTCTCTCTCTGTATTTCTAGTTTTCTCTCTCTCTCCTTTCCTGGTATTCTAGATTTAGGAGACCAAATTATCAGATGTTCAGGCACTCAGAAACCAGGGAGGACACTTTCTTAGCTGTGAGTTGATTACCTATTTTGTTTTGGTTTTAGCCTGGGATTTTTCAGTGTAAACTGACAAAACTTCTAATATGGAAATTTCCTCCAACAATACAGATTGGTAACTCTAGCACGTAATCTTTTTCTTTAAGAAAAAAAAAATTATGAACTAGAAAATAATCAACAACCATGGCATATTTCCATGACAATGGCCAAAAAATGAGTTGTAACAAAACTTCAAATTCATGACATTGAGCTTATTTCTTTTGCTATATTATTATTATTACTATTTTGCTGAGGCAATTGAGGTTAAGTGTCTGAGGCCAGATTTGAACTCAGGTTCTCCTGACTTGAGTGCTGGTGCTCTATCTACTACGCCACTTAGCTACTCTGCTTTTGCTATAATATTAAATATATGCTGGTAGTATGCATGTTACCCTGTCTATCTCCTCTATGTATTTTTAAAATGTCTAACATCTAATTTTAGAAAGCTTCCTGGACATCTGATAGCTTAAATAGTGACCTAGTCAACTGTAGGATTTGAACTCGTCTTCCAGATTCCAAGACCAGCTGCCCCAAGTTCTTCCCAAAATGGGTGTGTGGATCACAGTTTAAGTAATTGAGGTTTTTATGTTGAAATGCAAATTATGGATTTTAAACATTTCGAATGTTTAAGGGAAGATACTGGGACTTTCTAGGGCATTCTGATGATCGTTTTAAAATATATACAACATATTGTGAATCCCCAAATTATGAAACAAAAAGAATATAATGGACCAGATTTTTTGGAATAAATAATAAGGGGGAGGGAGACAGGAACTATGATTTCTTCCATTTAAGCAACTTCTAAAGGAGGAAATGTCCTTTTCTGATGCAACAAACACTATCTGTGCAGTTTATATTCTTAGAGAGTTAAATGACTAAGATCACACTGTCAGTCTGTGTCATAGACAGGATTTGAACCCAGCTCTTCCTAGTTTCTTTCTTTTCTTTTTTGGGGGAGACAATCAGGATTAAGTAATGGCAATCAGTATTACATAGCTAGTAAATACCTTTGGTTGGATTTGAACTCAGGTTCTACTGATTCCAGGTCTGGCATTTTGTCTGCTGTACCACTTATCTGCCCCTCTTCCTAATTCCAAAGTAGGTTTGCTATGCATTCTTTGGTAACAGTTATGGTGATAGTGATGATGACCTGTGTAATGTAGTCTTGGGTGGACCATGTTCATTCTTGGCAGATGTCTCCAAATCCCCCAAACCTTTGACTTCCTTTGGCATCATTCAGAATTTTCTGAGGGAAATATCTTTTATAATGTAGCTTGATTACAGTTGGGGATCAGAGAGATGAGTAACGACTTCAACCCTTATGTAAATGCTCCAGCTACTCATGCATAGCAGGTACAGGACGGCTTTCATTTTACACACAGAAAAATCAGAAAACACATGAAAGATTCATGATAATTTGAGCACAGGTGATGTGTTTCTCTCTGATATTTATGCCCCATTTTGGGATCTATATGTCTTTGGCTTAGAAGCAAAAACCTCCCAAAACTTGGGGACGTCAGAGAGGTAGCTTGCTTGACATTTCAGTGAGTTCTGCTTTCACCCCCAGGAACGCATATATAGTTCCAGTTTGATGATATTACCCTAAGGGATTGGGTTTCTTCCAGAAGGGAAATAAACTGGGGCTTGCAAATCCCATCAGATTTACACTGTCCATGTAACTCACAAAAGTGTCAGAAGAAAAATCCAAGTCTTTTCTTTCCATCTTTTAAGGGAACTAAGTGATTCAGAGGATAGAATGCCAGACCTAGAATCAGAAAGACCTGAGTTCCAATTGATCTTAGATACTTCTTAGATGTATGAATCTGGGGCAAGTCATTCTACCTTTCTCTGCCTCTGTTTCCTTATCTGTAAAATGGGAATAATAATAGCATCTATTTCCCAAGGTGGCTGTGAGGATCAAATATGTGTTAATATTTGTAAAGTATTAGTAAAAGTGGTAAAGTAATATTTGTAAAGTGCTTGACATATAGGAGACAATCAATGCTTGTTTCCTTTGTTTCCTTGTTTTTCTTCCTCCCTTATATTGTGGCTCAGTAACAAGCATGTGTATGTGACCATGTGCCAGGTACTGTTTGTGCTCTTCTAGCTATAGGATTGCATGGAAAATCTTCTCCTCAATACACTGGTGCTTTCTTTTCTACCTTCCCTGTCTCTCTGTAAGAATGTGGTCTGAACTCTCTAATAATTAAATTTTATCCAAAACATCTCCCTTCTTTGAGCAGTTAAACTCTAAGAGTTCTCTAAGAGGACTTCCTAGGAACTTGATATCGTCTAAGAAACCCTCCCTTTATCCAGAATGTTGGAGTTTAGGAACTGCCACCACTTAGTCATGTATTTCTCCCCTTGGCTGGCATCTCTGGGCCTGAGAGGGACAGAAGTACCTCCTGCTATTTCTCTAGCTGCATAGGTAAAAGAATGTACAATTACTGTCTCTCCCTCCCCCCTTTATCCTACAGGTGCCACCAAGAGCTGAAGGGAAGAGACTAAATAAGCACACAGGTTGTCCTTGACTATGGGCTCTAGTGTGTTCTTAGCTCTGAAGTTTTCTGGTCTGTATTTAGGGCTCTCAGAATTCCTTTGAAAAGGGCCTGTTCTTATGACTTCCACTCATAGCCTAGTGCAAAGGATGAATCTAACCCATAATAAACCCAGAGCCAACCAAACGACCCTTAGTGTTCAAGAGATAGCCCCAGTTCTCTCAGGGATATCCTCAATGGTTATGCCCCACACTATCAAAATCCTAAGCAAAGTTCACCTCCCTCTAAACTGGAAGCTCCCTTGATCAGTCTCCAACACAGCACTTATAGAGTACTTTCCTTACAGCACCCTAATGCAGTAAACAGCACAAGTTTCATCTGCATTTTACTGATGACGAAAATTATGCTACAAGGGAGGTAACTTGCTGAAAATCACACTACTATTAAGCAAGAGAGCTGAGACTGGAAACCAGGTGTTTGAACCCAGGCTGGTACTCTTGGTGATTACAGTCTCCAAATCAAGTCAATAACCAAACATTATGTGCATACTATGTCCCAGAAACGATGCTAACCTCTGGGAATTCAAATACAAGCAGAATGAAAGAGAAGGCAAGGAGTTTACATTCTAATGGGGAAGATAAAACATTAAAAGGAATTGAAAGTGGAGGGCGTGAGGGTACCCCATGTGGGAAGCTGTAGAGAGAAAGTCCCATGGAGATGAATCAGTAGTGCAACCTGGAGAAGAATGAAGACATCACTTGTTTGGATCTGCTCTTTAAATGAAGATTCTAGGAGGGACCAGCTAGTCAGACAGAGAAGTCCCAGGGGCAGAGGGCATTTGCAATGTGAGGAGTGGTTCAGGAATAGAGGGAGCTTCTGGGATGAGGAGATTGCTATGGGAAAGTC
The DNA here is from genome assembly GCA_023553655.1 of Myrmecobius fasciatus. Classification (NCBI taxonomy): domain Eukaryota; kingdom Metazoa; phylum Chordata; class Mammalia; order Dasyuromorphia; family Myrmecobiidae; genus Myrmecobius; species Myrmecobius fasciatus. The sequence goes on from JAJPUD010000716.1 coordinate 270,086, forward strand.
CTGTGGAGACAAGTTAGCAATGTAGCAATGTAATGAGGAATGGTCCTGGAAGGCCAATGATGAGGTATTTATGGAGAAAATATTATGGATGGGATAGGAGGGGGGGAAGTTCAGGGATGTTTATCACAAGCAAATAGAATCCCCAATGATCAAGGATGAGAATAAGAGCTGTAATTAGGGTGTGGTGACCTGACATGGAGTGGTAAAGTGGGCATCTTTCCTCTTAAAGTTATGGTAGTCCAGAGGCTAAACTCTCTGGGATGTCTGTGATTTAAGGAAAAGAGTGTTGGATTTAAATTATGGGACACAGACTCCAACATTATTTCTGTCACTTACTAATTAATTATAACTCCGAGAAAGCTACTTTATCTCCCTTAGTCACCATTCCCTTACCTGCAAGATGAAGGTGTTAGACTATATGACCAAAGCAAGTCAATGAATTTCTCTGAGAGTTACTTTTCTTACCTGTAAAATGGGGATTTTGGACAAGGTATCCTTTGCCAGCTCTAAATCTATGGTGCTCTGAAACTATGATCTCATGCTCTCTTCTGGCCTGTGGCACAATCCTACCCTGCTCTCTGACAGTCATCCTGGATGTAATCATCAGGGTTCCACTGAATTCTTTTCCTGTTACCTGCCTTTCCCTCAGACTCTTCAGAGGTATAGAAGACTCCAGGTACAACTTCAGTTTGGACTATCTTTTACAACTCCACTCCCTCATCAATACAAGAAATCCAAGAAAAAATGATTCAGTGTGTGTGTGTGTGTGTGTGTACGTGTGTGACACACACACGCACACACACACACACACACACACATACAAAGGGGAAGAGTGAAAGAACATTCTTTTCAGAGTCAACAGAACTGTCAGGACCTGAGAAGAGAGGTTGGTAAAAGGGAAAGAGAAAAGACTATTAGGGACCTGTATTGGTTCTGTTGGTGAGAAAAGTATCTGAGGGAATATAAGTATCAACCCAAAGGCTGAAATAGGGTTAAACCCGAGGCTCCAAAAGGAAAGAATCATATTCTATCAGCATCACAATGTAGTTAATGCTAATACTTCAAATGCTCTTACATTGTAGTAAGATTACATGTCACCTATTGGTGGAGTTGTGAACCAATCATTCTGGAGAAAAATTTGGAACCATGGCCAAAGGGCAGTCAGAGTGCCTACCCTTTGATCCAGCAATGCCACTACTAGATCAGCATGCCAAAGAGATTTAAAAAAGTGATGGGGGGAGGAGGAAGAACCTATTTGTACAAGAATATTTATAGCAGCTCTTTTTGTGGTGCCAAAGAATTGGAGATTAAGGGGATGCCCATCAATTGAGAAATGGCTGAACAATATAATGGAATACCACTGTGCCTTGAGAAAGCCTGATGAGCAGGTGGATTTCATAAAAACCTGGAAAGACTTATATGAATTCATGCAAAGTGAAGTGAGAATATTATATTACAGTAACAGCAATATTGCACAATGATAAACTGTGAATGACTCAGCTATTTTCAGCAATATAAAGATTCAACACAATTTTGAGGGACTTATAAGAGAAAAATGCTAACCACATCCAGACAAAGAACTGATGGCGTCTGAATGCAGATTGAAGCATACTAATTTTCACTTTTTTTCATTTTTTTCTTTTTGTCTGTTTCTTTCAAAACATGACTAAGATGGAAATATGTTTTGCATGAATGAACATATTTAACCTATATCAAATTGCTTACCATGTTAGGGAGAAGGGAGGCAAGGGAAGGAGGGAAAAGATTTGGAACTCAATTTTTCTTTAAATGATTGTTAAATATTGTCTCATATGTAATTGGAAAAAATAAAATAGGATTTTAAAAAAGATTACTTGTGTCCTTGAGAAATAGTCAGAATGCTAGGGTTTCCCCAGTACCATTCTAGGGAGTGAGTACACTAACCAGCTGACACGAACATCTGATTTGCTTGCCTCGTATATCCTTATTGTGGAGAAACAATTCATGAGGTTTCTATAGTTGGATAGAAATATGCAACTTTCTTTGTTTTTATAATTCTCATCATTAAAAATGCTCACCAATCTTCCACTTATTTAAGTTTCTTTTCTTTTCCTTTTTTTTTTTTTTGCTGAGGCAGTTGGGGTTAAGTGACTTGCCCAAGGTCACATAGCTAGGACATGTTAAGTGTTTCAGACCAGATTTGAACTCAGGTCCTCCTGACTTTGGGGCTGGTGCTCTATCTGCTGCACCACCTAGCTGCCCCTTATTTAAGTTTTAAAGTTGTGTTTATACAGGATTCAAATATGAGATTCAGGTATTGTTGACTTCAATCAATCAATTAACCTAATCAACAAGCATTTATTTTTATTTGGTTGTTTTTCAGTAGTATCTGACTCTTCATAACCCCATTTGGGATTTTCTTGGCAAAGATACTGCCATGGTTTGACATTTCCTTTTCCAGTTCATTTTATAGAGGAGGAAACTGAAGCAAATAGGGTTAAGTGACTTGCCCAGGGTCACACAGCTAATAAGCATCCAAGGCTGAATTTGTACTTAGATCTAAATTACCAACTCTTAAGACCTGCACTCTATCTACTTTACCACTTAGCTGTCCAAGCATTTATTAAGTGCTTACCATAAACTAGGCACTGTATTAATTGATGGATAAAGACAGAAAGGTAAAAACGTCCCCACCTTCTAAGAGCTTACATTCAAAGGGAAGAGACAATATGTAAATAAACAAGTAAATATAAGACATACTGAGTAGATGGAAAGGGAAGGTTCTAGCAGCTAGGAAGGAAAGGAAAAGCATGTTGAAGGAAATGACATTTGAGCTGAGTCTCAAAGAAAGATAAGGATTCAACTTCCAGAGGCATCTGTTTCACTTTTGTCTTTGTTAAGAGGCTCTGTCTGACACCACGTAACTTACTTCCAATTGCTTCCACTCAGCATCTATTTAGATGCTACTCTTTCGGCAAACAGCCAAGGATTCTGGTGGATAGGGAGATGGGAGGCGAATGAAGGAAGTTTCTAAACTCCTAAACTCCCTTGTTCTCCCCTGTAAATGAGGGGAAAGAAGAAAAGGCATAAAAAGAAAATTATAAAACTAGGCTTATTGGCAAAGTCCTTGCATTCTCCCTGCCTTGCTGTATTATTGACCTTTCATATGTATAGGTGGCAAGCAAAAATATCCTCTACACCGATAATTATGGACCATTTGCCAAACAGAACTATTCACATGTTTCCTAGTGCCAATATATTATTATGTGACTTAACCTTTCGTTAATTGCAAGCTATGTTATTTAATATCAGGAATTCAAGTAGCAAGGGTGATATGCCATTATCACGTATGGTGATGAAAAATCACCATTCCATCTTTCTGGATAAAAGAAAGGAGTTGAACTCTTGCTCTTCAAGGGGAAGGGAGCTTTTTCCATTTCATATAGCTTTCCTAGCGACAATATCTGCAATACAAAGGGAATGACTTCCAAAAAGCAGAGAATTAAAATATGATAATGTACAATGGTTCTCTTTCTTATTCTTTGTAGAGGTCTTATGAAGTAAAATGAACTGGAAAGTCTAAATAAATCTCCCCTCTGACACTTAGAATATAACCATTTGGCAAGTCAGCCTCAGGTTTCAAATTCCTCATCTGTAAATTATGAAGAATGCAATGATGAGGAATTTTTTTATCTGGGAGTGGGATGGGGGATTGAATTCCACAGCTTCTGAATTCTTTTAGTTCTAGATCTAAGTCTTTCAAATAAAGGTAGCTATGTGGACCACCAGATAGTTTAAACTTGGAAATAAGAAAACACTTATCTGTGTGATCCTGTGTATGTCTTTTAACTTCCATCAATTTCAGTTATAAAATTATAGATTTTAATCAATTATAAAAAGGGATAATAGCAGCATCTTCCTCATGGGATTGTTAGGAGGATAAAATGGCATTGTATAAATATACTTTGCAAATCTTTAAGTTACCTATTTATTATTATTATTATTATTATAAGACAGCACCACATCTCTGAAGACTGCTTAACAAACAACTCCCTTAGTATAAAGGAGTTATACTCATTCCTTTTGTTTCTCATAGAACAAGGCAACAGCAGTGTCTGAAGGGCAGGTGTCCACGAGGAGGGATGGATAAAGGGGAAGCCTCTATGTGTTGGCCCTGTTTCCTAACTGAGCTGATGATGCCCTAATCGGCTATTGCCCCAAGCTATCCAGATATCCTCCCTTTTCCAGAAATGGTGTTCCCCTCTGGGTAATGAGAACCAGAGGTTTTCTCCTTTCTTTAACTCACCAAGCATGGCCTAGCAGCCACTTAGCATCTGACTAGAGTTCAGCATGTCCTGCTTTGGAATGCAGAGGAAGAGATTTGGAAGGCACTCAGGCTGGATGCTAATTACAGCCATAGTTAGCTTCAGTTCAGCAGATCAGCTGGCCCACGGAGCCCCTAAGTCAGGTCATTTTCGCTGCTTGTTGGACAGAATTAGCCAAGTAAAGTGATAGTGCTCTGGAACAACCCCCCTCCCACCTTTCAAAGAGATAGTATTACCAAGTATGCAGCACTGTGTTAGGCTGGCTGTGTTTTAGAAGATGAATTTAACATTAAGTCTCCTACCAAGTGCCAGGAGTAGCAGCTGAACAGAGTTCAAGCAATACCCAGCAAAAGTTGGTGTGATCAAGCCATGGGGTCATCTTCACAGACTGAAAGACAGAGTGACTGACAGGTGGGCTGGCTGACTGATTAAAGACTGTTGCAAGACAGAGATTACTGACAGGTCCTGAAAATGCTTACATTTGTGGGTATTTGGCCTTCAGGAGACTGTTCCTTGTCACAGACACCCTGTCTCTTGTACCTGATTACTATGAAGATGGAAGGTTTTTTTTCCCTCCTCCTCTCATGTTTAGGGGTGATGTGAGGCTGCCAGCCTTTCAGGGCAATCTGCATAGAAAACCAGGGCCTCTCAGCTGAAGAACTAAGAGGTAATGGCTTGTAGTCACTTCGTGATTCTCTCCCAGATCTATCATCCCCTTTGGAGCAATTAAGATATTGCTTTTTTTAATAGACTAAAAGTGAAATTTTACCTTGTGATTAAGTCTTACACACTTTCCCAGAATTATCAACCCCTGTAAAGCAATTTAAAAATGATTTTTGAAAAACACAAAAAGAGAAACTCATTTGTAATACTTTAATACAGTAATACTGTAATACTGTCAATATACATATATACATACATATATGTATGTATATACATAAAATGTCTCCTTGGATCTATTATTTCATCAGTTTGGGAGTTGTCAATTGTAAAAGTTCCCTCCAGAGATTCAAATCCTAAACATAAGGAATTGAATTAATTAAGTGACTTGTGCATGGTTTTATAGCCAATATTTGTCCAGAAGCAAGATTTGAGTCCCAATTTTCCTTGTTCCACAGCTGGTCTCTACTCACTAGACTACACTATCATTCCATTTGATAGAAAGTATATAATATAATAGTATAATATATAATAGAAAAAAACACTTGGGTGGACAGAATCTTTGGTCTTTTACTGTACTGGGTTTTTTTTTTTGTTTGTTTGTTTGTTTGTTTTTGATGACAAGGATAATCAGGATATTTTATGGAGGGACCTAGTCATTAGAATAATTAAAAGGGGAAATCATGACATCAAATGAAGAACAATTATTAAATTGTTGTCATAAATATTCACAAGATTTGGTGTTTCAAGCTGATATGGATTGACTTCCAATTCCCTGTGAGAATTAAAAGTGGCTTCCCTCCCCAGCACCTTGTTTATCCAAGTCCTAGCAAGATCAAAACAATATGAGATACCACAGGAAGTGACTACATTTCTCAATCTTCACAGTGGAGAAAAAGTAAAAAAGAGCTTTTGTCAAATGTGGAATAAGTTTTCTTTCTATTTGCTTTTACTTTGATCTGCCTTTATTACTACTTAGGTATTAATTACTATAGTCTTATCAATAGAACCATAATTAGCCATCTTTGGACCCAGAGAAAGCAGCACTGACTTGGCTTCTGAAGTTGATGTAGGAAGGGGAAAGAAATTGGGATCCTATCCCATAGTGGGAGAAATAGAGGCTCTATGGTTTCCTGAGGCCTCTTCTGGAGAGACTGCTATAAAGAGATCAGGATAGCATTAACCCTAAGGGGGAATTCACCTGGGATGTGACTATCAAGGTAGGGGACATGGGAATAAGGAAGTGTGTTTTCAGATAACTCTCCCTTTTAACTAATGACATGCTAATTTAGGTGATAAAATCAACTTCTACACTGCTTAAGGATTAAAAATGCACTCTAAAATTTAAGGATTAGAGACAAAACCCTGACTGCTCCATCCTTGTTACATCTGTGATCAAGAATGAGTAGCTTCTCTTCCCTACCCTTTTTGGGGGGGCTAAAATTCTATTTAATATCTGCCTAAATTTCACAATTCTCCTCTTCAGTTTCTAAGTCCCAATAATTAGTTTCACTTTATTTCTGGGTTCCTGATCATCCATAACTGTCTCCTTAGAGTTCTTCTCTTACCTCCCCATTGACCTTGGTTTCTGATCCCCTTTTTTCTCTCTAACTTGGAACTCAGATGATATTCTCTCAGCACTTTGTAGTGGGAGAGTTAGCTTGACATGTTGGGAAATGAAAAGATTCCCTTTTTGGTGATCATTTTAAGAGAAGTGAGTGAGAATGTGTTTCCATGCCATTGAAATAGTACTGGTTTGGAATGACCTCCTTCTACCCTCATGATTATTTATCTGAGAAGCAGAGAACTGAGATTCAATACCTTACTTTTTGGACATGAACCAACCCTGCCAAACTCTTGTAATTCAGAATGACAGCCTCTCCATCCTCAAATATTTAAAAGATATTTTTTAAAAGTAACTTGCATATATGAAATGTAGTTTAGATTTCACGGCTTGCCCGTTGTGAAGGGTTATCTTGTGTTATAATTATCAAAACACACACATGGCTGAGAGGAATGTGCTGAATGTATTGAGTCCTTGCAGAATGTGTGTCCCCTGAAAGAAAGCCAAACAGATTAATGCTCTTGGCATTGGGGATAGCCTGTATTATATTCATGCTGTGATAGTGATTTCTTTTTCCAAAGACCTTCTGATTGTAAGAGGGGATTCCAGAATCCACATGTGAGTTGCTGGTGTCTCCAAGTACACTGTGGCTCTCAGCCAGTAATAGAGTCTCTTTTATAATCCACTGGCCAGGCAGCTGAGTGTTGATTGGAAATCAGATAACTGCAGAATGTGGCATGTCGTGGTGCCCAGAAATCATGTGAAAGGCTCATCAGGAAACTAACTGGTAGTCATATCACTGTCATGCTGGGAAGAACCAGGGCTTATATAAAGTCTTGGATCCTCTAAGTCTGAATGTGCTGGGGGCTCATCTGCATGTGACTCTATTAGAAGTCACACAGTTACAAAATTGGAACTATCCAGACAATCCTTCAACAGAATGTCTTGGGTGATAAATCCATAAGAGTTTTTCTTCTGCCAATCGTCTCTGTGGCTACCATGGGGACAAAATAGCTAAAATGAATATTGTTGGAGATAGTTAGGGATCGTGGAGTACACAGGTGGGGATAGGGAAAAGGAAAAGTGATGGGCTTGATCAAACTCTGAAGTAAAGCTAATCAAGTTAGCTCTCTCAGCCAAAGATTTTTTATCTATAAAAATTCAGGGTTAAAGTAGAAATTTTTTTGAGTTTCAAATCTGAGCTTATAGACAAGAGTGTGCTGGTAATATTTAACAACTAGCCTTCAAAAAATGCATAACTTTTAAAATTTAATCTGCACTATTAACTATTACTTCCTCTCTCACTTTTTTAAAGTTATACATTAAATAAACAATAAACTAAATCCTGATTTGTAGTTTGTTGATTTCTAAGGTGTAAATGCTCACACTGGGGGCTCTTGCAAACCTATAGGATGTAGTTCCAGCACACCCTTGTCTATTGTTGTTTGTCCTTCATTCTTGAAGAAGACCATGACATCATGAAAAGTGATGTCATGACATGCAAATAAACTAGATTTAAATGAGGGAAGGACTGTGCAAAGTCACTAGTTCATTTCTTTTCTAGAGTCATCTTGGGTTCAATGGCCAGCCTATAACTGACTTGGCCTGTAGTTGTAATTTGTCATCTCTATCACTTAAGCTCTTTAATTCTTTCTTTATACATATCCATGGAAGAAGATGGGAAGAGCTAATCTGGTAATACTCTTAGAAGGTTTAAGTGAATATAACACTTATCTTCAGATATATTTTATGCACTCTAACTCTTGCTGGTTATTTGGCTGAGTAAGTGGAGAGGCAATGTGAATTTGACTATGACCAAGTCACTTAATTTTTCTGAATCTCAGTTTATTAATCTGTAATATGGACAAAATACCTGTCTGCATTTATTATAAATTATAAAGATTACATGATGAGATTCTGCTTTTATTTAAAATACCTTGTAACCTTAAAGCATGTTAGCCATTGTTATGAACTTCAGTTTCTTCATCCTAAAAGAAAATACACTTACTAGATCATTGTGTGAAAATAGCTATGCAAACCTTAAAATGTTCTATAATGAGGAATTGTTCGATGAAGAAGCCTTCATCATCCTATGTGTGGATTACTTCAGTAGCCTGCTGAAGAGTCTGCCTACCTCAAGTCTCTCCCCACACCAATTCATCTTTCATTCAACTATTAAAATGATTTTCCTAAATCCCAAGTCCAATCATGTCTCATCCTCTGCCCCTCCCCCATCTTCAATAAACTTCAGTGACTCCCTATTGCTTCCAGGATCAAAAACAAAATACTCTGTTTGGCATTCAAATTTCTTCATAATCTAGATTCCCTTAGTTTTCTTCTATTTACTCCCCAACCTGTATCCAGTGACCCTGATCCTTGGCTATTTCACAAACATCCATCTATTAGCCCTGGGCATCTTCTTTAGTTTGTGTCCCATGCCTGAAACGCTCTCCCTCCTCCACTCTGATTATTGATGTGCCTAACTTCTTTTAAGTCCCAATGATAGAATAATTTGGCTGTGACAAGAGACCTTTTTTCTAGCTTGACATAGATCAACAGTCTGGGTTCAATCATTCTGAATAAACTGAGCCATACTCTCATGCAGGTGACACTTATTCTTGTCAAAAAGCATACCATGAGGGACTTCATCATGAGCATCTCCAAATTCCATCACACCTCCATACACCACAATAATATTTCTGATTCATAGTTTAAATTATAGCAATCTTTTCAAAAACTCTTCATGAGCTCTTTATTACTTACTGAATAAAGCCAACAACTTAGCTTGGTCTTTAAAGACCTTCAAAATCTAGCTCCACTTTACATTTCTTCTCTGATCTCATTTTACTGCTCATCATGTACATTATAGACCAAATGTCTTGGACTACTTACATATGCCATATACCTTCCCATGCCTGTGCCTTTGCTCATGGTATTTCTAGAATGCCACTCTTCTTTCCATCTCTTCCTGCTGAAATGCTGCTCATTCAAGATCCAGTTGATGTGTCATATGACTTCCTCCATGAAATCTTTTCCTGATTTTTCCACTCAGTAATTCTTGTTTCCAAATCAGACCTCTCATAACACTTTGATTCTATCTTGCTTATGTACAGAATCATGTCCAATTTTATACAGTATTTAATGGAGTTTTGTCATATTTACTTTCATTCTAGCATTATAAAATATGCCATCATTATCACAGCCATGTATGTAACATTTTCAATGTTTTAGTTATATATTCTCTCCTTAAGAGTCATGACCCTGTTTTATTTATATTTATTTCAGTCTTCCTCTTTATCCCCTCTTCCTCTCAGCCCAGCATAGGATATTATCCACAGCAGGTGCCTTATAAATATTTGCTGAATTTTTTTGATATGAATTGAATTCATGAACCTCCATTATTTAGCTTCCTGTTTCCTATCATCCACTGCTGCCCTACATGCATTCTTCTCTGGCAAACTGCCCTCCTTATCATTCTCCAAATGTGCCATTTTATTCCCCTCTTTGCCTTTGCTCACACAATCTTCCTCTGCCTGGGATGCCCTTTCTTGTGTATTGTGCTTATTTCAATCCCATCTAGTTTGAAAACCAGGCTCATGTTCTCTCTCCCTTCCTCGTGAAGCTTTCCCCAACTGCTACAACCCACAGCAATCACTCTTGCATCTGAACTCCTCTAAGCAAAATTTACACTGTCCCTTGGGGAGAGAGGGAGCAGACTAATAAATAGAAGACACTTCATGGGTACTTCTTTAGAATCATAGTTATCCAATGAGATGATTCAAACCAGTTCCAAATGTTCAGTGATGAAGAGAGCCATCTATATCCAGAGAGAGGGCTGTGGGATCTGAGTGTGGACCGCAGCACAGCATTTTCACTCTTTTTGTTGTTTGCTTGCATTTTATTTTGCTTTTTTTTTTCTTGTGTGGCACAATAATTGGATAAATATGTATACATATATTGTATTTAACATATATTTCTACCATGTTTAGCATTAAAAAAAAGAATTATAGTTATCTTTTTATGTAATGGTGGTAAACAGAAGCCCCCCCCCCACTCCCTAGTTCTGGCTAGAACATACCCCAAAGAGAGTTGAGTTTGTATCTTATGGCTACTTCCAGGGAAAGTGCTCATCTGGACCAGGCTAAGAGCCTGCTGCCTATTCCTTTTATATGTTCATATCCTGATTGTCCAGCAGACTGGCAAGTTCCCTGATGACAGAGATGCTCTTATATCTCTCATATTCCCAGAGCCTCCCATGCCATGTGTACTCTTAACTGTTCATTAGAGATATCTTGATTATACCAGTAAGGTATCAGCCAGATTTGTCAACAAATTGAGAAAGTTTAAAAAAAAAATCACTAAATTGCAGTGAAAATCCATCCAGAGGTGGCATGAATTATGGAAGAAATTAGCTAGATGGTGCTAGCACAACATCCATTTTGGTTGCCCTAGAGGATCCTGTGGGGGTAGGGAATCTTGTGAAATAGGAGTCCCCCACTGGGCATGAATGATTAAATAAACATTCAGATCCCACTTCTTCCCTCTTATCCTGTGGCTACCTCCACATGCTCTGCCACATTGATTATAAGAATATCAATGATACATAATCCATTCTCCTGGATAATAATAACAATAACAATAATAATAAAAATACACATTTCTAGAGAGTTTTAAAAATTATAGAGAGCTTTACTTACAGCAATCCTATGAAACTGGGAGTGATATCTTATTAGCTTCTTTTTTTCACAGTTGAAAATTGAGGCCCAGATGGAATGCACTCCTTCATTACTCCATGTCTCAGAACCTGGCATTCCCTTCAAAGCTCAGCACCTCTTGCAAGAGGCCTTTTGGGACTCCCTCAGCTGTTAGTCTATGTATGTATTTTGTATGTAACTTGTGCTTACTTATCAGTGTGCCTGTGGTGTGCCCTAAATAGAATGTCAATGCCTTGATATAAAATAAAAATGACCCATTTTTATTTTTGAATCCTCAGTGCCTAGCATAATACCTGGCACTCAATATGACATATAAAGCCTACTTAAGATGTTTAATAAATGTTTGTGAGCTGAGTTTGATATTTATCCAGAGTTAACTTCTGTGTTAAAACCAGAACTTGAACTTGTATCTTCTGATACTACCAAACTTCTTAAACACAGAAAAGCCCATTCTCCATCTAAATTAACAATTTCTGAGTCAGATATTTGAGATCCATTGGAATATAATGCATCTGACTGCACATGTATAACTTAAGCTAAATTGCCTACCTTATCTGAGGGGAAAAGGCAGGGAGGGGAAGAAAGAATTTGGAACTCCAAATTTTAAACAATGAATTTTAGAAATTGTTTTTACAGGTAATTGGAAGATAATATTTAATTTTTTTAAAGCTTTTTATTTGTATAACATATGTATGGGTAGTTCCCCAACCTTGATCTTTACAAAGCTTTCCAATACAAATTTTACCCCCAGTCCCCTCCCCTCCCC
>JAJPUD010000716.1:287094-364820 GCA_023553655.1 Myrmecobius fasciatus
TGGTCGTGGCTGTTTTTTTCTGGATTTTTGTCTAAAGAAACCTCTGTATCTGAGGTCGTTTCTTTGCCTTGATAAAAGCTGTCTATGGTGAGAGCTCTCTTTTGCTTCTTCATCATTTTTTTTTTTTAGACAGAGTGGATATCTCTTTAAGGTAGGGGGGAAAAAAAAGAAACCTCGGCTGAAGACGCTTTGCCCTGGGGCACTTCGGCGAGTTGACTTAAGGTGCTGGGCCGGTGGGGGCTAGGACTAAGTCCGAATTACTCCTTAAACAAGGCAAGTCTGCCAGAACACCTGTCCCCAATCAGGGCAGAGTGTCCCGAGTGCCTCAGATAAACTCCAGGTGTTTGGAATTTGGAGTTTGGAGTTTGGAATTTCTTCCACGGTGAGCCGAGCTGAGTCCCACCCTCACTTCCGGCCTGCACAGTTGTCGTCTATATTTCTCTCTGTCCGAGTCCGACTAACCTGATATGAAGTTATCCAGAGAGCCGTGCCCAAATATTTCTGAGTTCGTTGACTTGAAGATCAGTTCAGAGGCTTATTTTATTGTTGATTTGAGAGAAGATCGGAGGAGAGGCAGAAAGTCACCTTTTCACTCCGCCATCTTGGCTCCGCCCCCCATAATATTTAATTTTTAAGAGGAAACTTAATGCATCATTGGATTGATTTACAGCTAGAAAGGGCTTTAGATTCCTTTGGACCCTTCTCTTATTTGCTAAATGAGGAAAATTAGACCCAGGGAGATTATATAACTCTTTTTTTATGACATTATTTTTCCCCCAGTAAATGCCTTATCATTTTTCAGTAGGAGAGAAGAACTCAGGAAAGGGAAAAAGGAATAAATGCAATTAAATAATAAACATAGTATTGTCTACAATATGTCAAGCATTGTGCATTTATCATAACTCTGCAAGATAGATGCTGGTATTATCCTCAGTTTACAGTTGAGGAAACAGAGGCAGAGGGCAAGTAACTTGCCTGTGGTCACATGGCTAATTAGTATCTGAGGCTTCTCAGGTAGTTAGCATCACGGAAAAAAAATTATGTTGTAGTAGGGAGCACCAATATAATAGCGTCAATGTTTGGAGGTTTATGGGGCACAGTTAATTGAGGAAAGTATGGCAGACAGAAAGCTCAGTAACAATGCAGGACTTAGAGAATATAAAAAAAAAGTGAATAGCACTATAGATGCCACAAGAAAATATAGAAATGTCATGTGAAAGGTTGACAGTAATTGTGATGAACTCATGAATGGTAGTGATTAATCACTGTATTTTGATGTGGCCAAGAGACTTCATAGAGCAAATGAGTCTTGAGATGGGCCTTGAAGGATGATTTGGCTTTATAAGGTTGGAGAAGAGAGTGGGAAAGGTGTTGTATGAGGGAAAATGTAGCCCAAGTACAGGTATATAGATGAGTGTGGTATAGTTAACAAACAGTGAATAGATAAGTCTGGCCATAATAATAATGACATTGATGTAGGATTTTTAACTATGCAAAATGCTTCGAGTATAATTTTTTACTTGAGACTCAGCAATCCTGAGGTTCTATTGGCCTTCTCTTCATTTATAGATTCAGAAACTAGGGTTCAGAAATTTTCAATGATATATAGGGTCACACAGTGATTAATTTTAAGAGGTAGATTTGAAGCCTAGACTTTCTGATATCAAGTCCAACACATTTTCCACTTTGCTATAATATCTCTCTGTAACTTGTGTTGGGGAAAAGTGGGAGATAAATGTGAAAAGTTAGGCTGGGGCAGGATCATGACTTTGATATTTGACAAGTTAATTTGGATTTATCTTAAGCATTAGAAGGGCAATACTTTTTACCTCATTGGCCCTTAATGAATGTTTATTAAACTGAAATGGCTGTGAAATTGATCTTGATATTGTTGAACAAGGGAATCTGAATTGGGGGATTGGGGTGAGGAGAGTGTTTCTAGGTCTTCCCTACCATTTTTCAGAAAATGTTCTATAAATTGGTGATTTAGCGGTAAACCAAGAGCTACTTCAGAAAGAAAGCTCATGAACTAAACTTATATATCTGGCATCAAATATATTAAGATGACATTTTAAGGTGCTATAGGCTGATAATTTGATTCAGGAAAAGAAATGGACCCTTGATTACTTTCTACTGAGTCATATTATACTAGAACTAAGAGTTCTCTTACTTACCATACCACTGTAAGTACCATTCAATCATGAATAAAAGGGTAGTTCAAGAGGCTGCTGTCTCTTCCTTAAACATAGAAGGCAACCAGATTCCTCTACATAAAATAATAGCCTTAACACCTTGCTTTCATTCTTTTTTGTTTGTTTGTTTGCTTTTTTTTCTGAGGCAATTGGGGTTAAGTGACTTGTCCAAGGTCACACAGCTAGGATGTGTTAAGTGTCTGAGGTCAAATTTGAACTCAGGTCTTCCTGACTTCAGGGCTGGTACTCTATCCACTGCCCCACCTAGCTGCCCCTTTGCTTTGATTCTTGATCTCTAGTTTGTAGTGCTCAAATACTCAGAGTCCTAGCTGTAATTTTCATTATAAAAATGTTCTGTTTTTAAAGACCTTGATCATATCAATTGATTCAGCAGGTTAGAATAATGAACCACAGTTTTTTTTTTTTTTTTTTTTGTTTTTTTGTTTGCTTGTTTTGTTTTGTTTTTTAAAGTTTCCCCAATTATGACCTTGGAGGGAGAAAGCTTAATAGATGAAGGAAAAAAAAAATACCGGTCTGGCTCACATGTTGATTTATCTTAGTATTTCAATACATAGGTTAATTGGAAAATATTAAAGCATGGAGATGTCATAGAATATATTTTTCAGTGCTCTGAAAAAGTGGACTTTGGGAGAACTTACCTCTTATCTATAGTGGTTTAGACCAGGGTTTCTTAAACTTTTTCCACTCATGACCCCCTTTTGCATAAAAATTTTTACATGACCCCAACTATATAACATATAAAATATACTTATTTTGTAAATATTTGATTTCAAAGATTTACTGACAACAAATCACAAATAATTTATTTTAAAATAATTATTTAGTATATATGACATTTTACTATATTAAAATTGAAAGCAAATTTGAATACTAATGAGATGGATGTGCTTATTTATTTTTACATAAAGAATTAAATCTTGGTGAAATACTTGATACCTTTTACTGTTGCCATTTTTTTCTGACCCCCACATTCAGTTATGTGACCCCCATATGGGGATACGACCCATAACTTAAGAATCTTTGGTTTAAAAAAAACTGCTTGTCTAACAGGGTCCCTGGAAAATAGTCTGTTCTTTTTACCAATTTAATAAAATTTGAATTTTATTAGAAAAGAGATTTAGAAAGATTGAAAAAAGAAAAAAAACAGGACCCATATGTACAAAAATATTTATAGCAGCCTTTTTTATGCTAGCAAAGAATTGGAAACTGAGGGAATGCCTATTAGTTGGGACACGTAGCTGAACAAATAGTGGTTTATGAATATAATAGAATGATATTTTGCTGTAAGAAATGATAAAGGTGATACTTTCAGAAAAAACTTAGGGAGGCTTGAATGAGCTGTTATTTAGTGAAGTCAGTAGAACCAGGAGAAAAAATTATAAAATACCAACACTTTAAAAGATAAAAAAGATAAAAAAAAGATAAAAAATAAATAAATAAATAAATTTGAAAGACCTAGGAACTCTGAGCAACTCTATGATCAATTATAATTCCAAAAGACTCATGATGAATCATATATATATTATATATATGCATAAACATATAATAGTATGTATATATATATGTAAAGTTGTGTGTGTATGTGTATGAAGAAAGAGAAAAAGAGAGAGAGGGAAAGAGAATTCAGAGTGAAGATTGAGGCATATTTTTTTCTTCTTTTTTTTTCTAATATGGCTAATGAGGGCACTTTGTTTTAGATGATTACATTTTTTTTTTAAAGACAGGAGGTAGCAATATGAAGATGAGATAGAAAAATCTGTAGCTTGTAGCTAGAAAAGAACAGATATTTGGAAGAAATCAGAGGGAGATTGTCCTTATTTCTTAATCCAAAACACATAGAGCCTGGATTTATGACCCTGAGTATAGGGCTCAATTTTTCTTTCCAGAGTGATGATTTTAAAACCATATAGAACAAATTACAGAGAGCTTATTTTGTGCTGGCACATGGGGTTTCAATATTGGTGGCTCTCATGGCTTATGAGATGGTTCAGTAGCCAAATAGAGGGGAATTGGATAAAGCTTCCATTACAGAATAATACTATGAAAGTGGTATTTTGGAAAAATTAAAGCTGGCAGTGGCATATAAGACAACAGTAGTATGCAAGGAAGAGAGAATGGAAGCAGGAAATCCTATTAAGAGGCTTCATGATAACCTAGGAATAAGTTGGTCAGAGTTTGAAGTAAGTTGATAAGAAAAGAAAAGAAGTTATGGATGGTAGCTACATTATGAAGAATAGATCAATAGAACTTGGTATCTTATTGGGATATAATAGACAAAAGAAAAGGAGTTAAAGTTTCAATTTAATTTAATAAGCATTTATGTATAAGACCCTACATTATATGATGCTGATAAAAAAAAAAAGAACAATGATGTAATTCCTGCTCACAAAGATTTTTTGATGTAATGGGAACCATGCTATCTATACAAGAATGAGGAAGGGTAGAATGAGATAGAAGCAAAGAAAACTCCTAGACAATGTACTATTACATAATAGGTAAAATGACCCGGGTAGTTATAATCTCAGTGAATCAGTAAAAATTGAAGTCAAATATAGAATTTAAAAATATATAATATTCTGATCCCAAATTGAGTGCCAATTTAAGGAAGCCTTTCACAACTGGTGATCTACTTCAAAATATTGATGAATTCTATATTTGGCTGAATGAACTTCTTTTCTAGATGGCTAAGCAGGCTCTAGTCACTGTAAAATCTTGTCATTTGAAATTAGCAATGGGAAAGACTTCATCAAAATTGTTCTGTGTTCCTTGTGCTTTGATATTCATTACAGTCAGACATGAATAAATCTTCTCACTCACATACCCAGAAGTGTTGGCCATTTCTTCAACCCTACTTTGCTTATCAGTAGCAGCACTGCAAATGTTCTCATGAGAGTTCCTTCCCCAGGGCATTTTTCCTCTCATGGGTCTGTTCTATAACATTTTCCAGAACTCTATATAAAACTGGTAAATAGTCATAGGGTTTTAGTACAAGGCAGTTAAGGTATAACTCAAAATCCAATAGACTCCCTAGAGACATGTGGGGTTCCCAAGGTTAGTAGTAATAAAATATTCGCTCAAGCCACTCCCCTTCTGTGTTGAGGATTTCTTTTTCATGGTCTAGGGATCTCTGGAGGATGTGCTTGCTTTGAGCCCTAATCTAAATGGCAGCTACCTTAGTTCCTACTCACTATGTGTTAAGGGAGTAGCAAATTTACCACAATTTATCCAAGGTTTAGGGTGAAGAGATAAGAGAATGGCACCTTGGCTACAGTAATAGGATCCTAGATTCAGAAGAAAATGCAATTCTGTAGGTGGGAAGTGTCCTGTTCACTTGCTTTCCATAAGATACTTCCAATAATTTACTAGGTAGGAATAAAGGAGGATGCCTCGTTTAACTGAATCTGCTGGCTAATTCGCTCAAATTGGGGCAAGAGAAGGACTATGAAAAAGTAAGTTTAAAGCCCAGGAGATAATTTATTTTTTCTGTGTTTTCCCCAAGGCTAACTGAATAAAACATTTTGGTTCAAATATAGGTTGTACATATTAGAATGCAGGCTATATTTGGGCCAATATTGTATTTACGTTTGTAAAATAAACATTGCAATCTGTTCACTATCACGCTTTGAACAGTAGGTATAGACTACCAGTCATTATAATAACTCTCATTTTAAGGTTTCAAATTACTTTCCTCACAATAACACTACTACACATGTAAATAATTTCTTATTTGCCGAAACCCATCGGTCTTCTTTCTAGATGTCACATCCACAATTCTATCTGCTGCACTAGAACTTCTTGGCCACTTCTTCCTGGATATGTTTTTTTAAAAAACAATTTTTTTTTAACTATACTACTCTTTCCTTATTTTCCACCTACCTGTCTGACCACTCTTTCTTTGTCTCCTATGCTGGATCATCATTTCCTTTTTTTTTTTTTTTTTTTATATATAAAACTTTTTATTTACAAAACATATGAGTGACCTTTCAACATTGACCTCTGCAAAAACTTTTTTTTCCCAAGCTTTTCCCCTCCTTCCCCCCACCCCCACCCCTAGATGACAGGCAATCCAATACATGCTAAATAGGATAAATTATATGACAAATACAATACATGTATACATATCTATACAGTTATCTTACTGCACAAGAAACATCAGATCTAGAAAGAGAAGAAGGAAAAAACAACCTAAGAAGGAAAACAAAATGCATGGAAATATTCACAGAAAGCGTTAAAATGCTGTGTGGTGGTTCACTCTCAGTTCCCACAGGCCTCTCTCTGGATGTATATGACTATCTTCATCGCAGAACAACTGGTTTGAATCACATCATTGTTGAAGAGAACCATGTCCATCAAAATTGGATCATCATTTCCATCTCTCTTTCTGTCATATTTCTGTTGATGATTCACAGATCTATATATCCAGCTTCAGTCTCTTTCCTAATCATTGGTCCTTCATCACAATGATCATTTCAAGCTGGATGCCCTGGAGACAATTTCAACTTAACATGTCTAAAACTAAACTCATTATCTTTCCTTGCAAATACTCCTTTCTTCTTTTTTTTTTTTTTTTTTTTTTTTTTCTTATGCAATTGGGGTTAAGTGACTTGCCCAGGATCACACAGCTAGGAAGTATTAAGTGTCTGAGATCAGATTTGAACTCAGGTCCTCCTGACTTCAGGGCTGGTGCTCTATCCACTGCGCCACCTAGCTGCCCCTATTTCTTTCTTTTAAACTTTCCTACTTTTTTTTTTTTTTTTGGCTGAGGCAATTGGGGTTAAGTGACTTGCCCAGGATCACACAGCTAGGAAGTATTAAGTGTCTGAGATCAGATTTGAACTCAGGTCCTCCTGACTTCAGGGCTGGTGCTCTATCCACTGCGCCACCTAGCTGCCCCTAAACTTTCCTACTTCTATTGAAATAACTCCAATTCCAAATATGCCCACTATCTTTCCAGATTTATAATGTCAGGAGCATCCTAGCATCCTCAATCTCCCACCTCTTCTGTATGCAATAATTGCCAAATCTTGTTGTTTCTCTCTTTACAATATTTCTTGTTTCTTTTCCCTGTGTCAGAAACAAGATAGCTCTTTTTTTCTCTAGTCTCATGGTATAGGAAAGGCAAAGTCAACCCCCTTTTAGTTTAGTTTTGGTATTGGAATGATGAGTTGGGATGATGAGGCACTTATGAGTTACTGAATAGTTAACAAAGGAGGAGATTTGCTTTCCACTATCATGGCTCCAATATGTAACTGGGATATATGGTATGGATACAGCCGCACTTAGGTTCTTTGGAGATGGTACTCTTTGTATCCATCTAAAATGTCCTACACACCTAGGTTACTGCAACAGCATCCTAATTGAGCCTCTCATTCTTAGGGCTTTCACAGTCCATCCTAAACAATAATGCCAAAATAATTTTCCTGAAGCACAGATCTGGCTATGTCAGTTGCTCACTCAACCAACCCCTAGATCCTTATTGCTTCTAGATTTAAAATATAAACTTCTCTGCTTAGCTTTGAAAGCCCTTCGTAACCTGTTCTCATCCTATTCTCTTCTCTACGATAAATTATGGATGTTAGATAGTAGAGTTCATGTTTACATAATCAGAACTTGTCATTGTTTTAAATACACATATTATCAAAAAAATAGAAAGATATAGAAAATAATAAAATCACAGAGTAAAAGAGTAATGAAATGCATTCACACACACAAAGAGTCACCATGAAAAATCATTTTCAATGCCTCATTGAGACATAGTGGTCACTTTATGTTATCCAAGCTCATACAAGGATAACTCCAATTATTTCCAGTTATTTCTGGTTCTCAAACAGGAAAGGATTTACAAGCACAGATGGTTATAGGCTGTGGACCTGTTGTCTAACCAGCCTCACTGTACTCAGAGGGACTTATCATCAAAGGCCTATCCAGTCAGAGATGGTTTTTTTTTAGCCAAATCAACTCCTGAAGATTATCTGCCTTAGGAAAGAGAGGGTATGAGTTGATGGTTCAGTGTGCTCCCATTACTTGGATCTTTTTGAAGAGTGCATAATTTATTTGAAGAAAAGGCTATGCTAATCCAAGTCAAGCTGATAACAAAGAAAGTGGTTTGTACCTTATGGGACTATAAGAGGAGAACATTAGGAAAACCTTCAAGTTTTCTAAAGATAAGAAATGTTTCTGTTAGTTATGTTGTTAGGAGAACAGAGAGATAAAAGTCACTCTTTCCATCTCTCTCAGTTGCTCAGAAAATAATTTCTCACTTTATTAAGTGGAAAGGACCTGTGATTTCCTTGGACTAAGGAATTCCTGAATAAGGACTCTCCCTGTACCAATGTAGGTCAGTACCATCTTTTGCAATTTATACTATTACTGAATTGTCTGGGGCAGAAGTGTACCTCAGAGGGCTGCCCCCAAGATTAAAATACAATGGAAAATATTTAACAAAATATTTCTTACAAAATTTTTAATGAAATATTTTTACATTTAAAATTAAAAATTAAAAAAAATATTTTAGCAAAATAAAAATATAATACACAATGATGATTTATCATTTTCCTAAATCAATATGTGGCCAGGAGGGATCCATTTCTCTGAGTCTGACACCATTGTTGTAGAGTACTGAAAAGTTAAGGGACTACTTACCCAATATCACACAGTCAGTGTATCTCAAAATTGAGACTGTTTCTGGATCTGAGAACCAGCCTTCTATATATCATGGTTTGAGGCTTTATGTGATAAAGTGGAAAGAATACATGATTTGAGGTCAGATGACCTGAAATAAATGCCCAGTACTAGTATTTATTATATTTGTGATTCTAGGCAAGTTACCCCATCTGGGCTTTAGTTTCCTTATCAGTTAAGAGGGGGTTGGAAGAGATCAAAATAATCTCTTGAAAGACAAAAAATACCATTAAGAACCTAAGGTCTCTCATCTCTCTAAATTCTGTGTATTCCCAAGGCTAAGCACACTGCCTGGTACATAATAAACGTGTGTTAATTTGATTGACCAATAACACTCACTTGGAAAATAATCTACCAGCAAAGACAAAGTATAATTTATTCAAATGTAAGATCTAGCAAATAGGGATTATGGGAAATATTATTGAATTATTTTCTTTACTCTAACACAAGTAGTCACAAGAAATTTAGCTAAATATAAAATTAGTTAAGAGCATGTATATTTAAACCAAACATAAATGCCCCTGTTGATGTAAGCAGACCCACCAAAGATTTTGTCTCTTGAGAAAGATTTGGAACTAAATTTGTGCTTCACTAGCATGAATGTTCTTGGTTTAGGGTTCTGAAAAGAAGGAAGTGTTACCTCCTCTTAATTTAAATCCTGTCTCCAGCATCTTAATTGGCTAGAAAACTCAAAAGCCTTCTCAAGTAGGTTATAGTAGGCCAAGAACTTAGCAACTGGACATCAAAACAATCAGAGTGTCCATCAACAATTGAATCAGATGGCAGATTTTTGGTGGCACAATGAGAACTTGGAACTAAGTTGAAAATACAGATTAAGGGAATATAAATAAGAAAGGATCAAGCAGAACAAGAAGGACAGAGGAAATTGTTAACTAAATCACACAGTAGGAAGAAATGAAAGCCAGCCTGGTCCATCTAATAATTACCTTGTCAACTAAGGGAGGAGCAGCCATCTAAAGAAAAAATAGAAGAAGCATGGGCCAAGGTCACTGGAAGACAGATTAATGACTTTTGCATTCTGCTTAACATGTAGCATTTAATAAACATATGAAAATGAGAGGGAAAAGAAATAATAAGGGTGTAGTTTAACCTTTTTAACATAGCTTAGAGGGAAAAAAGACATGATAGAATTGACCCCATTTGTACTTTTAAAATATATGATTTTCATTTATAAAAGACAAAATAATATAGCTTTAGTCTTTAAAAGGTTTTTTTTTTGTTGTTGTTGTTATTTTTTTTGGGGGGGGGGGTTGATTACATAGTGAGTAAGAAACTGTTTCTCAAACTCAAACTCTAATTTCTAATGCATCACACTAGGGAGGTCTAGGGAAGGCCAGATTCTAGCCCTTATTTTCTTGCTAAATGGATGGAGGGCACTCCCTAGCTGTACTGTCTGGCCTTTCTTCTTTGGGCACTCACCCTATCACTTCTCTTCAGTTTCTCTAACCTGTGTTTGACAAGTCTCTGGTTAGAGAGTAGGTTGTAGGAAGCCTAGAGAACAGACATTTGCACATTTATGGTTCCTAATTTACTGCAGAATACAATTAAATCCTTTAGCTTGGCTTACAAGTACCAATAATCTGATCACAGTCTATCTTTCTAGTCTCATCTACTACTATTCTCCTAAATCAGAATTCTTTAATGTGGGGTTGGAGATATTCTTATAAAAATATTTTGATAATTATTGTTCAATTATATCCAAATTTTCCATGACCCTATTTGATGGATTGGGGGTGGAAATGAGGGGTTACTTGTTTTTTTCACAAAGATACTGAAGTATTTTGCCATTTCTTTCTCCAGATCATTTTACAGATGAGGAAACTCATGTAAACAGGGTTAAATGGCTTGCCCACAGTCACATAGCTAGTAAATATTTGAGGCCAGATTTGAATTCATGAATTCCTAATTTCAAGTCCAGTGCTCTTTCCATTACATCACTTAGCTGCCCATTTTGATAATTATTTCAATATAATTGGTTCCATTTATAATTGTATGTTTTTTATTTTATACATTCAGAACATTATTCTAAGACTTTCCCAGACTGTCAAAAAGAGTTTATTGATATAAAAAATATTAAGAACTTCTCTATTCCAGAGAGATTAATTTTGAGTGGCAATGGGTATAAAAATATCTATAGGTAGTTATTGGTGATACTATGTATTATTGAGATAATGTGTATAATTGAGATAATGTATATAAAGTTCTTTGCAACCATTAAAATGACATACAGTTGCCAGTTATTATTAATGAATGTTAACTCAATCTGACTTCCAATTTCTAGTCAGAACTTTTGCTCATGCCATTCCCTCAACCTGGGCTCCCCTCCTCCCTCCTTTGTGTCTATACAAAACCTTTTCATCTACCAGAACTCAGCTTAAATTTTATCTCCTTTGTAGAGGCTTCTCTGATCATCCATCCTTAATTACTATCTTCCTTTTATAAATTCTTGTATCATTTTTCTGTCTGTCCCATTCCTGTGTCAATTGTATATGGATGCCCCTGTGACATCCCTTCTGTTGATGTTTTAAACAATTTTTCATTCAACATGATTAATATTTTGTATCATGTCATGTACACATGTAAACTGATGTTTTAGAGAGGATGACATGAAAATTGCTTCATATTCATCCAAACACTTGATCTTTTAAGTGTTTTATAGAATTTCTTTGTCTTATTTGTTTACTTATGGAAAAGCTGACTATTGTAATAAAAAAAATTGGATATCACTACTTATTATCTTTTGGATCACAGGCAAAATCTCTTCACTTCTAGGTTTCCTCACTTCACTATTACTTATATGGGAAATAGGGACTTTGATACTTATAGTACCTGACTCCCAGATGTGTTAAGAAAGTCCTTTTCAAATTGTAAAGAGTTATATGAGTACGTGGGATTGTAGTTATAATACTGGAAGATCCTGCAAAGGCAATCTTGTCTGATCCTTACATTTTTCAGATGTGGTTATTGAAAACTAGAGAGTTATTTGTTCAAGATCACATTGTTAATAAGAGATACAATTTTGAGCTAGTGATGCCAAGTTCAACTATGAAATAAAGTCATTTGATTCCTGATACAATCTGGGAAGTAAAAATTCAACAGAGCAAACTAAAAGTTACCAAGGTCAGATGAACAACTTAGATACTGACTTTATACAAAATAGCAGCACATGAATAGAAAGTATCCTTACACAGTGTGTTTGATGCCGATTTAAAAAAATGATTTATATTTTTCAAAGTTACATCATCTTTATTTCAGAATATATTCCTCTTCCTCTCTTAATCAGTGAGTCATCCCTTTGTAACAGAAAATTAAAGAGGAGGGGAAAAAGGAAGCCATAACCAACTCATCAGACCAGCCTGATGTTATATGCAGCATTCCACACACATGGTTTCCCACCTCCACAGTGAATGGAGGGAGGTTCATTTTCTTATCTCTTCTTTAGAAATAAACTGAATGACTTTGTATTTTTACTCATTTTCAAATTACTTGTCCATGTCTATTGAATCCACTCCTACTGTCCTTTGTATTCCCACTGAAATCTTCCATTTAGACCATTATACTATTTCATTCTAACCTATCTGGACCAGAAGGAAAACTTCCTATGTGATCTTCCCCCTCTAATACAGTCTTTATGCTGCTGACAGATCAGTCTTCCTCATGTGCAGGTCTGATCATGTCATGCCTTTCTTGTCATAACTCCTTAATGACTAGCTATTGCCTACTAAATAAAGTCCAAACAACTTTGCCACACAACCAAGTCTTTTCTCACTCTGATTTTTAACTCCTTTTCCAGCCTTTCTTATTACTACTTTCTTCTATACCTATAAAGCCTCCTCTAGTCAGTGAGCCAGAAATTACTTTTCTTTCCTTTGACCATCAGGAGCAGTTTATCTCAAGTTCTTATATTCTTTTGCTATAGAGTTACCTTGCAATTATTGTTCACCTGTGTATTGTAAAATCCTTTTCCTAGATTATAAGCTTCATGTAAGTAAGGATTGTTTCTGAATTCGATTAACATACATTTAATAAGCACTTACTATATACAAGACCTAGAGAAGGAAATAGCAAATCACTCCAAAAGAGATCATGAAGAGTTTGAAACATCTAAATAACAACAACAAATGTGTAAGACAATTTACTCTAAGGGTTTGGGAGACAAAGAAAGGCAAAAACAGTCCTGGCTTTCGGAGGAGCTCACATTCTATTAGGCAGACAAACAATGTTCATGTAACATAGAAATTGGAGGTCTCAGAGGGAAGGGACACTAGTGGAGAAGGTGAGTAGGAGAGGACTGTTGCAGAAAGTGAGATTTGAGCTGAGCCTTTTAGGAGCTAGGGAAGCCAGGCAGAGATGAGGAAGGAGATTGTTCCAGGCAAATGAACTATTTTTAAATTACCCCCAATGCTTAACACAATGCTATAATCACATACCAGTAGGTACTTAGTCTGTTATTGTTGAATGAAAGAAGAAATGGAAAAATTACAATAATGAATGGTCTAAGCCATGAGGAAACACTGCATAGAAAAACAATAATCATATTGAAAAATTCTTTAATGGTAGAAGTGGGGTGGAAAGTGCTTTAGAGCCATTGAGTTTGATTCTGCCCCAGGATCTCCTTAAAGAAAAGACTGAACCTCTCAGAATGTTTGCTAAGGATTCAGGCACTTAAGTAAGAGTTTATTTGGCAGATCCTAGGAGAGAGTCAATTAATTATACCTCAGGTTGTCTCAGATATTTGGGGGTTGCATTAGACAAGAACATCCTATTTCAAATGGCTGGTAACATTGTTATAAACAGAGCATGAATACAAGTTTCCTTTGTGAGAGTGAGACCATGATAGGATATATTCTTTGGTATTTTCAAGTATAGTTTTCCCTCCCATATCATGACTTTCCCTGTCATGATTTTGATATATCACAGGTTGGCATAAGAAGTTTAATGGGAATTTTGGGGGAGTTTTGTGGAAGCTGCAGACAACATGTGAAGAAGGCCAGCAAATGGCACAGAAAAAGTTTAGAAACTCAAAAATGCATAAAATCTATATATGGTATTGTATAATATCAACATATTTTATATTTTGATACCATAATAATTCTCTTGTACAAAGGGAAGGCCAAAAACCCTATGATTTTCTAGATCATAGGGTGCCATGCTCCTTCTCCTCATGATGTAGCTGAAGCCTGATAGAGTTTAATAAAAATTTACCTTGATTTCACAGAGAAAGACTCAATGTTTACAGAGCTATATGTTTCCTTTAATCCTTATAGTTGTTGCATTGGTTTGGTTGAATATGCTGTCCTGTCAACACCTAATTTTCTCTTTTTCTCTTCTATAAGATATAACAGTTCAAGAATTTTTTTTCTGATTTTGGAAAATTTTAATATAAATCTTGGGGAGTTTGACATTATCTGATTATTGGTTGGATAAGAAGTGAATGAAAATAACTGATGCTTATATAGTATTTGTTCTGTAGGTTGTAAAGCTTATCTCATCAGAGTCCTATTACAAGACTGTGAGGTAGGTACCACATACACAATTATCCCAATAACAAATAAGGAAGCTGAGGCTTAGAAAGATTGTGTGATTGACCCATAGTCACAGAGGATTTGAATTCATGTTTTCTGATTCTAACCCAATTGTCTTTGGCAAAGCTTCCCATTCTTTAAACCTACCCATAGCCTTTATTCCATATAAAAGCAAATAAATCTTGGTGTTTATCTTTAATTTGCTAATTAGAAATAAAAAGAAAGATTAAGAACAGAATTTAAAATTCTAGCTCATAGATATACCTCATTATATACAAAATTGAAGCCTTTGGAATTATTTCAATGAGATAATGCAGTCATTTACCAAATATTCCCTGTCACTCTTGATAAGCTTCTCATACTTTCCAGGGAATACATAGAAAATATCTAGTTTTTTCATTATTCCATTCTGCTTCACATTCTATTGCTAATTCTCATACTTGTTTGCTTATGACAGGTAATTTTCAAGATCTATCTTCAGGGAAAATGGATAAAGCACAGGATATCCATTCATCTTAGATAAGGCTTCTTTAACTGAGAACAAGAAATTGGATTCCTTATGTTTGGGTATTAGGGCAGCTAGGTTGTGCCATAGTGCATAGAGAATCAGAAGACTCATCTTCCTGAGTTCAAATCCAGCCTCAGACATTTAGTAGCTGGATGACCCTTGGCAAGTCCTAATCTCTAAAATGAGCCAGAGAAGGAAATGTCAAACCATTCTGGTATCTTTGTCAAGAACATTCCAAAAGAGGTCACAAAAAGGCAGACTTGATTGACAAGCGATACCACAAATCTTTTGGTATTAGGTGTATCAGCTTAGTTAATAATTGGAGCAAGGATGCAGTGATGGAGGGCAATGGATAAGGACTTCTCTAGAGAGCAAAGCTAGTGTCTGATGGGAGGTCATTTTGGTACCAGCATAGGCTAAGGTGAACTGGTAGATTCCCCCTGCATCTGAGGGAGGGAAATATGCACTTGTTGTAAGTTTAATCAGCATCATTAACACTTATTTAATCTAGACAATCAACAACAATAAATCAAGCTCTGATTTGTAGCAATTGCTGTTTTTTGAGGTGCAATTGGATTGTTCACACTGAAAATTTAACAATTGCTCTTGAGAGCCAGCTGGCTCCAGCAAACCCCTGAGTTTAGGGATCCAAGGGTAGGGGGAACTTTGGCTGCAGGCATATGGGGGGTGTCTCTGTTAGAATCAAATTCTATTTCCTATAGCTATAGTTGCTAGAAACTAGCATGACTGAATCATGGCTGTCTAAGCTTTATTTGCTTTCTGTGGTAGCAAAAGATTTCTTGGCTTGGGTGTCCAACAGGTAGCCCAGGAGACAGGCTTCAGGACAATAGGGATCTGTTTGTGCACCTAGGGAAGTTATGCCAAGAATTATACCTTTTTACAAGGAAAAGGTTCTGGGGCAGCTAGGTGGTACAGTGGATAGAGCACCAGCCCTGAAGTCAGGAGGACCCGAGCTCAAATGTGGCCTCAGACACTTAACAGTTCCTAGTTGTATGACCCTGGGCAAGTCACTTAACCCCAATTGCCTCAGCAAAAAAGAAAAAAAAAAAAAAGGAAAAGGCTCTGACTGCTCTGACCGTGTCACATCTTGATAAAAGCTATGTTAAGAGTGACTTCCTGGAATATGTTGGTTAAACTATCTTGTTAGTTTTTCTTGATAAGAGCCATTAAAGCTAACTAAATCTACTGAAAAGGCTTGTAAATTAGTGATGGTGCATCCTACTTGTTTTAAGTCCCTTATAAGCAATTGATAAAAATCTGTGATATTGATTTTTTTGTTTTCATTTTATTATGTGACATGTTGCTGAAAGGTGATAGCACAGTACACTCAGCCTTGGCAATAAAGAAATAAAGATGCAATAAAAAAAAATAATGAGGGAAGATAGAATGGCCATTTGATCAGTGGGTCTTGTGTCACCTGTGATTCTGCTGTGCCCCAGCCAGTAAAAAGTGAAAAAAAATTGTGCAGAACTTCATCTAGAATCTGTTTATTGCTTCAAAATCACCCTGTGCAAAACTGCATCCTCAAAGCTACTGGGGCAAGCAGGTATGGAAAGTATGTTCTTACTTACACCCTTGCCATCTAGGACTATTTCCTAATTAATTCTCTCACAAGACAAAAGAGATTGATTCTGCTCATTATTTACAAATGACACAAATTATTTGGAGTCCAGTAGGAGCCACCATTTGGGGATTTGCTTCAAATGCTTTTAATTATGAATCTGAGCTTTATGATGTCAACTCAGATTATTCCCCTGTTTAAATATCTTTAGTTGCTCTCCATGACCCCCCAAAGCCCTCCCTAACTTTTCTCCAAGGTACCTTTCTAGGCATATTTCACATTATTCCCATTTTTACATGCTCTAAGGCCCAGCCCATGTATGGAAGCCTCTAAGGGCCATCTTTATTTTTTTCATCTTTGTATTTGGAATGTTTGGGAAGGAAATAAGCATTTGTTAAGCACTTACTATGTTTCAAACACTGTGTTAAGTGCGTTAGGAATATTTTCTTACTTGATCCTCAACAACAATCCTGGGGAGTATGTGCTAATTTAATTGACTGAAAGGCAGGCAAAGTGACTTGCCCAATAGTAAGTATCTGAAGCTGGATTTGAATTAAGGTCTTTGTCACTTCAGGTCTTGTGTCCTATCCAATGCTATCTGCTAGCATATAAAACATAGATTTTAGGAGATTAGAGGGATTCATAGATAACATTTAGAAGCTAGGTCACTGAACACCTCCCTCTCTCTAGCCTAACCCCTAAGAAAAGAACCTGTGCCTTAGGGGATCTGGCTGATTTGAAATGCAACTGTCAATTCATGTTATGGAAAATACTTGTGTGTATAAATATTTATATGTACTATTTAATATGTTATATCTAAAATAACATAGCACTTTAAGGTTTGCAAAATGCTTTATAAATGTCAATTCATTTGACCTTCAAAACAACCTTTGGGGATAAATGTTATTATTATCATTATTTCTAAAAATTAAGAAACAGAGGCACATAGTGATTAACTGATTTGCCTAGATTCCCACAGCTAGTAAGTATCTGGATCAAGACTTAAACTGAAACCTTCCTGATTCCAAGCCCAGCATTCCATCTACTGCCCCACTTATCTGCCTCTTTATATTTATATTCATAATATGTATATATTATATACCACCAGGTTATCTCTTGTTGTTTTGTCTTGTTCAGCTCAATGTAATTCCATAGATTTTTAAACATGAGATTTTCTTGGCAAAGACACTAAAGTAATTTACCCTTTTCTTCTCTAGAGTATTCCCCCATTGTACAGATGAGGAACTAAAGTAAATAAGGGTTAAGTGATTTGCTTAGGATCTCATAGCTAGTAAGTATCTTGGACCATATTTGAACTCAGATTTTCCTGACTCCATGTCTGGCACTCTCTTCACTGCACCACCTAACTGCCCCATTCTTAGATATCTATAACCTGTGGCTTTTGCAGGGAGACAGGCCTCAATTTTTGACAACATGTCCAGTATCACAGGATCACAAGGACCATAGAGCCTTGGACCATGGTAACAAATGTTCGTGATAAATTTTGTTGATATATTTATACTGTTTTTGGCCCTTTCCTTCCTGATTTCTAGGACCAGGAAGAACTTCTAAAAAGGAAAAAGAACACAAATAATATAAAAAAAGTACTATGGCCATTTAAGGTCCTGAATGTATGTCTCATCTCTTGCCATTTTATCAAAGTCACTGGGGTTCATCCAAAAGCAAGAGCCATGGGCAAAGGAAGGCAGTAAGCTCAGAGCTCTTGCTGGAGCCATCGGCTGCTTTTCTCCTTTTTCTCCTGTCTCAGTGAGAGCTTGGGAGAATGGACTGTGTTTCCCTGGAGGCTTGTTCCCTGTGGAGAGTGGAAGAAATGAAAGAAGAAGAGGGAAAGTGGGAAGAAGAAAGGACTCTAGAGGATTTGTCCTCATCTAACATTTGGAAGATGACAGTAAATAGTGGAGAGCTCTAGAGACTCATCCTTGCCTTGCCTGAGAAATTGATGGATTAGGTGATTCTCACCTTGTGAGGATTGGGAAAGTATCAGGAGGAATGTCAAGAAGTTATAGAGTAAAAACAAAATCGATCCCACAGGGCTTGTTGTGGTGTGTGTGTGTGTGTGTGTGTGTGTGTGTGTTACACAGAATGAAAAGGGTGTGATAGAAGCGTCATCTTGGACTCTTAAATTTACACTTATCTTTGGAACTAATAATTGCTTACATCTGAATCTCTGGCTCTCTGCTCAAGTGACGCATTAGATGCTTACTCATATCTAACATGAGGTAGAATTGGCATGTGCCATATTTGCACAGCCTGGCTGGTTGCTGGATCATTTAGGAATAATTGGGATTGTTTAGGAATAATAATTATATATAAATTAGGTAGATGGCACAATGGAGACAGTACCTGGCCTGGGAGTCAGGAAGATGTATCTTCCCAAGTTCAAATCTAGCCTCAGGTATTTACTAATTGTGTAACACTGGGAAAGTCACTTCACCTTTTTTGCCTCAGTTTCCTCATCTGTAAAATGAGCTGGAAAAAGAAATGGAAAATCACTTGAAATATCTTTGCCAAGAAAACCCCAAATGGGATCATGAATAGCTGGATGTGACTGAAACAATAGAAAAACAACAGAAAAAATAGGTTTTCTAGGGATAAATTCAGGTTTGATTACAAATCTCCTGTTGTCAAGCTTGGATAGTATGGAATGTGATTTTAGCAAGGCCCAGAGGGATTGGGAGAACTCACTATTTGTAGATTGCCCTAGGCTAGCTTTTGTAGGAACCCTGAGCTGGATAACCTATTGCAATGGTGTCAGACTCAAATAGAAATGAGCAACTTAGAAAATTACACATTAATATTATCTACATTGTATTCTTATTGGATACCTCTGATCTTTTTTCTAGAGCAGCTTCTTTAGTGCCATACATCCAACATTACCCAAATGATCACAGATTCAAGGCTAGTGCTCTAAAATAGGTTGTGGTTACTGTGTGTGTGTGTGTGTGTGTGTGTGTGTGTGTGTGTTTAATTTATCAGGGAGAGTGAATCAGCACAGAAAAGGGGAGGTGAACTGCACCTTCAGTAGGGAAGGGAGCTGATCAGCAAAATGGAAACAAATACCAATTACTTTCTGAATGAAGCTTCCTGCTTTGAAACTGAAGAAGGGGGCTTTGCATCAATGACTTTCCTCTCTTCTGGATTGCCTCTGAGGGTACTGTCTCACTCAAAATAGATTATGCACACAGCAAAGGGGTCTTCTCTTTGCAATAGACTGATTTAGGAAATAAATTGCCACTCATGTTTTTCATCTTCAAGATGGAGAATACATTAGCTTCTCTCAAACTCTGTGGTTATTGCATGTCTTTATCTCACCTTTTGAATATTCAGTGTCATAAAAGAATCTCAGTATAGATACCATTTTGCAAGAGACAAACTGTCATGTAATTAGTTGAAAATTTTTGCATTTACCTAAGACCCCAAAAGTTTAGCTTTGGTCAATGACAGAAGAATTTCAGGCTCTGTTTATTACCTCTATATACTTAAGTCCTATTGTTATCTGGTCACTTCTTGCTGTTTGCAAAATTATTAGCTTTAGCTCTGGTAATTGCTTATCAGTTTACTTGATGTAAATTTTCATCTTCTTCTATTGGTTCTCTATATGTAAATATTTACCTTTTCCTTTGATTTCTGTAAAAATTCAAATTGTATCCACCCTGCTTTGTCCTATGTGAGATTTTTGAAAATGTCATTCAAGGCCCATTGGTTTTTATGCAGCATGAGACTATGCTACAAGCATTTAATGAACTGATTATAAAATGTCTGTGTTGATAGGTATAATTGGCTGAAATACCTATTAAATAATCCTTGGAAATGTTTATATTACTAAATCATGTTAATCCTTTTATTTGTTTCAATTAATTTTGTATCTAATGTCTACTTATGTAACCATCTTAGATTGGGTTTATAATTTTATTAGTTTAAAGAACTCCCAGCTAGGAAATTCTTTCTACCAATGCAGATTGAAGGGGCAGCTAGGTGGAGCAGTGAATAGAGCACCAGCACTGTCAGGAGGACCTGAGTCCAAATCTGGTCTCAGACACTTAACACGTCCTAGCTGTGTGACCTTGGGCAAGTCACTTAACCTCAATTTCCTCGGCAAACAAAACAAAACAAAACAAGAAGTTGCCTAAGGCAAATATATTTGAGTGATTTTCAAGATAAAAAACTCAGGATATAACAGAGGTAAAGTTTGAAACCATATCTGCTTCTGAGACCAACTCATCTATTATGCCATTTTACCTTTCAATTTGTTGATTTCATTGTTATCTCAAATTAGATCTCTGCATTCAACAACTGATTAAAGTGAAGTACGACCATTTCCTAGACATAATTTATCATATAATTATTCATATGGATAGTCAAGATAAAAACCCAATAGTGACCTAATGCCTAAAACTTTCTATCTCAGTTTGGAGATATGTTATAGTCAGAGAAATAAAATATTGGTGGGGGAAAAACAGTTATGTCCTCCTAATAGGAGGAAGTCACATAGTGGAGTTTAAGGATCAATGGTTCACCTTAGAGAGAATTCTTAGGAGTCATTTTATTTATTAGACATCCTAGGGGTTATGACAATGAAGTAACCATGCAGAAACCTAGCCCTCATATATAAGTGCACAAGTAGTACCTTCACAAATGCATATTTGTCCAACTTCCCAGACTCAATTAAGACCATAGAATATTAGAATTTGTAGGAACCTGAGGTTAATTCATTCAGCTTTCTTCTCCCTTATATAAAATGCACCACAGGATGACACATGTTATCCAACCTTTGCATGAATCTCACTAGAGATGGGGAGCTCACTACCTAATATAACCCATTCTGTTTTTAGACAGCTCCATTGTTTAGACAGATATTTTTCATCTACAAAGATTGCTTGTGTATTTCCATTTGCAACATGTTCTGGTTTGGGACTGTGAATGATAGTGAGATTTGTCAACATGGAATTATTCATTGTTTGTGCATGAATTTGGAAGCAATGAAATGTTAAATTTCTCAAGTCTCCTTCAAACATTTATCAGGTTCTTTAAGGTAGTTGGAAATAGTGGCATGCTCTGTAAGTCACCATTCTCTTTATGATTCTAATGTTTAGGGTATAAGAACAGATTTGTTTGTTAGAGCCAGAGGAAAGAATGGTGTAGATGACATGAATCTGGCATGTATACATTCTAAACTCTTTCATGGAAAGGGAACTGTAATTAACTAGCTACATGACTGTGGGAAAATCACAACTAATCCATGTTTTAGTTTTCTCATCTGTAAAATCAGTATAACAATACCTGCATTAACTTGCTAATAGGATGTTGTGAAGAAAGTGCTTTGAGAATCTTAACATGCTATATATATGTGTGTGTATCTATATGGCTGTATGACCTTGAGTAAATCATTGAACTTTAACTTGATCCAGATAATTTTCTTTTCTTTTCTTTTCTTTTTTTTTTTTTTTTTTTGCTTAGGCAATTAGGGTCAAGTAACTTGCCCAGGGTAATTTTCTAAGAACATGAGTCATAGTAGTTGCCAATCTGTCTGTTAGGGGATGTTCTCTTACTAGGAAGGGTTCCTTGCATAGATGAAATCAGAGATCTGGAAGGAAAAAACAAAACCAAAACCAAAACCAACCTTCCAGAGACGCTATATATATCACCATGAATCAGAGAAAGATAACCAAAAACATAATAGGACACATGGGTGTAAATAGGCTGCCAAATACAGCCAACAATGCCTGGCATATGACTTGAGGTATACAAAAAAGGTGTGACTATAAAAATAGGACAAGAAGATGACCTAAAATAGATTGGGTATATTCTCTGGAGGATTTATGGGGAAAAATATGTAAAAAAGCATCATATAGGATATAAAGATGTAAAAAGAGTGCCTTTCAACAGCAAAATCATGAATCCATTCAAGTGAAATGGGCATTAAAATTTGTGAATATAATATTTAGATGCATTTAAAAAGTTACCTAGCTGTCTTAGTTTTCTTGTCACTAAACAAAATATGATATTTATTTGTTGCTTAGACAAAGCAAGTCATAGAATTCTTTCGATTATATGTGATCTCCCACTAAAGTAGCAATGTGATAAAGAATAGGAAGAAAAAACTACCAATTACTTCCTTACAGATTTCCTCACCACCATCTAATTCATCTAGTGAATCAGATTGGTTTACATTGGGGCTAGTTTGGTCCTTCTTGTGTACATGTAGAGTCATGTTGTTGTTCATCTTTTATTTTCCAGAAGAACAATGATGTCTTGGGAGTGATGACTTGACTCATACATGAATTGGATTTAAGTGAATCAGAGATGTCCAAAGTTATCAGCCTCACTCTCTCTTCCAAAGTCGACTAAATGCATAAAGCTAAGTCCAAAAGTCAACAACTGGTGTTGACCTGGAAGGCAGTAGATTTCATACTATTCCACCCCACAATAGTCTTCAATGATTCCCCTCTGCTTAGGGAATAGACTGAATTTAAGGTCCTTCACAATCTGGTTTTCCAGGTTTATCTCACACTGTTCTTCCTCTCAAACTCAATACTGCAGCCAAATTATTTTATTCCCTCTAGGTGTTCAAGGAAGGCTAGCACCTCTCGTGTGAGGGTTTGCCAAGCCCTTTTCAGGGCTGCTCTTCCATCTTTGGGGCCTACCTGGACTGAATTCTCATCTTTAACTCCAAGAAGCCACAGTGTGCACAGCAGTCACATTCCAGTAAACTGTCATAGCAGACAGATTTGAGGCTAATTGGCAGGCTTCAAACCTCTTGGCGAGGTCGGGGTAACTACTCCAAACATGGAAAGACTTTCCCCAGCAAAATACTTAGTCTAACTGCCATGAAGGTGGCTGAAGCAGGTGCTGTGGAAGTTTTTGAGCATGGTCACATATTGAAGCCTCCAAGGTCATCCACTGCATTCCAGGCCATTGTCAGTTGTATTGTACTTTATCTTACCACTGGACTTCGATGACTCTGGAAGAGAAAGGGAGGTTGACAACTTTGTGTGCAATTCTGCCTCATGTATATCCAATTCACACATGAGTCAAAGATATAACTCTATGATGTCATTGGTCCTTTCTGAAAATAAAGAACAGCAATAACAATATTTTGTTATATACAGCCAGCTAGACAATTTTCCTCTATGTCTATGTCTCTGGGACATTAAGATTTAATAGGTTTGCCCTTGTTGGGCTAAAGGTAACCCAGGCTTGAGCTAGGAATTCCCTCATTTAGAACAAGGGTATCTCAGAGTTTCATATCATAATACACAGATTTTCAAAGAAAATATTAGCTCTCTTGATGCATTTTTTAAAAAACAATCCTTCTCAGAGATACCTGGATTGTAGAAGCAAAGGCCTGTCTGTTGGTCAGATGCTTCCCTGTTCTCCTACCCCTGCACTATTCTCATTATCTTTTCTATGCAATAGGATGCCTCCATAATCAGTGAGGGGTGCTGAATATGAAGTTGTGGGTTCTGGGCTCTAATTTTGGTCTATCTCTTACTACCATATCACCTTGGACAAAAAACCAGAATCTCCCCATCCTAAATTTAATTATTTGGACTAGTTGAGCTCTGAGTTGTCTTTCAGCTGTAGGTCTAGGATGCTCTGATTCTTCCTTCCTCCACCATACAGTCTCATCATCTTCCCACTTAGGAGGATTTTCTTCTCTCTCTGATATAGCACTTAAACTTATTATATTCTAATACATATTATATTTGCACATACATTACTTCTCTTACTAAGAAATTATAGGTTCCTTAAATCAGGAAGTTTTATCTATCTTTGTGTCTCCCTCAGTATATTGAACTTAGCAGGTACTTGATCAATTTTTTTTGAATGAATGTGCATAATTATAGCCCATATTCACATAGTTTTAAAATCTACAAAACACTTTCCTTATAACACACCCCAGCTGAGCAGGCTGTATAAAAAGAATCTCAATGGGACACTACCCCAGAACTCTGGGCTGTATTTCTGAGTGACTATTATTTAATGGCACGCTTTCATGGCTATGTTGGTTTGTTAGATAGAGAAGAAGAAATAGAATATTGAGATGTGAGGATACCATGTTGAGAAAGGGCTAATGGGTTAACATGTCTATATGTATCAATATACACTTTCCTTATTGTTTGTGGTTGTTGTTCATCCTTTGTTGTGGAAGAGTACTGATGACATCTCTAGAGTGATGACTTGCCCGTAAATTGGGTTTAAGTGAGTCAGAGTTGTGCAAACTCATCAGCCCTACTCTCTTCTCAGGAGGCATAGGAGTCCAGTGGCAAGACAAAAGTTGAGACTACTGGCAATGTCCCAGGATTCAGTACCATGAGGTGGTTGACGCAGCTAGGTACATGCTTGGTCCTGCCCTATTAAGTAGAGTAATCTGAGTCAGTACAGTGTGACAGAGTCAACATGTACAATAGCTGGCATTCCTTACAGTTACATGAGTCAAATGGGAATGTCCAGGATCAATCCACTGCTAGCATCTAACCCAGTTCTGACCCACTGACAGAAGAACTGAAATCAACCACCCTGTGCCTAAGGTAGCAGGATATGGGAAATTGGTATTAAGAAAGTGAACTTTCTTATCCTGGGGGACTGAGTGGAGTGGGAAGCTTCAATCTTGAGTGTGGGAATTGAGATTTGCTGCAATTTATGCTATAAAGCTGCTACTATGAGCATATTTTTATTAATTTTATTGTTATTACTATTAAAATACTATTTTATTTAAAATATGCTGTCTAAGTGAATAATAATGGCTGAATCTAAGAAGATCTGTGTGTGTGGGTGTGTGTGTGTGGCGTTTCTGTGTAGAGGGAT
The DNA here is from genome assembly GCA_023553655.1 of Myrmecobius fasciatus. NCBI lineage: Eukaryota > Metazoa > Chordata > Mammalia > Dasyuromorphia > Myrmecobiidae > Myrmecobius > Myrmecobius fasciatus. Next base: position 312,454 of record JAJPUD010000716.1, read on the forward strand.
TTCCAGTGAGGACAAATGAGCCAATGCAAATAAGTGGATTTTGAGAGTTGGAGGCAAAGCTGCTCCCTAGAACAGGAAAAGCATGCAATCCCCTTTCACATACAGATAAAGGAAAGTTAAAGGATTTATCTAAAGTCACATAGTTAAAAAGCATCAGACCTAGGACTTGAATCCCTGTCTCCATGTCATAGATTTAGAGCTAGAATGGATATTAGAGATCAGGTAGTATAACACCCTCATTCTAAATATGAGGAAAGGGAGATGAGTTCTTCTTGTTTGACCTTGGGCACTATCTAGCCTTTATATAGTGCTTTAAGGTTTGCAAAGTTGTTTTCCATATAAACTCTTGGGAGCTGGATAATAATAGCATCCAATTTACATTTGAGGTAGTTAAATGACTTGCTTAAAGTCTCCCAGTATTAAGTGTCCAAGGCTGGATTTGAACTCACATCTAGCATTTTAACCACTGTGCCATCTGCTCACTTGAGGTTACTTCACTTTTCTGTACCCAATTTCTTTATCTCTGAGGTCCCTTACAACTCTAAATTTATGATTCTGTCATCTTTTCAGCTCTAGTATTCTGTGAAAGTATCAGTAATATTCATTAGGGAAAATGAAATTTTAAAATAGCAGACATGTTTTTAATGGGGAAATATTTCCCTGTATTCAAAAACATGTATAAAGTAACAAGAAAAAAAAGGAATGAGTACCCTGGCTCTCTTTCAAATTGAGCTGTATTGTCAGTTTATGAAATTCAGATTTACTGCTGACTTCCTAACCAAAGAATAGCTGTTAGCCGACTATAACTTGGAGCATAAATCTGAGTTCTCAGCAAATCAGACATTATTAGAGCAAAAAAAAAATGACTTAATGACTTGTCTGTAAGAATAAATCATGGAGTTCACATGAAGCAGGATGACAAGAATTTATATCTACTAAACTGGAATAGCTAATGTAGTTCAAGTTGGGGACTTAGTATTTTTCTTAACAATGCCATGCTTATTTTATAGACTTTCATAATTGTTTTAATTAAGATTAGAAATGTCTGACATGTGACTTTCTGCCAAATTCTATTAGTTTAGCCAGAAGGAATATTAATAATGGACTCCAAAGAGTTGAAGAGGAAGGGGAGAGGTTATTTTATTCCAGCCCACTGCCTCATCCTTGGCCAGCATCAGGTTCAGAAACTCTTTCAACTGGCTAAAAAACTTTCCTAAGAGGTTCTCAAAATCCCTGGGAATCTGTCAGAGTAGGAAGTTCAGTGGCAGGAGAAATATGCATGGGAGAAGGCTTGAGTGTGTGAATTTCCATCTCAACCCTGATCTTGTCCTTGAACATGGACCCAAAATCTCATTCACTTTCCAGCATCATTCCCATGCTAGGGAATGCTTCATTCATCTCATGCTTCAATTTTCATTAGCAAACCTGGCAAATGAAGAGCTGGCAAATGAAGTTTTCAATGAAGTTAATTTAAATATCCCTAGTTCTGTAGCCCACCTTTTGTTCTCCACATTTTTTTCATAATGATCTGTCAGTTCTTTCAATACTTTGTGTCACAATTTATATGGACCTGGTGACTTGAACTCATTGTAGACAACTAAATATTCTTTCAGTTTCTGTTTTATAGCTTTCCCACAAGATTTTTTTAAGGAGGCAATTGGGGTTAAGTGACTTGCCTTGGGTCACACAGTTAATAAATATTTGAGGTCATATTTGAACTCAGGTCCTCCTGATTCCAGGGCCAGGGCGCTATCCACTGTGCCACCTAGCTGCCCCTTCCCACAAGATTTTGAAATTTTGTTCCCTGTTGCATACTATTTATGCACTTGTCTTTTATACTTAGGATTATAGAATCATACTTCTAGAATAAGAAAGGACCTTAGAAACGTCGAGTCTATGTCTCATTTCACAGAGGAGGAAACCGGGATTTAGAGAGGTAACATGCTTTGTCCAAAGTCACACAGGGAAATGCCAGCTATAGGATTGGATTCTAGGTTCCCTAACTCCAGAGCCAAGATTCTTTCTGCTCTATAGTATTCTTTGCTTTCACTGGGCTGGGATTTAAAATTTCTTTGCACTCTTTTCCCAGTTTATCTCTCCTCCTCTGGTTCGCTTATCTTTTTCTTTCTTTTATTATTATTATTATAAAAACTTTTTATTTCCAAAACATATGTATGGGTAATTCTTCAACATTGACCCTTACAAAGCTTTCTGTTACAAATTTTTCCCCCCTACTCCCCACCCCTCCCCTGGATGGCAGGAAATCCACTACATGTTAATTATGTTAAAATACTTGACAAATCAAATATATGTATACATATTTCCACACTTATCATTGTTGTGCAAGGAAAAATCGTATCTACAAAAAAAAAATCTGAGAAAGGAAACACAATGCAAGCAAACATCAATCGAGAGCATGAAAATGTTATGTTGTGCTTCACATTTCAGATCCCTCTCTCTGGATGTATATGGCTTTCTTCACTGAACAATTGGAGGTGGTTTGAAACATTTCATTGTTGAAGAGAGCCATGTCCATCAGAATTGACCATCATATAGTCTCATTGATGACATATATAATGATCTCCTGGTTCTGTTCATTTCATTCAGCATCAGTTCATGCAAGTCTCTCCAGGCCTCTCTGAAATCATCCTGCTGGTCATTTCTTATAGTACAATAATATTCCATAACATTCATATTCTGGTTCACTTTTCTATGTACCTAATCTTGATCTAACAATTTAATGACAGTTATTATTCTTGTTCCTTAGACTTTCAGACATTCTTGATTATCACGACATTGTCATTTATAGTCATGTATACTCTATGTTCTAAATACCACACTCACCTATGTACTTTCTTTTTCTAAAACATAATCAGCTCAAAAAACAATAAATTCACACAAGTCATATGGAAACAAATTTGACCATCAGCCTTTCATTACTATTCTTCATTACTGATATATATGCTCTGAGGGGCTGTGAAAAATTGAGACCTAGATCCTTGTACGCAGTTTCTCTTATATCAGAGCTCAGTGTAGTCATAGCTGACCAGGCTACTGACTGTCCCAAATTGCTTCTTTTCTTTCTCTTTTACTAATTCTCTCCCTTACTATCATTTTATTGTCACACTTTCTAAGTGCTATATCTATTGTACACTTAATGGCTACCATTAGACACAAATGTGTGTGTGTGTGTATGTGTGCGTATAAAACTAGATCTTTTTCTGGATGCAGATAGTACCTTCCTTTCTAGGTCCTTTGTAGTTAATCTGGGTATTTACAATAGTCAAAATGACTTAGTTGCTCCGAGTTGTTCTTAAAATAATGCTGTTACTTTATACAATGCTTTCTTGGTTCTGCTCATTTAGCTCTTCATCATTTCTTTTTTTATTGTGAGTTTTTATTTCTTTTTAATACACATTGCTTTATGAATCATGTTGGGAGAGAAAAATTAGATCAAAAGGGGAAAACCATGGGAGAGATTAAAAAAAAAAACAGAAAAAAAGAAGTTAACACAGCATGTGTTGATTTGCATACAGTCTCCTTAGTTCTTTTTCTGGATACAGAAGGCATTTTCTGTCCAAAATCTATTGGGATTGCTTTGGATCACTGAACTATTGAGAAGAAACAAGCCTTTCACAGTTGATCATTGCACATTCTTGCTGTTACCGTGTACAAGGTATTCCTAGTTCTGCTTGTTTTGCTCAGCATCAGTTCATGTAAATATTTCCAGGCCTTTCTATAATCAGTTTGTTCATAATTTTTTTTATAGAACAATAATATTCCATTATCTTCATGTGCACAACTTGTTCAGCCACTCCCCAATTGATGGGCATCCACTCCTTTTCCAATTATTTGCTACCACAAAAAACAACTGCTACAAATATTCTTGCACATGTGGGTACTTTTCCTGCCTTTATGATTTCCTTGGGTTATAGACCCAGTAATGGCACTGCTGGGTCAAAGGGTATAAACAGTTTTATAGCCCTTTGAGCATACTTTCAGATTGCTCTCCAAAATGGTTGGATCAGTTCATAACTCCACTAACAATGCATTAATGTCCCAGTTTTTCCACATCCCCTCCCACATTTATCATTATCTTTTCCAATCATCTTAGCCAATCTGAGAGGTATGAGGTGGTACGTCAGAGTTGTTTTAATTTGCATTTCTTTAATCAATAGTTATTTAGAGCATTTTTTTCATATAACTATAAGGGGCTTTAATTCTGTCATATGAAAATTGTTCGTATCTTTTCACCATTTATTAATTGGAGAATGATTTGTGTTCTTATAAATTTGACATAGTTCTTTATATATTTTAGAAATATATTTTATATATTTAGAATATTTGGAAATTTAGAAATAAGACCTTTATCAGAAATAATGACTATATTTTCCCCCAGTTTTGTATTCCCCTTTAAATCTTGTTTCTGTTGGTTTTGTTTGTACAAAACCTTTTTAATTTAATGAAATCAAAGTTGTCCATTTTGCCTTTCATAATGTTCTATAGTTCTTCTTTAGTCATAAATTCCTTCTCCAAATATTTGATGGGTAAATTATCCCTTGTCCTCCTAATTTGTTTTTGGTATCTTCCTTTATGCTCAAATCATGTATCCATTTTGACCTTTTTTTAGTGTGGGGTGTGAGATGCAGGTCTATGCTAAGTTTCTGACATACTATTTTCCAGTTTTTCCAGCAATTTTTGTCAAATAGTGAGTTCTTATTCCAGAAGCTAGTGTTTGGGGATTTGTTAAATACCATATTGTTAAAGGCCTTGATTACTGTGTCATGTGTATTTAATCTATTCCACTGATCTACCACTCTATTTTTAAGCCAGTACCCAATGGTTTTGATTATTACTGCTTTATAATATAGTTTTAGGTTTGATACTGTTAAGCCATCATTCTTTGTATTTTTTTTTCCATTAATTCCCTTGATATTCTTGACCTTTTGTTCTTCCAGATGAATTTTGTCATTTTTTCTAGTTCTATAAAATAATGTTTTGGTATTTTGATTTGATTTGGTATGGCACTGAACAAGTAGAACAATTTAAGTTTATATTAGCTCAGCCTAACGATGAACAATTGATATTTTTCCAATTGTTTAGATCTGATTTTATTTGTGTGAAAAGTGCTTTGTAATTGTATTCATATAGTTCTTGAGTTTGTCTTAGCATATAGACCTCCAAGTATTTTATTTGGCTACAGTAATTTTAAATGGAATTTCTCTTTCTATTTCTTGCTGATGGGCTTTGTCAATAATATATAGAAATGCTGATGACTTGTGTGGGTTTATTTTATATCCTGAAACTTTGCTAAATCTGTAAATTATTTCTAGTAGACTTTTGGATGATTTTTTAGGATTCTCTAAATATATCATCACATCATTTGCAAAGAGTGATAGTTTTATTTCCTCATTGCCTATTCTAATTTCTTTTTCTTTTCTTATTGCTAAAGCCAATATTTCTAGTGCAATGTTGAATAATAGTGATGATAATGGCATCCTTGTTTCACCCTTGATATTACTGGGAATGTGTCCAGTTTCTCTCAATTACAAATAATGATTGGTGTAGGTTTTAGATACTGCTTATTATCTTTAAAAAAGCTCCCTTTATCCCTATGATCTCTAGTATTTTTAATAGGAATGGGTGCTATATTTTGTCAAATGCTTTTTCTGCATCTATTGAGATTATCATATGATTTCTGTTGGTTTTGTTATTGATATAGTCAATTATAGTAATAGTTTTCCTGATACTGAACCAGCTCTGCATTCCTGGTATAAATTCTATTTCATCATAGTATATTATCCTGCTGATAAGTTGCTATAAACTCTTTGCTAATATTTTATTTAAAACTTTTGCATCAATATTCATTAGGAACATCGGTTTGTAATTTTCTTTCTCTGTTTTGATTCTTCCTGGTTTAGGTATCAGTGCCATATTTGTGTCATAGAAAGAATTTGACAGTACTCCTTCTTTACTTATTTTTCCAAATAGTTTACATAGTATTGGAATTAATTTTTCTTTAAATATTTGGTAGAATTCACTTGTGAATCCATCTGGTCCTGGAGATTTTTTCTTAGGATGTTTGCTAATGACTTGTTCCATTTTTTTTTTCTAAAATGGGACCATTTAAATATTTATTTTTGCTTCTGTTAACCTGAGCAATTTATATTTTTGTAAATATTCATACATTTCAGTTAGATTGTCAGACTTGCTATCATAGAGTGGGCAAAATAGCTTCTAATTATTGCTTTAATTTCTTTTCATTGGTGGTAAGTTCACGCCTTTCATTTTTGATGCTGGTATTTTTTTTTTCTTTCCTCTTTCTGATCAAATTAACCAAAAGTTTATCTATTTTGTTAGGTTTTTTTTTTTTTTTCATAAATCTAACTAGTTTTGTTTTCAATAGTTTTCTTAGTTTCTATTTTATTAATCTCTTCTTTGAGTTTCAAAATTTCTAATTTGGTATTTAATTGAAAGTTTTTAATTTGTTCTTTTTCTAGCTTTTTTAGTTGCATGCCTTATTCTTTGAATCTCCTCTTTCTCTATTTTCTTTTTTTTTTAATTAAAGCTTTTTATTTTCAAAACATATGCATGGATAATTTTTCAACATTGACCCTTACAAAATCTTGTGTTCCAAATTTTCCCCTCCTTTCCCTCACCTCTTTCCCTAGATGGAAAGTAATCCAAAATATGTTAAACATATTAAAATACATGTTAAATCCAATATATGTATACATATTTATACAATAATCTTACTGCACAAGAAAAATATGACCAAAAAGGGAAAAAAATGAGAAAAAATAAAATGCAAGCAAACAACAACAAAAAGAGTGAAAATGTTATGTTGTGATCCATACTCAGTTCCCACAGTCCTCTCTCTGGGGGTAGATGACTCTCTTTATCACAAAATCATTGGAATTGGCCTCAATCATCTCATTATTCAAAAAGGTCAAGTCCATAAGAATTGGTCATTGTATAATCTTGTTGTTGCTGTGTATTATAATCTCCTGGTTCTGCTCATTTCACTTAGCATCAGTTCATGTAAGTCTCTCCAGGCCTTTCTAAAATCATCCTGCTGATTGTTTCTTATAGAACAATAATATTCCACAACATTCATATACTATAGCTCATTCAGCCATTCCCTCAACTGATGGGCATCCACTCAGCTTCCAGTTTCTTGCCACTACAAAAAAGGCTGCCACAAACATTTTTTGCACATGTGGGTCCATTTCCCTCCTTTAAGATCTCTTTGGGATATAAGCCCAATAGAAACACTGCTGGATCAAATGATATACACAGTTTAATAACTTTTTAAGCATAGTTCCAAATTGTTCTCCAGAATGGCTGAATCAATTCACAATTCCACCAACAATGTATTAGTGTCCCAGTTTTCCCACATCCCCTCCAACATTTGTCATTATTTTTTCCTGTCATCTTAAACAATCTGACAGGTGGGTAGTGGTATCTCAGAATTGTCTTAATTTGCATTTCTCTGATCAATAGTGATTTGGAACACCTTTTCATATGACTAGAAATGGTTTTCATTTCTTCATCTGAAAATTGTTTGTTCATGTCTTTTGACCATTTCTTTCTCTATTTTATTTATGTAGCTATTTAGAGATATAAAATTTCCCTGAAAAACTGCTTTGGCTGCATCCCATAGGTTTTGATATGTTGTCTCATTAGTGCATTCTCTCAGATGAAATTATGGATAGTTTCTGTGATTTGATGTTTGACCGACTCATTCTTTAGAATTAGATTATTGGGTAGTTAGGTGGCGTAGTAGATAAAGCACCAGCCCTGAAATCAAGAAGACCTGAGTTCAGATCTGGCCTCAGACACTTAACACATCCTAGCTGTGTGACTCTGGGTAAGTCACTTAATCCTAATTGCCTCAGGGAAAAAAAGAATTAGATTATTTAATTTCCAATTGGTTTTTAGTCTATTTTTCCTTTTATTAATATAATTTTTATGGCATTGTGGTCTAAAAAGGAAGCACTTACTATTTCTGCCTTTTTGTATTTGATTGTGAGGTTTTTGTGCCCTAATACGAGGTCAATTTTTGTGTAGGTTCCATGTACTATCAAGAAAAAGGTATATTCCTTTCTGTCCCTATTCAATTTTTTCCAAAAGTCTATCATATATATCTACATTTTCTAGGATCTTGTTAATCTCCCTAGTTTCTTTCTTTTTTATTTTGTGGTTAGATTTGTCTGATTCTGAGAGGGGAAGGTGGAAATCACCACCAATATGCTTTTGATATCTATTTCTTCCTGTAACTGGCTTAAAATCTTTTTGAGAAATTTGCCGGCTCTACCACTTGGTGCATACCATTTAGTGTCATTACTACTTCATTATTTACAGTACCCTTTATCAAGATGTACTTTCCCTCCTTATTTCTTTAAATAAGAGAATAATGAAGGATTAAGGCAGCTAGGTGTTACAGTGGTTAGAGCTCTGGGCCAGGAGTCAGGAATACTCATCTTCCTGAATTTAAATCAGGCCTCAGACACTATCTATTTGACACTGAGCAATTCCCTTTATCCTGTTTGCTTCTGTTTCCTCATCTATAAAAATGATCTGGAGAAGGAAATGGCAAACCACTCCAGTATCTTTGCCAAGAAAAAGGTGTCATGAAGAATCATACATGATTGAAAAATTACTAAACTTAAGGTAAAAGTACAATGGCAATAATTGATCATTGATATAGTCCCTCCCTAAGTACTCTATCTCCTCTGCCACCTAGTTGCTTCTCTGGCACAATAAAAGTTTGGAAGTATTTATAGTAAAACTCAGGCAACGCGACTTTATAACTCTCTAGTAGGATTTGGCAACCTATGAAAAACAGTGGACAAGCTGGATGGTGACTCATGGTTGGCCCTTGCAGTCATGAGGGAGAGTTAGAAAAGGGAGGAAATGTAGACTATTGACTATTGACAGAGCAGTGTTGTAAAGGTTCATCATGAAATCTGGAGTGTACTTAAAGGCAAGCAAAGCTTTATAAAGGTAAGATTTATAAAGCAAAAATTTATAGGTAAAAAGGGATGAATAAAGAGAGTATACAATGAGTGAAAAATTGAATAAGCAAGAGAAAATGGGAAAGATAAAGCTTAAGGAGTGAGTTCATGATTTTGAAAGTATTTTGAGCAATAGAAGTGATGATGGGCATGCTGGTGTATTAACAAAGTAGAGGGTAGATGAAGGTCCCTGTGGCTGAGGAGATTATGAAATTGTATGGATAATGTGACATCTAGGTCCTCAACATGAATAGTTAAAGTATAAATGAAGTGATTGGGGATGGGATAGGGGAGGCAGGTAGAAGTAAGCAATGGAGGTAAATGGACCATGGTGATGAAGTGAAGAGAAGGAAGTAGTCACTGGTATAGGCTTAGAAACAAAAAGATGTTGAATCAAGTTGAAGAGGTAGTTTAGAAGACAAAGAATAGTCTGAGCTTTCCTTGATTTGGAAGTCAGGGAAAAATTTTAAAAAGGTGAGACTTTGGAAGAAAACAAGCTACTTGCCTCTGCTAATTCTAGGTTCCTGGTTCACTACATCCTGGCCCTATTCTGAGTTTTCTCTTTATCTCATGGACCTATTATCAGGGTCATCTCCATATTAAAACTTTCTGTAAAGAAAAAGAAACAGGAGCAGCTAGGTGATGCAGTGGATAGAGCACCAGCCCTGAAGTCAGGAGGACCTGAGTTCAAATATGACCTCAGACACTAAACACTTCCTAGCTGTGTGACCCTGGGCAAGTCACTTAACCCCAATTGCCTCAGCAAAAAAAAAAAAAAAAAAAGGAAAGGAAACTGTCATATTAATGTACAAATTACTCATCACTTAAAGCACTACCCTTATGAAGAATTTGCATTTTTTCAGATATTAAAAGCTTAATTGAAAAGGAAAAGAGCAGCAAGGGGATAAGAAAGCTAAATCTGGAGTAAGGAAGACCTGGATTAAGTCCTAATTCTAAATAGTATATCTTGGTGTTGTGATCCTAGACAAGTCACTTAAACTTTCAATGCCCCCTAGCATTGATTCAAAGAGAAGGTACAAATCTGACTGTATAAAAGAAGTTCTTCACTAGGAACGTCCTATATTAATGAAATTATGGGTCCGGTTTACCAAAAAAAAAAAAAAAAAAAGCAAAGAAATATCTATTATTGAATTTCAGATCTCAGTTAATAGATGGGAAAGTATATGGACAGAGCATAGAAATTGGAATGAGGAAGTGGGTTCAAATTCTGCCTCAGTCACTTGAGTGACTCTAGCAAATCATCTCAGCTCTCTAGGCCTTTGTTTGGGCACTACAATGCCTTCCAAGATTCCTTCCAGTTCTAAATCTAGGAGGCTAATTAACTGATGAGAGATTTTTGAAAGTGTAAGATCCCAAGTTCCTTGAAATAACCACATAGACAGTTGTACACTCTGTCTCCTTCTTAAGCCAAGTTGCTTTGGGGCATAAGCACTGAATAACAAGCCTGAGTCTGTTGGAGTGCTTGCATAGACTTATGAATGGAAAACACTCGTGGCTTTGGGAAAGCTTTCCCTTTTTTCTATAGAACAACTAACCAAATGTTCAACACGAACAATTTGTGTGAATTGTTTCGTTCTAAGTCAGTGCTTGGAGTTTATCACGGGTAGAAATATTTCTCCTTCATAATGAGCCGTTTCCTTGCGTTCTTCCCAGAGGAACAAACTTGTGGCCCCAAAGGCATCTGCTCCATCATGTTCACTCCAGCTGTCCTCCTCCTTCTCATATCCCTCCCTATTCCTGGAGAAATTCTATTTAAACTCCCCTTCAACTGCTCCTTTTTTTTTTCTTAAGGGAGGAAAAAAAAAGGCTTATAAGAGCCCTACAAACCTGATCAGAAGGGAGTGATTTATTACATTGCATGTTATCCCTTGAAAACATTATAAAAGTTCTTGTAAGAGCTTGGCAGTCACATCTTGAAAGCTGCTCCATAGCTGAGACAACATATGTACTGGGTGATATGGCAGCTGCCATGCTAAGTAGGTTTTTAATTGAATACTTGAGGAAGTAAACATGTAAAACCTGTGTAACTGGAGGTCAGCTTAGTTATTGCTCCCCTAAGGGTATCTAGCTCAGGTTTTCCTTAGCTGCTAAAAATAAAATAAAATAAAATAAATTCTTCCAAATGGTGCCAGGTGTTGTAAATTGGGCACGATGGAAGAGGTGTTCTTTGGACCTGTCTATTGTAGCTTAGAGATGGCTAAGCAGGATGAGTGTTGGTGGCAGTGGCAGCAAATTTGGAGCAAGCAGAAGGGTGGAGCCAGACTGACATGGAAGGAAAAAAAAACAAACAAGAGAATCCCTGAAGAAAGGAAAGTACAACTTTTTATCAAATTCATATCCCTGTTGTTTATTTCAGTTTTTAAGTTCTGCAGTCTGACCCTTCCATGCTGCCTACAAACATGATCAGGCATCCCCAATCCTCAAAATTAAAAAAATATAAACAAAGCTCCCAAACTTTTATTTTCTTTCAAATTATTGACCTATATCTCTTCTCCTTCTTAAAAAAAAAGAAAAAGAAAAAGAAAAGAAAAGGAAAGAAAAAGAAAAGGCATACAACACTTCTTGCCTTCATATCCTCACTTCCTACTCATTTCTTAACCTCTTGCAATCTGGCTTATGACTCTACCACCTGATTGAAACTTTCTCTCCAAGGTTGCCAATGACCTATGAAATTCAGTGGTCTTTTCTCAGTCCTCATCATTCTTAACCTCTCTGTGGCTGTTGCAGTCTTTAACTACGATTCCTGGATATGTTTTCTTCCCTTGACTTTTAAAGACTTTGCTCTTGCTCCTGTTTCTCTTCTTAGCTATCTGACTGTCCCTTCTTTGCCTCCTTTGCTGGATCTTTATTTTTCTCATCCTTTTAGCATGGCTATTCACCTGTGACTGTCCTGAATCTTTTTCTGTGATATCTTTTTGTCTGCCCTTAGCTTACATGAGTTTTATAATTTTTTAGCAATTGACTAAAATCTATGAAGCTAACCCTATTTTCTCTCCTTATTTCTAGTCATTGTCATTGTCAGCATTTCAAAATTTGTCTAAAGCAGAACATCCCACTTAAACCATAATTCAAAGCTTTTTTTATTTTTGCTGAGGATACCATCAACCTGTGACTTAAAACAAGTTCATAGCCTTATCATCACCCTTGTTGGTTCCCCCTACACTCAGTTGCCAGCTCTTGTCAATTTGATTTTGATATCTCCCACCTTATTTCCTTCCCACCCCACCCACATGGCTACAACTTTAGCTTAGGCCATGATCTCTTCGGGGAATATTATAATAGCTTCCTAAATGATCTTCCTGCTTCTATATTCTCCCCTCTCCAATCTATGCTTATTTTTAAGACTTTAAAAAGATCTATGATTTTATTATACAATACCTTCATTAGCACAGACTTTAACCCATCTTTGCTTTTTTATCGTGCTACTCTTGCCAGTATCCTCTTAGAATTCTTCACAAGTGGCCTTCTGAACGCATGAAGGTCTCTTTTTTTCTTTAGGAAAATAATCATGCTAAAACATGTATCTCCCTGATGAGGTCCCATACCTAGAAAAACTGAAGAATTGATCCCTGAGGCAAACAGATAAAGATCTGCTTATGTTTAATTCGTGGTCCTACCCTCTGGAGGTCTTCAAGTCAGAAATCTAAGTTATGTCAAATCCCTGAGACCTACTCTTTTGTAAGGCAACCTCACCTTGGGCAACCTCACCTGGCCATGTCCTGTCAGAAATCCCAGTCATGTCCCTGAGGTTAAATTCTCTCTACAAATTTACTTATGGCCTATCCCATGGTCACTGCCCTCCTCATGGCACCCTGCTTGGGGATGTCTTTCCCCCTTACCCCATCCCCCTGACATGTGGTCTCTCCTAATCCCACCATGCCTTGTAGTGTCTACTTCTCCTTACTACTAACTCTTTTTTGGGGTGCTAATTTCCTTTTAGGATTTAGCCTCCCAGCTAAGGTCATGCCCCAACCTCATGGGGGTATTTCTTTTCTCCTGGTACATGGTAAGTTCCATCAGGGACCTTGTCCTTTTCATCATTAATTATTAAAGCCCCTTTCTATGCTCTCCCAACTCTTATTTCATATTTACCTTTCCCGGTGTCTATTGCATCCTTTTATTACTTGTGTAATCTCTTCCCTAAATAAATCTATCTTTTGCCAAAGAGAATGGCCATTGTGATTTCTTCACTGAATCCCAATTTTTAGTGCCTACCATCATCTGGTATGTACATCAGCCACCTCACATACACAGAGCAAGTTATATACATAGTATATACATAATATTTTATATACATTATATTATAATATGTATTATATTTTTTTCCTAAGGAAAAGAGATTTATTGTGCTTTTTTAATTTAAAAAACCCAATAATCATGGATCTTGAGTTGGAAAGGACCTCATAGACTATCTAGTTCAGCACTATCAACTTACAGATAAGGAAACTGAGATAAACAGGGTTAAATGACTTGCCCAGAGTCACATAGCTAGTATCTGGGGCTAGATTTGAAGTCCTAAGTCCAGGCCCAGAGCTCTATCCACTGGGCCACTTAGCTACCCTAAAATGACTGCAGCTTTACTTATTTCATATTACTGCCTTTCACAATACTGTTTCAGAAAAACTGGCCTACTGGTTGCTACCCATATTTGACATTTCATCTCTTAACTTCTTGTGCATTTACAGAGATCATTCCTTATCACTGGAATGCACTTCCTCCTCATTTCTATTCCTTTAGGAACCCTTTAGGTGCCTTAAGGCTCAAGTATACCCTTTTCAAAGAAGTTGTCTGCCCAGAAGCTATTGTTTGCCTCTTTTTAAGATTGTCAGGTTATCTACTCCAAGTTGCTGTTGTTAGTCCTTCATGTGTAAGAGAACCAAAGAAAACAAGAAGGTGATATCTTGACTTGCCAGTGAATTGGATTAAAGTGAGGCTGAGGCAAAGTCATGAGCTCAGAGCTCCTCTCAAGTCATTGGAATCCAATCCCAAGACATAGGTAAAAAAGACTGGCAATTACCTCAGACGTAGTGGGAGACCTTGGCCTTTTTAGTTTAAGGACTTTCCCAAATCTCAGTTTATCTGAGTAAATGTTCCAGTAGAATGTAAGGATTTGAGTGCAGGAGCTATTGCTTTTATCTTTGTATGTTTAACTTCTATATTAATATCTTAGATACAGTAGGTGTTTAATAAACATTTGATGTTTTGAATTCAATTAACCTTATTTTATATCTCTGCTTATCCCCTTCAGCCTTTATTCTTTTTTGAATTTTAATTTTTTTATCATTTGAAACATATTTTCATGTTAGTCATATTGTGAAAGAAAAATCAGAACAAATGGGAAAAACCACAAGAAAAAGTGAAAATAGTATGCTTTGATCTGCATTCAGCCTCCATAGTTCTCTCTCTGGATGTGGAAGCATTTTCTATCTCAAGTCTATTAGAACTGTCTTGGATCATCCTATTGCTGAGAAGAGCTAACTCTATCATAGTTGATTATCACACAGTCTTCTTGTTATTATGTACAATGTTCTCCTGGTTCTGCTCTCTTCACTCAGCATCAGTTCATGTCAGTCGTTACAGGCTTTTCTGAAATCAGCTTGCTCATCATTTCTTATAGTACAATAATACTCCATTACTTCATAACTTATTCAGTTATTCCCCAATTGATGGGCATCCACTTAATTTCCAATTCCTTATTACTACAAAAAGAGCTGCTATCAGTATTTTTGCACATGTGGGTCTTTTCCCCTCTTTTATGATCCCTTTCAGATATAGACCCAGTAGTGATACTGCTATGTCAAAAGGAATGCACAGTTTGAAAATTCTTTGGACATAGTTCCAAGTTGTTCTCCAGAATGTCAGCTTCTATTCTTCCTGCTGCTGCTATCGATGCTACTTTTGCTTCATTCTCTTCAGACCCCTAGATCAGCAGACCATTCATTACTGACTTTGTTTTATCTCAAAATATTTCTGTTTTTGAACTTCTTGTCAGCAATAATAGTAGTGCACATCTATTTAATATACAATCCCCAGAGGCAGATTTTATTGTTATTCCCATTCGTGTTCTTCAGATGAAGAAACTAAGGGAAGTAGAGTTAAATGATTAGCCAAAAAATCACACACCTAGTAATTTTCTGGGGCTGGATTTGAATTCAGACCTTCCTGACTTCAGATATCACATTCTATTTACTCTGTCATCTTGCTTCCTCACCTTTTGCTCCCTAGAAAGAAAGGCTCAAACTCTATGATGGAATAAAGTTAGCCTTAGTCTCAGCCAGGTCCTTCAGAGAGAAGAGAGAGAGAACAGAACTGTTGCAAATGTTGTATTGCTTTTAAAAGCTACTTTACTTAGCAGAACAATTTTCAGAATATCATATCACTATCAGGAGGACAGATAGGAGAATAAAGCAACTGGAGTTATGAATGTGACATTTCAGAGCCAGCACTAATGATGTCCCTGCTGAAATCTCCATAAATAATTGGAAGAGGGAGAGACAGTGAATATCAAACTGATGACTGTAATTACAAAGAACACCTGTATTGAACAGAAATATATAGTTTGTGCATTGCTACAAAGGACCTTTTCACTCCCATGGCCTTTTCTTCCAGGCATGTTATGGTAATCTGTATATCTTTCCTGCCTTCACGTCACTGAAATGCCAGTATTATATTGGGGGGCCTCTACTGAAATGAGAATATTCTGGAACTCCCAGAAATGAGGGGAAAAAAACAAATCCACTCTTAGCACATTGGAAGCAAATGCACTGAAAAGATTAAAATATGCAATGATACAAGAAACCTGGAGAAAAATGTACTGAGCACTTTCCTAAGTGAATAGAAGGTGAAAAGTCATTGTACATATGACTGTATTTGTTGTTCCATGAATATAAATCAATTGTGCATTTTAGAGTTGTCCAAAACTATGAGAAATCAGTAAAATTAGTATGGGTTCTGAAGCCTGGGGAATCTATTGATGTCTTAGAGCCAAATGTAAATTTTCTGTATGCACTTTGTGTGTGCAAATTTGACCTCGAAGATATCCCTGAGATATGATGGCACAACATTAAGTACTATCTTTGAAAGAATGTAATGTTATATGTAATTTATATAACATATATATGTATATAAATGTATATTTTATCTATATTTATATTTGAAGTAAAGGTCAATTGATAAAATATAGATGTAATTGTGTGTGTGTGTGTGTATGTACTGTTGATATGAAGAAAGATACCATAACATAGACCATGAGTTTGAGTCTTAGCCATGATTTTTCAGTTTTTGTGATCCTGGGCAAGTCATTTAATCTTGCTAAACCTTGGTTCCTTTACTTATAAAATGAAGATAATGATACTTTCACTGTCTAATTCATGGGCTTGTTTAGACTAACATACTTTGCAAATCCTAAAGTATTATAGAACTATAATAAATAAATAATAGTAATTTAATTTTTTAAAATCCACCAAGTAGATAGGATAAATTTCCAAATATATTCTCTATTTATAATGAATAAGGAAAATCTGTGTTCCTTGGTTCTCCTAAAACCAATGAAACTCTTCTTTCTGGAAAAAATTCATTTTTCAAGCTGAGTAGGCAGTCCCTTGTTGGACTTATTGAAGTTGGAATAAAGATTTCAGGAGAGGCAATAAAAAGGATGGAAGGAGGGAAATAAGTTAAGAACAATCTAAGCATGCTGTCCCCTTACTCCATCTCCATTTCAGGGGATTATGTTTAGCAGAGACCTGCCAATCCTGGGTTAGTTAGGGACGGGTCTAGGAGGTGTCACATTCTCATGACTTAAGCAGATGGCCTCTTGAACAGACTGCCAGTTGCACTGAATAGTCTTTCCCTGCTGTGAAGTACCATAGAGCTTCTATCTTTGAGAATAAGAGAGAAAAACAAAAAACAAAATCCAAACCCAAAAACCAAGAGTCATGAAATGCTTGGAAAATCATCCAGTCTCATGCTCTGACCTTTTTCCTAGGCTAAAGGATGAAATTTATTACCTAAGGGTAAAAAGAGAAATGAGGCATTTGTGTAGTATGATGTTAAACAAGGTTCAGTTTTAAATTTTGCAGAAAAATAAAACATTGAAGTAAAGATGTCTATAGTGAGCATAGACACCTATGTTTGAATGCTTATGAGTATAAGTACACTCCAATTGTCCCTGAAAGTTTATTTTTCAGATTACCTGAGCATGGAATAGGTAAAATTCATAATAGACTAAACAGATGAAAGCAGGTCTTTTTCTTTCAAAAAAATTCACATAACTAAGAATTCTCATTTGAAAAGAAAGGAAATTTCATGACACTTCAAAAATATAAACCAATCCTAGGAATGCCATTGTCTCTTCTAAGTCCTAAGTTAGCTATGTTAGACAGATAATAATGTCAGGGCCCTGGCTTCCCACAAGGTAAGACAGTGAGTTATATATCACTCCTACGCCCTTGGAGTCTTTGCAGTGACAGAGTTGATCACAACACTCAGCAACCAATCTCTACTGTGTATAGCATCATGTATTTTTGTCTAGTGTTTTTATGGTTTGCCTCCTGTATTTTCAGATCTATCATCCCTCTGCTATTCCCTTTTCTCCCAACCCTGCCAAGACCTTATCTTTTTCACATTAAGATTGACTTTCTAAATGTAGTCCATGAGAATCCAGAATATCTGTCTCCTCTTGTGGAGTTAAACAATTAGGCCATTACTCTACTCATTCGGTTAATTCAGTAAGGGATAACTGGGAAAAGTTAGCAGAACCAATAGAATTATCTTTTCAGTCTTCCAATGTATGACTGCTATTAATATAATTTTTATGATAATTGTTATTGTTACATATAATTATGACATTTTTATTAGCATAAAAAATTGGCATTCTATTTAGCATTATACTTGAGTCAATTTGACTTGTGTTTGGTTTCTACTCCTACCTGTCCCCTTAATTTTTACATTTCCAGTAGTTACTTCCACTCCCCATTTCATTTGATATATTACATGGTGGCATTAATAACTCACAATAATTTCTACTATATATTGGCTAATTGTTCTTATTGGACATTAGCCCCACATCTGTGAAGATATAGCATCTATATTTTTCTGAATGCCTTGCATGGAGACATTAAGACATTTATAAAGGCATTATTGTCTTTCATGTATCCCAGAGCCAAGTTTTAGCTTTTCCTCCTGGACTTTTTTTTTTTTTAAGATTAAGAAAATATAACTGTGGGTACAAAAAATATATAAATTTATTTTGGAGACTCAGTTATTCTGAAATCATATAGAGGAGGGGACCTATGTCATGTCTCTCTAAGTCCAATCACTCACAACTTATTGGCACAGGACCATCCAGCATGTTATCCATCAAAGAAGGTGCTATACTTTCTGAGGAAAGCTGAATGGTAGTAGCTCAAAAGAAATGTGAGATGTGCAAATTTAGAGTTATTTCTATTCCAGATGTTCATATGGATTATTTGTGCCCAACCTGTAGTAGTCTTCCCAGTGTGTATCAATCTGATCAGCCACAGTTGAACACATTGTATCTTGGAACCAACATTAATGCCGTTTTAGTCCTCTTTGAGAATGAATAATCAACCCAATCAGTTGCCCAGGTAAATTTTTTTTCTCATTTAAAAATATTTTATTTTTTCCAATTACTCAAAATCTTACAAAAATCTTACATGTAAATCTTATCTTTCAACATTTATTTTTGTAAGATTTTGAGTTCCAATTTTTTTTCTCTCTCTCTATTTCTTTTCTCCTCCTCTCCTCAAGACAGTAAGCAATCTGATATAGGTCATACGTATACAATTTTAAACATTTTCATATTAGTTATGTTGTGAAAGAAAAATCAAGACAAAAGGGAAAAACCACGAGAAATTTTTTTAAAAAAGGGTGAAAATAGTATGCTGAGACCTCATTCTCAATAGCTCTTTTGGATGAAGATGGCATTTTCTAAACCAAATCTATTGGAATAATCTTGGATCACTGTATAGTTGAAAAGTGCTAAATCTATCATAGTTGGTCATCACATCATCTTGCTGTTACTGTGCACAATGTTCTCTTGGCTCCCAGATAAATTTCCTGAGACAACCAAAGAATTCTGTTTTTCTCTCAAGCTATAAAGCCAAAGTATATGAGAATTTCCTAAAAAGAATTCTGGTAGTCATTTGGAAGCTGCCACTCATCAGGACTAACTGGACTTTGAAGGCTTGTTTCAGGAACTCAATACAGATCAGTCCTAGAAGGAGCCAGTCCTGCCTAAGAAGTTCCTAGAGGGAAGCTGGACCACTTAAGCATTCTTCAGGAAAGCTTACATAACCATATATTTTTTCCACCTTAAGATGATATTTGTAAAATATCACAGAGTCTGGTACATAGTACATATTTAATAAATACTTGTTCCCTTCTCTAACTCTACTCCAATTTGTAGTTAGTCCTTTTGGGATTGCTAGTAACTCACTTTTACTTTGTGCACATTTTATAGTTCAAGGGCAATAGGAGACCATCTCTGGCATGTAGAAAGTGCTTTACAAATATTTGTTGAATTGGATAATAATAATTTTTTTTAAAATTGCTTTTCTCATAAAGGCTTTGTTGGGGAAGGTAAATACAATGTTACTCCCCTTTCACTAATGAATGATCCTAACAAGAAGAACAAAAGAACCCAGAGACTACTCCAATGAGAAGACATTTCATTTTCTTGACAGCAGGAGGGAAATGGTAAGTGAAGACAAAACTGCTATAAAACCAGACTTAATTAGCAAGATATTACAAAAGAGGATGGATAGGAAATAATGAACAATATCACCTCACAAAACAGAAAAAAAAATTGAGGGAAAAAAAAAGCCTACAGAGATCATGGCATAACTAAGTCAGCTAATCCTGAGAGATAAGACCACAAGGAGGTAAACAAAATGATATAGATCTGCTGGTGTTTTCCAGTCTGGTTTATTTTCAACTACACTGGCAATGGAACCATCAGATTTAGAATTTGCTATCTGAGTATAGGGTGTTGAAGTGCTGAAACCCCCTCCCAAATAGTGGGGTTTCAAGCTCTACCAAAGGTGAGGAGAGGTTTTGAACCCTAAAAATATATCAGGGTCTTGAGCCAGTCTCACAAGGTGTCTCAAAAGAATGTATAGCTTTAGACTTTCTCCAAATCAAGAGATAAAGATTTTATTATTACCCCAATGACTGGTGTGCTTAAGTTCGAAAGGGGAGTTTTAGTCATAAATAGGGGGGGAAATGTGAGCTAAATTCCTTAGCAGAACTTACAATTGAGTCCTAATGAACTTGCTGCCATAAGATAGATGGCTGAACCCACAAAGAACTGAAGATTATACCAATGACTAATGGACCAACAAATTAGCATGGGATTGAGGTACAGGTAGATTCTTTCAGAGAGGCAAAATAACTTCAGGGATTGACATCATGAGTAGGGTAATGTAGGATGGAATGCATGGAATTGAATTAGGAATTCAACCAGAGTCAACTGCAATAAAAGGTCTAATCAAAATGAGACCTTTCATTTGTTAATTATTTTTTATTATAGCTTTTATTTTCAAAACATATGCATAGATAAATTTCAACATTCATTCTTGCAAAACTTTGTGTTCCAAAATTTTTCCCTCCCTTCCCCCTACTCCCTCCCCTAGATGGCAAATAATCCAATAAATGTTTAACATGTGCAAGTAGAAGGTTCATTTAAAGAGATAATCACATCAGTGCTCCTCCCTGCTTGCTTCAGGGAATAGTTTGCCTTCTAGATTGCTTAAGTAATTCAGACTTTCTCCTGTCAATGCCTACCTAACTGCCAAGGACCCCATCATGAGGACATGATGTTTCATGGGAAAGTGGTAATAGCTGGACATGATTATCAAGTAGACATCCATGCAGGACACAATAGTCAGTTATCAGTTTTCAAGACATCTTAAAAAGAAGATCCAAAAAAAAAAAAAAAAAAAAAGGAAAAGATTAGACATTCTAATGACAACAAAGACTGAGCAGGTATTAGTAATGATACCTGTTGACTTCTTTTTCATCTGTATAAGATCTCATGAGAATGCTTTATGAATGAGTTGAATTCTTAATAACATACTTGATAAAATCTTGGAAAGGGAACAAAGAGACTTTTGTAGATTGTTTTTTTCTTTATAGCAGGTCATATTTGTATAGTCATGCAATTGACAGTTGAAGAAGAGTATAATATATGGTTTTTCCCATTGATTATTGATTTTTAAAAGCTTCACTTGGTAGCATGATATGAAACCTTGAAAGTATTTCACAAACAAGGTATATTTTTTAATGCAATATATACATTAAGATAACATAATACCATGACAAATATGACTATGGAAGTAGCTTAAATGATTCTGGTTTGTATTTTTCAGATAATATGTTAATGAAACAAGAGACAGAAAAATAGAGACAGAAAGACAGACAGATTTATGGAGATCTAAGGTAAGATTTCTTTTGTAGAGTTCATAAAAATGATTGAGAGAGTGAGGTTTTACAAATTCTTCTTTTCCCATATAATTGGAAATACTAACTTTTTTTTAAATTTTATTTTATTTGCAAAACACATGTATGGGTAATTCTTCAACATTAACCCTTACATAGCTTTCTGCTACAAATTTCCCCCCCCCCAGTCCCCTCCCCTCCCCTAGATGGCAGGAAATCCACTACATGTTAATTATGTTAAAATACTTGACAGATCGAATATATGTATACATATTTCCACACTTATCATTGTTGTGCAAGAAAAATCGTATCTACGAGAAAAAAAAAATCAGAGAAAGGAAACATAATGTAAGCAAACATCAATCGAGAGTATGAGAATGTTATGTTGTGGTCCACATTTCACATCCCTCTCTCTGGGTGTATATGGCTTTCTTCAGTGAACAACTGGAACTGGTTTGAAACCTTTCATTGTTGAAGAGAGCCATGTCCATCAGAATTGATCATCATATAGTCTTGTTGTTGCTGTGTATAATGATCTCCTGGTTCTGCTCATTTCACTCAGCATCAGTTCATGCAAGTCTCTCCAGGCCTCTCTGTAATCATCCTGCTGCTCGTTTCTTACAGAAGAATAATATTCCATAACATTCATATACCACAATTTATTCAGCCATTCTTCAATTGATGGGCATCCACTCAGTTTCCAGTTTCTAGCCACTACAAAAAGGGCTGCCACAAACATTCTTGCACAGGTGGGTCCCTTTCCCTCCTCTAAGATCTCTTTGGGATATAAGCCCTATAGAAACACTGCTGGGTCAAAGGGTATGCACAGTTTGATAACTTTTTGAGCATAGCTCCAAATTGCTCTCCAGAATGGTTGAATCCATTCACAGCTCCACCAACAATGTATCAGTGTCCCAGCCCTCCCACATCCCCTCCAACATTCATCATTAACTTTTCCTGTCATTTTAGCCAATCTGACAGGTGTGCAGTGGTACCTCAGGGTTGTCTTAATTTGCAGGAAGTACTAATTTCATAAAGCCCTTGGACAATAAGTAGTTTGCTCAGTGAAACTAACAACTTTGCAAAAGAAGTTAGTCTAACCATCCATGAAGGAAAATAAATAAATAAATAAATAAGGTGTATAGACAAAATTATGATAATCATCCCAATAAGAAGCCTCTCAAGTCATTTTTAAGTGCACATGCTCTTTCTTTCTCCTTCCTTCATCACTTCTATCCCTTCCTCTTTGTTCTACTAAACTATTGTGGAATAATTCTTGATGCTATATATTTATGTCATTCCCTCTGTATCTTAGTTATCAGGTTTTTTTCAGTTATATTTGATGCAAAGACATCTCCATCACCACCCAGATAATTTCTCTTCTATCTGTATTGATTCTGTTTGTACAAACATTGATTTTACATAATTAAAAAGTTTTATTTTTATCTTTTTAAAAATTGCATGTCCCTTATTTAACTAAGAATTCTTCAGATTAATTTTGAAAAGTATTTCCTTTTCTTCCCTAATTTTTAAATAATGTGGCTTTTCAGACTATGCATCTATTTGGAGGTTATTATGGTACATGATTGAAGTTGCTAGTCTAAGCACAATTCCTGCCAAATTGTTCTCCAGTTTTTCTAATAGTTCTTATTACATGAGGAATATTTCCCTTAGAAATTATGTTCTTGGTGTCAGATAATTGACTCAGTAGTTGCTTAATCAAAATATTTCTTTATTCTTATTCATATGATGTGTGAGAAAGGGGATAGTGTGGGACCCCCTTTTGCCAGTCTCAGGCTTCCGGAAGAATCTATGAATCCCTAAGAAATGAGGCAAGAAGTCTATTGTAAAAGGATACAAATTTATTTCACTGAAAAGAACAGAATCTTGTCAGTGGGCGGAGGCCTGCTAGGGTCTTTGCCCCGATGGGTTTACACTGAGCAGTGACTCAGTGGGCTTTTCCAGATGTAGGAATAAGCAAATATTGGGATTATTTTGCCTTCTAAGGCTTCAGGCTGGGGAGATTAAGGGCTAGTTTCTATAAAGAGCCCCTAGGCCATTGCAAGTTTGCCTATGAATAGAGGGTGGGGCCCCTTCTATCTCAACTGGAGGGTTTTTGAGATTTAGGGTCTCTCCAGCCCTCTCCCCCACAATGAGGGGACATACCATCAAGGACACAATTTACATCACATACAGCTATAAAGGAGAAAATATTCAGCATAGTGAGTCTATGTGCTGTGAAGAAAACACTTGAGTTAGAATAAAGTTGAATTATTTGTACTCTATTGAGGGGACAAAAATAAGAGATGAAGATAGTACAAAGGTAAGGGATAAACTAAGATATACAAAATGAGGAGATGAAGGCATACAGAGTAGAGCCAGAACAGCTCAGTGCCTAATGATTTAAAAAAATATATATTCTGAGAAAAAAGTCAATTACAGTTGCAAGTTAATCAAGTTATTTCCATTACATGATTTCACATGGGAAGCACTTTTTCATTGACTTTCAGTATAGTTTTTTTCAGTAATGTCAAACTTCTAGAAACACAACAACATTATCTGGAATACAGTCAGCCTAGAATCCTGATTATGTAGTGGGTTTGTTGAACACTAGCCTATTGTTTTCAATTGTTTCAGATTCCTGCTTATCTAATATCTTCACTAATATATTCTTTTATTTTTCAGCCAAGATAAAAGAGTCTTGGTATGTCATGGGGTTATTAGTTTCCATGCAATCAATTCTAATTTTTAAGGAGTTATTTCCTTCAGTGAGGTTTCATGTCTCTTTTACCATTTGATTCAATTTGATCTTTAAAAAGTTATCGCCTTTAGGTTTTTTCTTTCTGGGTGTGTACTTCTTTTACCAAACTTTTAATGATCCTTTCATTGTCCTGTGTGCTCATTTTTCCCCCTCAGTTTTTCCTTGATTGTTCTTATTTAGCATTTAAAATCACATATTTACTTTTTAAAAAAAATCTCTTTACTTACTCCTAGGAATTATTGTTGGTCTCATGTCCATTTTGCATTTTTCTCTGAAGCTTCAATTGTTGCCATTTTCATGTCATTGTCTCTTCTGAGTTTGGTCTTTAGCTTCCCTGTCACCATACTAGCTTGTTATGGTCAGGTTCTTTTTTGTTATTGTTGTTTGTTCATTTTTCCAATCTACTTCTTTATTTTGGGACTTTACATTAGAGATGGCTTCTGGTCTCTAAGTGTGATATCTGTCCTGAGCTTCTATCTTTTATGTCCTGTGTTTTTAGAGCTCACTGAAGGCCTGTTTTTTATATTTCCAATGTAGTGTGATTTGCTGAGAGGTCTGTTCATTTTCTTCTGGGTCTGTTCTCTAATCTTCACATAGATAAGGCCATTATTTCCTTGCAACCATTATTATTGCTCTCTAGTTTAGAATTGTAATCCAGAACTGAGTTGCTGACTTTTCACTTTCCCAGCTTTATTCTACCTTCAGGACCAAATAGTCTTGATGATTACCTCTTACAACATTTAGAGGCTTTATGATGCTATTCCGCCTTCATGCTTCTTTTTAATAAAATATTTCACTTGAGATTCTAGACTTTTGACCTCTAAGTGAATTTTGTTATTATTTTGTCTAGTTCTATAAACTATACCCTTGGTAATTTGAATAGCTTAAAATCTCCAAACTGATTTAGGTAGTAATGTCATTTTTATTATATTGGCGTGGCCCACCCATGAGCACAGACTATCCCACAAAGTATTTAATTCTTTAATTTCTACAGAGTGATTTGTAGTAATGCTATAATGTGAGTATTCTAGTAGGTTAACTTCCAGATGTTTTATGATGTTGTAGATCTTATGAAGGAAAATTTTCTTATCTTTTCCTCTTGGTTTTTGTTAGTACTGTAATATGTATGTTTTGGATAAGGCAAAGTTGGACAGTAAACTGGGCCTAGAATTGAGTAGGGAGAGAGAGTGCTAGATCACATTTGGGAAATCAAACAGTGCTTTCTATGATCTCAGATTACTCATTGTGGCAATGGGCCATCTCTTTAACATTAATATTCTCCTAAGATTACTTTTTTTAGCTTCAACTCATAGATTTCCATGTCAAAAGAAATGAAATAATAAATAATCCAAAGGGAATTGGAGAGATGCCTAGTGGCTTTCTCTTGTAAACCCAAGACAAATCATTGAAGCTTATTAATACTTATATGCCCTTAGCAGAGTGGGTATTCCTGACAGAGATCAACTCTGGTTCACAATTAATGTGAGGAGAGGTGGGTTTATTTTAATGAGCCACTTTGATTTTGTCATTTATGGACAAAGAGAAACTCATTTCAATCCAGATTACTCCCTTCTTGAGCAATCTACACAAAAGGATCTATCCTCTATCTGGTCAATGAATAATGAACAATGGGGAAAATAAGAATCCCATCTATATAAGATGGTCTGAGTAGGGTAAATTTTTGGACTAGGTCAGAAGTGTCTTTGAGAGATTTGGGCTTTGAATAAGGAAATAGAAAGGGGAAAAACCTGGATCTCTCATTTCCCCCTCATTTCTCTCCTCTTCACAATATGAGAATTAATCATTTCTCTCACAAGTAAACTGTTAGATGTTACCAATAATTCTTTGCATGTTGCCTTAGCCTCACACTGATTTTTTAACATGAAATGTATATTTAAAAAAAAAAAAAAAACTTACTTGAAAGCTTAAATGGTAGTGTGAGATAAGAAGCATGGCATAGTTGAAATATTACTGAAGTTAGAATTAAAAGATACAGATTCAAATCCCACCTGGAAAACATTTTTTCTGTGCCTCTGGGCTTTCCAACTCTATTACACATTTTTCCTTTTCTGTAAATACCTGCTCTAAAATCTATGA
Source organism: Myrmecobius fasciatus (assembly GCA_023553655.1). NCBI lineage: Eukaryota > Metazoa > Chordata > Mammalia > Dasyuromorphia > Myrmecobiidae > Myrmecobius > Myrmecobius fasciatus. Next base: position 338,806 of record JAJPUD010000716.1, read on the forward strand.
TGAATCTATTTCTCTGATTTCCTACCACCCTGCAGACAATATGAAGCAAAAAAGGGAGAAGTAACATTTTGGGTGATAGAACTGGGATCCCAAAGATTTTAACAAACTAGTTGATGAATCTAGTGAGATGAAACTTAATAGGGATAAATTTAAAGTCTTATGCTTTGGTTTAAAAAAGCAATTTTGCAAGTAGATAGAGGAGGAACAGTTTATGTGGAAAAAAGCTGGGGTTTGCAGTGAACTGCAACTTCAATATGTATTAGCAGTTAGAAAAACTAATGAGATCTTTGTTTGCATTGAGAGATAGCATGTACATGATTCTCACGTCCTTGTCCTTCTCAGACCATATCTACAATGTTTGTTTATGTGGATTACATTTTAATGCATCAGAGATAATTATGACCAGCTAGGTGGGGCAGTAGATCAAGCACCTGGCCTGGAGGCAGGAAGACTCATCTTCCTAACTTCAAACTTGGCTTCACTTCACCTAGCTTGCTTCACTTTCCTTATCAATAAAATGAGCTGGACTAGGAAATGGCAAACCACTGCAGTAAAAAAGACCCCAAATGCAGTCAGGAAGAGTTGAATATGACTGAAAAATACTGAACAACAACAAAAGAGATAGTCCCAGGACAAAAGGGCAATAGGGGAAACCACTGTTTTGCTGGATTTGGGCACCACTGATGGGATTAAACATAAGCTCCTGCCATTTGTTGCATGAACCTTACTAGGAGGATACAGGGGTGGTCACTCTATCTCTAGTTAATCTAGACATAGCATAATAGCTCAGCAGGAAGCTTTCACAGGATTACAGATTATAAAATTTAGAGTTGGAAAATTTCCTAATCACTATAGATAACAAACCACAAAATGATGTGGTCCAACAAATTATGAAGGTGGGAGGGAGTATAGAATGAATTCACAGGCTCAAACCCCCTTCAGGTCAAGGAGCAAAGCTTTATCATAACACTAAGCAAGCAGGAAAAGCTCCCAATGAACTCACAATTAAAAAGGGGGAAAGTGGGACCTTTTAAGGCAAAGGAACCTGAGGGAGGTGTGCTTACAGCTAATTGCTTACATCAATAAATTAATGGTTTGGGCCATCCAGTTAATATAAGATAAGCTCTGGAGTTGAAGTCTATAGCTTAACCACCAGATTATATAAAATAACAGTAGGTATCAGTACAGAATAGCTCTGTCTATAAGATAGCTCCATCAGTATAAAATAACTCTACAGTATCAGTTTGCTCCTCACTGGGGCCCCCTCAGATACTGGGTTGATACTAGGGACAAGGTATTTTGCTGGAGTTCATTCACCCCATCACAATCAATCAAAATTTATTAATTACATACTATGTGGCATTGTGCAAACAGTGAATGGATTTCCAAAGCTCAGCTTGATGATTTGTTCTTAGAAGGGAGTGTTTGTATTGTTTTTTGCATACTTTGGCTAAAAAAATTTTTATTGCATAAATTGAGAAATATGTTCAAGTAGTGTTTCCATGGCACTAGTTAGTATGTATAATGGCAAATCAGGTTAGATCTGTTAGAATTACAATTTTAAAGGGAGGAGGAGTCTCAATTTGTTTTCAATCAATTCAATGTCAAATGTGCATGCATCCAGAATAAGGGTGCCTGCTAACTTTATAAGACATAGAAGCCCTCAGTGTCCCAAACAACTCTCATAGATTTTTTTTTCCCTGAGGCAATTGGGGTTAAGTGACTTGCCCAGGGTCACACAGCCAGGACATGTTAAGTGTCTGAGACCAGATTTGAACTCAGGGCCTCTTGACTTCAGGGCTGGTGCTCTATTCACTGTGTCACCCAGCTGCCCCTCATAGATTCTTATTTTTTTTAAATTTTATTTTAAATTTTTTTTCTGAGGCAATTGGGGTTAAGTGACTTGCCCAGGGTCACACAGCTAGGGAATGTTAAATGTCTGAGGCCAGATTTGGACTCAGGTCTTCCTGACTTCAGGGCTGGTGCTCTATCCACTGTGCCACCTAGCTGCCCCTCATAGATTCTTAAATAACAGAGAAACAGCCTTATCTCATTTGAACTGTCTGAAGCTTGGGAAACCATCACCCTGATTCTCTCCGAGATTCTCTTTCTCCCTGATATTATTTCATGGCAAAGTCAAAATATCACTCTATGATGCCATTAGTCCTCTTTGAAAGAACAATTGTTCTTTCCCAGTTTTCCTTCTTGCCAGACTGCTTTTCTTGGTCTCTTTTCTTGGATCATTATCAACATCCTTTCCTCTAAGTGGAAGCAAACCCCCACTTCAAATGCTGTTTCTATTGGAAGCCTATCTAATACCTTACTTCTCTCCCTCCATCCTTCCTCTGCCTCCCTGTTTCCAGAGCTCTCACCCCCTTGAAATTACTACACACACACACACATTTATAAATGTAAAAGTCTTGAGGCCTGGAACTATTATTTGTCTTCACCTAGAAGAGTACATGGCATATAATGGGTGCTCAATGCCCTTTGAATGTTAATGGTCTGTTTTGGTAGAGGATTTTTTTTTCTCCACAAATGACTTTCCTCTGATAAAATCATAAATCTACTTCTTCTTTCTCTCCCTTTCCTTAAGATACTAGGCAGAGGTATTGGGTCCTTGAGATACAAAGACCAAAAAGCTAAATCAAAACAAACAAAAATCCCCACGCTCAAAGAACTTGCTTTCCAGTGGGGTGAGTGAGTGGGTATCTGACTGTAGTATCTACAAGGATAAGTAAATGCTAGATAACTTGAGGATATAATTTAATCGTACCTAACTCCCAAAAGTTGTAAAAGCAATTGTGTAGGGCACACCTTGTGTTTACCTCCTAAACTAAATCATCTCTTACAGAGCTCTGTGATTCACCAGGAAGTAGAGACTCATTTCCATTAAATTCATATGATTGTAAAAACTGCTTGGTTTCCAGATGTTGTTAATAATAATTTCAAATACTTAAGTATCATTGCCTTTGTACCACTGCCTTTCTAAGGTTCTATGGTTTTGTAGGAAAGAAATACTCTCTAAGCTTGATTGTAAAATGACCACATCACTCCATGAGAGGCAGTATGGCATAACAGAGGAATTACTGGACTTGAAGGAAAAACCTAAGTTTGAATCTTGCCTCAATCCCTTATTAGCTGTGTGCTCCAGGTGACTTAATCTCTTCAGCCTCAGTATATGCACCTGTAAAATAAGATTAATAACAACTTTAGCGCTTCTCAAGAATATTACCAAATAAGATAATGAATGGGAAACACTTTGCAAACTTAAGGTTCTAGATAAATACCTACAATTGTTGCTATTATCGTTGCTGTTATTATTACTACACTAGCTGAGGTCTCCAAGTCCACCAAGTTCAGATCTATATTGGAAGAGGTAGTTTCCTCATTTGGGATCCTTCTCTATATAAACTAAATCACAGGTTTAATATCTATTCCTATGTGTTATATAATTTCATGAACTTTCAAATACTCATATGTAGTATTATACTTGTTAAGTCAGTAGACTTACAGTCCCAGAGTGTTGAGGACACACATATCATCCAGAAAAGTTACATACTCAAGCAATCTCCCTTCTCCAACAACGAGGGAAATTTGACACAGGTGCATAGATGAAGGGAACAAAGGTAGATGAGGAAGAACAGACAGCTGATTGGCCCATGTCCCACTGCTGCCCATGGGGCTGAGATGTGGGTATAGCAAGTGTCAATCATCTTCCACACTTTCCTTCTCCAACTCAAAAATTCCTTCAAGACAGAAGAGAAAAACACAGGGTGGCAGCAATGGAACCAAATGAAGGCACAGATTACACTCATACTATAAACATTGACTTTTAGTTTAGGAGGCAATTCTCATTTTAAAAAACTTGATGAATCTATTATTATTTTCTCAGTCCTCATTCTTCTCGATACTTATTAATGTGTGACACTACTGGCCACCAACCACTCCTAGATATATTTCCCTCCCTGGATTTTTGTGACACTTCTTTTTTGTGATTCTCCTCCTACCTATATTCTGATTCTTCTTTACAGAATCACTGTCCCATATCTTGCCCAAGGCTAAGTTGGGTCTTTTCTTCTTCTCTCTTCCTCTCTCTTCTCCTCTCTTCTTCTTCTTTTCCTCCTCCTCCTCCTCCTCTTCCTCCTCTTTCTTCTTTTCTCAGTCTCTGTCTCTGTTTCTCTCTCTGTCTCTGTCTCTCTGTCTCTGTCTCTGTGTCTCTGTCTCTCTGTCTCTGTCTCTGTCTCTTTCTCTCTGTCTCTCTCTCTCCCTTCCTCCCCTTCTGTTGCATTGCTCATAACCAGATCTGTGTTGCAGTCCCACGTTTAGGAAGAATACTAGTCCAGCAAAATTTCTGGCTGCAAGGGAATGGAGAACCTGGTCACAGTTTCAGGGTGAAAAAAAGTTCTTTGGTTGCTCACAGAGCAGAGCATAATCCAGGAGAACAGTTAACACACTTCTTAGATAATCCCACCTTGGAAGAACTAAAACCTTATTGAGCCTCAAGAATTAGTTCTGAGAGAAGCTATAAGAAAGGCTTGAAGCTTGGTGCAGCACCTCTGCCACCCTAGGAGCAAAGACCCATTTTAACATAGAGTTAAAAATTAAGAAATAAGATGGGGAAAAATGAGTAAATAGCAAGAAAAAAAAAGAACTTGACCATAGAAAGTTACTACAGTAACACAAACTCAGAAGAAAGCAAATAAAAAAAACTGCTCCATCCAAAGCCTCAAAGAAAAATGTAAATTGGTCTCAGACTACCTGGAAGAGCTCAAAAAAGATTTAAAAAAGGAAATAAGAGAGTTTGAGTTAAAATGAATGAGAGTGACACAAGAAAATCATGAAAAAAGAGTCAACATTTTAGTAAAGGAGGCATACACAAAAATACTAAGAAAATAACATCTTAAAAAACAGAATGAGTCAAATAATAAAAAAGGCATAAAACTTTGCTGAAGAGAAAAGTTCATTTAAAATTGTTTTATCATGTAATTGGGGAAAAATATCACTTATGAAAAAAAGACCAGACTTGGCCAAATGGAAAAGAAAGCACAAAATCTCACTGAAGACAATAATTATTTAAAAATTGGAATTGGGCAAGTAGAAGCTAATGACTTCGTAAGACATCAACAAATTATAAAACTATATTATTATTCTCAAAACAACTAAATGAATGATCTAGAAAATAGAAGGAAAGATAATCTAAGAACTGTTGGGCTACCAGAAAACCATGATCACCAAAAACAGCTTAAACATAATGCATTTTTTTTTTTTTTTGGACAATCTGTAGCACTTGGTGTACTTTATTGAGATGCTCATTGTGACAGCAACCAACATACACTAAGGCATTTTTATTAAAAGTAGGTGAATTATTACCCATTTTACACGGGAGAAAGCTCCAGCAAAAGACTTCAGCCTTGGCTTGAATTGCCTCATGATATTACCTGGTTACTTGGGGACAAGAACTCATTTATCCTTTGTTTCTCTAGTTATGAATGTCCTATTAGGAGAAGACATGAGAAATGAATAAAAGGGCTCTTAAGGAAGTTAGGGAACATTATGGATATGGATATGGATATGGATAAACAAGAGAGTCCCTGAGAATTTACATGATTGCCTTGATATGCTTTTCAAATATATATTTTCTGGGGTAGTGAAGTAGGCTATATTTCTATTTCCATTATAAACTTTTTTCCAGTGGTTTGTTATCATGAAAATTTATCTGGTTTAATTTGAGAAAGTCATCTTGCAATTAGAATTATCTTACAAATCACCTCTGTGGCCCTAGCTTACCTGTTCTATAAGCAATATGAGCAAAATGGCTCACTGGATGATTTAATTCTTTTATTATTTATTAGTAATTAACAAAGACTAATAATTTTATGTTTACTTCAAAAATAGGCTTGGACTATACTTTATTTATTTTGTGTGAGGCCATACCTCTTGTTAGACTTCTTTGGTTTGGAGAATACTAACTATACTCATTTCTCATCTGCATCTCTCAACATTCTTAGTTTTCAGTTTAGGGCCCATCTGCTCCACAAAATCTTTCCTAGTCCTGAAGTTGTTAGTGCTTTCCTCACTCATCTGCATACATGCTTTATTACCAATCTTTGGTAGAATGCAAGCTGCTTGAAAGCAGAGACTATTTCATTATTATCTGAGTCCTTATTGCCCAGCTTAGCATAATACCTTATATAAACTTCAAATATGCAGGCTGAATGGAATAGCAAGGCTAGGTTAGTATCATTTATCCTAAGCTATAATCCATCTCAGTGAGAGCCAAAGGTGGATTTTTTTTTTAATTTTAACAAAAGAGCCCATTCTCCTACCTCATTTTTTTTTAAACCTAGTCTTAATTATTGATTGGGTATTGCCTTAGTTAAATTGAGACCTGTTAAAGATCCTATTTTCAAAAAGGTTAATGTCTCTTACTGCCTCTAGGGCCATCTCCAATCATCCTGACCTATAGTTTGCCACTAGAAGGACCAGATGACTCCAGAGGAGAAAGTGAGGCTGGTGTCTTTGCACAGCCCTTCCTCACTTAAATCCAATTCATTTGCATGTTATGGCATTTATTTTCCTGATGTCATAGTTCTCTTCAAGATCTGAGGACAAACATTAGTACACCTGAATAAAACAGACTCTAGTCCAGGACAAAATATATTCCTAGAAAGGGATTGAGTATCCTTATCACAATTTTTGGTAAGGCATGAGCAACAATAAAGCAAAAGGAATGGGATTTTAGAATAATGACTTATGTGGAGATGCAATAGTTAATTATAGTTTAGAATTTGGGAAGTGGGAAAATCTCTTCTCCCAATAGGACATTCATATCTAGAGCAAAACTGAGTATATGAATTGTCCCCAGGCAAAACCATGAGGTAACTCAAGCCAACTCCAGCCTTTTGCTGGAGCTTCCTCTCATGCAAAATGGGTAATTGAGCTGAATGTTTGTGAAATGAATTAGATATGGCATCATTACTACTTTGCAGAAATAGTACTGATTTCCCATTGCATTTAGTAGCTCTCTTTATTAAATTATTTCCAATTTTTCTAAATAAATTAGTTTCATATTTGATGCCTTCATTTGGATAGTATATATATTTATCAAAATAATCTTTGATGTCAAATATGTGAATTACCTAACCCAATAATAGTGAGGGTCATGCGTTCTTCTTCATGGTTTCAACTCTCAGAAGTCCTGGATAAAACTTGGCCAAAAGCTGTTTCTGAAAACTTTCCATGGGACAAGTTATACTAGGTTAGAATCTTCAGAGGTAAAGTCTAAGATTGTAAGGGACCAGAAACAAGAGAAAGAATTATTTTGAAGCAAAAGGAAAATGCAGAATAGTGGCAGCTAGATGGAACAGAGCATCAGCCCTAAAGTCAGGAGGACCTGAGTTCAAATATGACCTCAGACACTTAACCATCCTAGCTGTGTGACCCTGGGCAAGTCATTTAACCTCAATTGCCTCAGGAAAAAAAAAGAAAAGAAAATACAGAATAAACTTAAAAATATGCTTTGTGTACATTTCTTCTCCAGAGACCCAGTTGCTAAACAGCTACCACCACATGTGCCTACATATAACAGACCTGAAAATTCAGCCTGGCAGCTTGGCAAAGAAATAAAACATGACTCAAAGTCAGTAAGAATCTAAGAAATGGATTGTTCAGTTTGATAAAAATGTGGATGCTGGGGAAAAGAAGACAAAAACAAAATGGTCCTTGTCTTAAAGATACTTACATTCTACTGTGATGTAACATGCATATGTACAAATAAATACTATATATGTGTGTGTATGTATACATCCATATGTGTATATATACATGCATATCCAATTACTCTGGGTACATACATATGTATGTGTGTGTATATATGTGTGTGTGTGTGTGTGTTTGTATGTGCATGGTTTCAAGAGGTGATTTGAGCTCAAAGAGGAATGCTTTCATACTTCCAATTTTATTTACTGAATCCAGTGACCATGCCCACTTTCTTGGCAGCTGTGGCATCTCTGAGTAACCTTGTTATTCTAAATGAGCTTCAGCAGAGGACAGCTCTTCACTCCTGCTAGTGCTTCCCACTGGTAGACATCTGTGTTGGCAAGGCTGGTGGTGATAGTGGTGGGGAAACAAAGGGAATTCCCTGAGGCTCTTGCTGTGGACTTTTAAGCCTTCAGGACTTTGTTGGTAATTGCATTTTTCATAACATGGTGGTAATGGCAAGGGGAACTGCCATTCTGGGCCTTATTACCTTATTCAAATAAATAGAAAAGCACTAGAGAGTTAGAAATGACAGACATTTGGGGAGTGATGCTCATTCTATCTTAGAGTGTATGCATAAAACTATATCATTCTATAGAACTCTGGACTTGGACTCAGGAGAGACAGAGTCAAATCCTAACTCCAAACATTTTAATTTATGTGTGAACTTGGCAAGTTACTTTTATCTCTCTGAGTCTCAGTTTCATCATCTGTAAATGGGGATAACTGCACTTACACTCTTAGATCATAGCGTTTGTAACCTTCAAAATGATATCCATATTCATACATTGTGTGTATGGGTGTGGGTGTGGATATGTAGGTGTGGTTATTGATTATATATTTACAGTAACTATTTAAATTGGGGAGATATAGACCAATGGATAAAGCAGAAATAGAAAAGGATCCCCAAGAATGAGGCTGGCATAAGGACAAAAATTATTTGGAGGTGGTGAACTAGCTGCTGAATCTGGATGGAATTATGAATGTTTGTGTATGCAAACTAAGAACTATATAGTGTGTCAATATGATTCTAGGTCTGGGAGGCCAAAATCTCAACATCCTCCTCTTCGAACCATAAAGCCTAAATTGGCATTTTTCAGTTCAATTAATATTTGTTAAGTTCTTACTCTCTGTAAGCTATACTAGTAGATCCTGGAAATACAAAGACAAAAAATTAAAACAAAAATCCCTGTCTTCAGTGAGATTATACACTAATTGGAATAATTTGACCTTTATCAGATCAATAACATGGAATACATAGAGAGAGCACCAACACATAAAAGGATTAGGAAAGCTTTTCCATAGAAGGTGTCAGCTTTGAATGAAGCAGCTTTTTCTGAGAGGAGACAGTAAGTACATGTCAGTTGTTCAGCACAGTCTTTGCAATGGTATTTCTGCTGTGAATACTATGGGGGAAAGGGAATTTGTTACCATGCTACTGGCTACACTCCCTCTTGTAGTGTAGCCATGTGTTTTGAAGGTGAGTCAATTTTCTCTGATCTTTGAATTGTGATATTCCTCTCTTATTTCAGATATCCAGACTACAAAGTAGTGAAGTGTAAGATCTGATAGTCATCCACAAGAATGCCATAGCTGAACTCTTATCTCCAGAACGGTACTGTTTCCTTTGGATTTGCACCATGGTGGGAATGGGCTCAGGTTTAATCTGGGTCATGATTCACTGAGTTTTTTGGTGCTGATTGAACTCTTCCCTGTAGAGTAAGAGTCAAAGCAAAAAATTATTATGCAGACAGGGAACAGAAAAGCAATGTGAAGAAGTCAAGATTGAAAATTCAGGAAAAATAGGAACCGACCTGGAGGGCCAGGCATGTCAAGTTGCGTCTGAAATGAAAGGGAAGTCAAAATCATGACTTCTATGAAAATTTGAAGATGCTAGCAAGGGCAAAACTCCAGGGTTTCAATTTAGGGCTGAAGTAAACAAAAAAGGTGCCAAACTTGAGAAAGAATTCTCTTGATTTATTACACTTAAAAGTTCTGTGGGATTCTTTTTATGCTCAATTGTTTGGGACTGACCATATATTCTAATTTGTTCTGGATCTCCTTTGATTGGAGATCCTGCCACTACCACCCTCATTGTTCTTCAAAGTAAGGTCCAGAATCAAAACTAGGAAAGGGAGGTAGAAGCTTTAGCTCAAGGCATAGTAATTTATAGAGTACTGATAATACTTGTATACTTTCAGCTGGCAGAAATATCTTAATACATTTTTAGTAAGAACATTAGTTAAAATGGGAAGTTATTAAGTGGTATTCTTCTTTCTTCCTAACTTCCTCCCTACCAACTGTTGATTATATCCCAGAAAAGTTCTCAGCTCAGTCTTGACCAATTTGTTTTCACCTTGGCAGTGTCCTTCCTAGTACATGATTTCCTGGGGTTTCCATAATCTAGCTACAAAAGGAATATCCTGAAGTCTAAGGCTTCTCCCTGAATTGTTGATACTATCTAATATCTTGCTCAATATATCTTCAGAAATTTTTATTTTAGGGAATTTTTTAAATTGCTTGTGCTAGATAATAATTATGATTCCAGCAACAACCAACCTATACCGGCAGTGGACATAAGCATTACATTGATTCTTTACTCTGATTTGTCTTTAAACAATGATTTCACAGGTCACTAGACTTTTGGTCCATAACAGAGAACAGTTACTAAAATGTTCCTACAAGAATCTAGGACTAGACATTCTGCTGTGAAGAATACATTCCTTCAAATTTTCTGGTTAACAAAGCATGGAATTGGATGGTATATTCATATTGATCTTATAGTCAGTTTCTGTCATCTTGTTCCTTGAGGAAATCAATGTTAAAGATGTCAGCAGTGATTCCCTACAGATCACATTATCTATTCCATTGGCTGGTGACTTTAAAAAACATTTCCAAAGCAAAAGAATCTTCAGTCAAGTGTGTATTTTCAAGAAGTTTATTTGGATGCCATCATCTGCTTGTTGATGGCGACTTCAAACTGATATATTCCAGCAGGATGCCATGCTCTAGCTAAATATATTTCTTTAAAGGAAAAGGGTTACTAAACTCATCTGTTCTCCTCTGCCTCAATGAAAATAATTGAATTTAAGTCTTTACAACAAATGTGACAAAATATCTAGCTTTCTGGAAATGTTTGAGATCTTATTCTTTCTTTAATCCCCACTTTAGCTTCAGAAAGTGAAAGATGCCTTTTGTGCATTTTGGTTTTCACCTTATTGAATAATTTACATCTAACTAGAATTTACCTCTGACATAAAAATACAATCTCTCTTAGGAAGTCTTTTAACTTTTCATTTCCTCTAGGCAAACTTCTAAACTTCTCAACCTGGAGCCTGTGAATTAATTTTTAGATACACCCGTTTGATAACTTTTAGCATTATTAGCTTCCTTTATGATCTTACATATTTTATTTTAGGCATCTAAAAACATTATTCTGGTAAAGGATCTACAGGTTTTTATCAGACTTTCGAAGGGGTCTATGCCATAAAAAATTAAAGACCCAAACAACTGACTCTATGCACTGATAGAAAGAGTTCTCTCATTGAAAGCTGCTTACATTGATGAAATCATAGGTTTGGACTAAAAAAAACCCCAACAACTCTATCTATGTATCTATGTATCTATCTATCTATCAGTTTCTCTTAAGTTCTCCATTTTCTTATGTCCATGTATGTAATAAGTAGTTTTATATATGCAAAACCGAGTTAATTTTTCTCTTATAGGATGTATATTTCTACTTAATTTTTTTAAAGAGGCAAATTAGAATTTCCTTCAGATAACACAAACTTCAATATTCAGACAAATCAACCAGTTATTCAAGAAGTATTTATTGTCTTTACTATGAGCCAGACACTGCTAGAGGAGTTTTATGGGAATTCAAGAGGCTACAGGTATAAAGTAACTCAATACATGTCTTTTAGGGGATGATGAGCTTCCTGCATGAACTACTAGCTGCTGGCATTGGATTTATCCCTTTGGTATAATGCAAAAGACTTTGAACTGTCCCTGTGGGAAAGCCTGAAGGGAACTGCTACATTAGTAAAAAGGAGAGAAAGATTCCTGCTGATTCTTCCTTTCTTTGACTCTCTAGTAGGCATCATGTAACTTAGTGTTTTCCAGAGAGAAGTGGGAGTAGAGGTTGACCCTTCTCCACAACAATATCAAGGCAATTACTCTCACATGGCAACTATAGTCAGGGCCTCCACTAGTTAATCTTGATGTAAAGCATCTTTGGGGCCTTCAACTGCATTTTTCACTTTGTGTTTCCTTTTTTTCTAGTAAGTAATTGAGCATCAATCTTGAGGTGAATATTTCTGGGAATGGGTCAGTCTTGTGTGTTCAAGAGTCCATAAAGTAAATCAATGACAAGAGAATTTTCTTCTTAGGGATGATCATTGTTTATAGGAAGAGAACAAGTTCCGGTTTGGTTGGTTGGAAGTTTTCGAAAGAGACAATACAAAATGAAATGAAAAAATGCTCAACTAGTAGTCACCAAAACAATTTATGTTCTGATGAGGTTTAAGTATTACCAGATTGTAACATTAATCACAAGTTAAGTCTCCCTCATTAGAATAACGAAAGTGGGAATCATTTCTAACTTTCATTACACTCTGGTCCTTACTAGGAACTAATAAGTGCTTTATAAATACTTGCTGATTGTTTGACAAAGTATGCACCAGAATAAGATTCATGTAGAGTATTGGCCGTTCTAAGCCCTATGAGGAAACTTCCTCTCCCATTAAACTCTGCCCTGATCAGAGTGCTGCATTCAGTTTTGGTTTTCATCACAAAGATGTAAAGCATCTGGAGAAAGTTCAAAATCGGGAAGATGATTAAAAGTTTAAAAGTAAGAAGAAGTTAGAATAGCCCCAAAATAATTTTGAAGTAGGATTTAATAAGACTCTCGAGTATAGAGAGGGTTCTTATAAACAAGATGTTTCTCTGAATTTCTGAAGCCTGGGGAGAGATATAGGGATGTGTGAGGAAAACTGGGGTTTGGGAGAAGAGGCATTGGTTCCTGACTATTAAAATTCTGGGGCTTCCTAGAGGATCTAGTTGGTGCTTCAATCACCAGCCAAAAAGCACCTGTGAAACCCCAGCTCTTTCTGAGGAGAAGCAAACACCTGCCATTTCTTATTCTCCCACACCAGGAAGAATGCTTAAAGCTTGTACAGAGAGCAAACAGCTCCTATCCTAGAGTCATATTCTTGTTTTCCCTGACTACTTGAGACTCAGACAATCATTCCTAATTTAGATTCCTGTGCTGACCTCCTGCTTTTGTATTAAGAATATGAGCCATCATGTGACTTCCTTACAGTATAAATCTCTGGTAAATATAAAATATAAATATATAAAATATATATAAAATATATAAAAAATATAAAATATAAAAATATAAATCTAACCCTTGCTCTCCTAATCAGATTCTATACCTTGCCTGTTCATTCAGTTCAACAAACGCTTTGAAAGTATGTGCTATGTTCTATAGACAAATGAAGTAGTTCCTTTCTGCAAGGAGCTCATACTCCACTTGGGCAGAGGGAATATATAAACAGGTAGGTAAATGCAAAATAAAGTCAAAGTAGCTATAAAGTAATGGGGGGAGAGGACTTATAAGCACACTTGAACTGGATATCTAGGGAGGACAACTCTTTTTTCTCTCTATTTCTTGTGTAAATGTATGGGGCCAAGAGATCAAATGTCTTATATGGGAAGAAATGAGTAGGACAATCTGGCGGAGTGTTAGGGTAAGGGCTTAGAGTTGGTGGGTAATGTGAAATCAGTCTAAAAAGATAGGCTGGAGTTAAATTATGTAGAAATTTAAGTGTCAAACTCTCCACAGCAGCTCTTCCAAATCTTTTCTTCCCTCCTCAGACTTCCCATGGCTTCCCCTCTCCCCACTCTCTCAGCAGAGAACCTTGCCTTATATTTTATTGAAACATCTGAGATCGTTTGCAATGAACTCCCTCTTCTCTCTTATCTCCTATCATTGAGATGACCTCTGTCACTCCTCCCTCACCTGTCTCACATGATGAAGTTACCTTTGCTATTTACCAAAATTAACCACTTCACCTGTTCAAGTGATCCCATTCCATCCTGTCTCCTCCAATAGATCACCCCATCTGATATCCCCAATTTTTCACTTATTTTCTACCTTTCCTTCTTTATTGGCTAATTTCCTATTGCCTACACGCATGCCCATGTCTCCCCTATCATGAAAAAAAAACTCATTTGATCCTTTCATCTTTGGTAATCATTGTCTTATATTTTTTCTATCCTTAGGAGCTAAGTTACTTTTAAAGACCATCTACAATAGGCACCTCCATTTTCACTCCTTTCACTCTCTTCTCAGCCCCTTACTATTTGGCTTCTGACTTTATCAATCCACTGAAACTGTTCTCTCCAAAGTTACCAGTGACCTCTTAGTTGCCACAATCAATGACCTTTTCTCAATCCTCCTTTTGCTTAGCCTCTCTGCAGCCTTTGACACCAGCAATCACTGTGCTCTTTGATGCTCTTTTCTTTCTGGGTTTTCAGGATACCTTGGTTCTCTCTTGGTTTTCTACATTTCTGACTGCTATTCTGTCTCCCTTGCTAGGTCCTCTTCAAGATCATTTCTTCTAACTATAGGTGACTCTCAGGGTTCTGTGCTGGGCTCTCTTCTCCCTCTGTGTACTTCACTGGGTCACCTCATCAGCTCCCCTGGATTTGAAAGAAAGCATTCTTCATAGCAAAATGTCTAGTCCTAGCTTCCTGTAGGAACACTTTAGTAACTGCTCTCCTTATAGAGCAAAAGTCCAGTGACCTGCTGTGAACTCATTGTTTAAAGACAAATTAAGGTAAAGAATTAACCTAATTCTAGGGATTTTCAAATATATCCATTCTGCCCAGTCTCTCTGTTGACCTTCAGTCTCACATTTCCAACTACCTTGTAGATATCTCTAACTGGATTCCAGTAGACATCTTAAAATTAACATGTCCAAAATGGAATTCATTATCTTTCCCCCCAAATCTTCCCTGCTTCCTACCCTCCCTATTACCATAGGATGTAACCATCCTTCCATGCCCTCATAACCCAGTAGTCATTGTGGCTTCTTCATTATCTCTTACCTCCCTCCCATAGTCAAGATCTTCCCCATTTCACCTTTGCAAGCCCCATTCTCTCCTCTGACCCTGTTACCACTGTAGTGCAGACCCTCATCATCTCATGCATAGACTATTGCAGTTGCCTTCTAGTGGACCTGCTGGTCATAATTTGCTCCCTATTCCAATCTATTCTCCATTCAGCTACTAAAGTTATTTTTGTAAAGCATAGGTCATGTCACCTTCCTACTCAATAAACTCCAGTGGCTTCTTAAGGCCTACAGGAATTAATAAAAATGCTCTATTTATTATTCCAACTCCTTCATAACCTAGCTCCTTCCTATCTTTTCAGTCTTCTTACACCTTAGTCCTTAATAAGTACTCTTCAGTCCAGTGACACTGGCCTCCTGGCTGTTCTATGAACAAGGCATTCTACCCCTTTGCTTTAGATATCTTTTCTGACTGTCCTCCATGCCTGGAACTCTTTCTCTCTTCTTACCATTGACCTCCCAGCTTCCTTTAAATCCCAGTTGAAATTCTTCTCTACAGGAATCCTTTCCCAATGCCTCTTAATTCCAGGGTTTTCCTTCTGTTATTTACTATTTATCTTGTTTATAACTTGTTTTGCAAATGTTTTCTCCCTCATTAGTTGGTAAGCTCATTGCAGAAAGGGACTATCTTTTGCCTCTTTTTATATCCCCAGCACTTAGCACAGTAGCTGGCACATAGTAGGAGTTTAATCAATATTTAATGATTAATTGACTGAGTTTGTGTTTTATCCTAAAGACAACATGGAAGCCCAGAGCTTCTTGAACAGGAGAGTGATATGTAGAGATAACCCTGGAACTTGGCAATTGTATGATTGACGGCTTGGAGGAGATGGAATTGGAAATGGGAAGTTCATTTAAGGACTTCTGAAAATGTCTTGTGAAGAGATGATAAGAGACTGAAGGATGGTGATCATGTTAATAAAGAGAAGAAGATGAGATTTGCACAAATAATTAAAGAGTGTAGTTAAATGGATCTGTGATATGCTGTGAATGTTCTCTCTAGTGATACAGATTGCAACCCATCTATGTTTATCATGTCCTTCCACTAGGAAGCTCACAACAAAGGGACCAATCAACATTTTATGGGACTTTTTTTCTTTCTTCTGGGTTGTGAGAAGACCAGATGAAGATATAGAACCTCAACTGTTGATCATTTGTTTTTCAACATGACCAGCCTTTCTCTTTTGATCATAAATGTCTTTGAATATGTCCCTTACTCAGATTCTGGGTGCAGTCCCTTATTTTTGTATGCGTGTTGCAGTTTGTTCACATCCATCATATCTCTTTATTGTATTCAGTAATAGTAATAATTAATTAATTTAAAATTAAAATATCTAGAGACTAGATGATTCCACTCAGCTAAATGCTAATTAATTGTTAAAAAAGTAGATATTTTATTCAAGAGAGCAAAATGCTAGCTTAAAGACTCTTCCCAACAAGAAATCTTCCATGCATACATGAATATATCACACATATATCTATTCACCTTTGAATCTATATAAATCTATCTCCATAGAAAAAGATCATAAACATAATCTTGTTCAAGGATCCTCTGATCATTGATACCAAGTGAGACATCAACCAGGGATGCTCAACAGAAGTGTTTACTATGATTGTAGAGAAGCACAGAGTACATATATATTAAAGAGGAAATATAGATAGTATGAGGTCCTCCATATGTTTCTGCTTGTTGAAAGTATCATAGCAGTAATGTAAAATCCAAGATCACTGGCTTCCTGGACAAGATCTGTAACCACTTTAGAAAATTTGATATAACCATCCACTTAAGAAAAACCTAGTCAGTCATTAGTGACTATCATTCAAATTAGGAAATGAAGTTATATACACTTGATATAGTTCATCTATCTATATGTGTGAGGGGGGGGGATAGTGAGAGAGAAAGAAAGAGGGACAGACACAGAGAGAAATAGAGACAGAGTGCATGCTAAATGGCAAATGGACTATGTGTTGGAACCAGAATTAAACAGAAAGAACAGAGGCTGTCTTGCCTTGGAGATACTGGGAAAATTCCTTTCATAATTACAAATTTCAAGCAAAAATTCCACATTTTAAGACCAATAGTCTAGCAGTATTGAAAAGTCCCAAGTTACAGAATATTATAGTTAAATGCACAAATAAATATAAATGCTAAAATGATGAACACATAGGAAAGTTAAATTGAGGGACGAGAGATTGAGCAGAGACAGAAAGACATTTAGCTGTATTCAGGAGAGGCTTTATAGAAAAGGTGGCACAAGATCTGGATTTTGACAGGAAATCTATTTGCAAATTAAGAGAAATGGGATACAGTGTATGCAAACACATGGAGATAGGACATGGCAGGGTGTGTTTTCGGATTAGCTATATTCCAGGTTGGTGTATAGAATGCATAGAAGGCACCTTAATGACAAAACTGAAAGGGTATATTGGAATTAGATCATAGAAAAATACAATGCAAATGTGAGGAGACTATATTCTGTCCACATAGTACTAGAAAATTGCTGAAGTTTTGTGAACAGGGCAGTGATTTAATTAGGTTTATGAAATATTATGAGAGCAGAATGAAAATCTAAAACTATCTCAATAAGCTAGAACAATGAGCTGAATTTAAGATGGAATTTAATAGAAATAAATGTAAAGTCCTTAACTTGGATTCAAAAAATCAATACATTACGATTTGCAAAGTGATTTGTAGAATCCACAAATTAGTGGCCTGGGGAAGATATGGCTAGTAAGCATGGGGAAGCTTAGTAAATTACAAACTAAATGAGTCAAACATGATATAGCAGCCCAAAAAAACTAATGTGACATTAAACTGGGGAGCTAAGTGGCAGAATGGATAAAGTATTAGGCCTGGAGTAGTCTGAGTTCAAATCTAGCCTCAGACTCTTACTAACTATGTGATCCTGGGCATTTGTAAGGATCAAATGAGATATTTGTAAAGTGCTCAGTGCCTATAGGTTGTAGTGTGGTGTGATGGTACAAACCCAAGAACTGGGCAGGCTGAAGCTGAGCTCTGAGTAGCAGTAAGTCTAAAACTAATTAGGTGTCTATACTATCTGGCACCAATAAAGTTAGCTCCCAGGAGCAAGGGCCACTCAAAGGCCTAGGTTAGAAACTCGGCAAGTTAAAGCTTTCATGGAAATCCACAATACTATCAGGGCCAAGAATGAAAGGAGAAAGGAAGGAAACAAGCCTTTATTAGGTCCTACTATGTGCCAGGCACTGTGCTAAGCTCTTTGAAATATTATCTTATTATGATCTTATCTTCCAACAATCCCGGGAGATAGGTATCATTATTATTTCCATTTTACAGATGAGGAAACTGAGGCAGGCAGAGGTTGAGTGACTTGCCCAGAGTCACACAGCTAAAGAGTTTCTGAGGCAAGATTTGAATCCAGGTCTTATCGCCTCCATATCCAGTGTTCATATCTACTAGGCCACCTAACTTCCATTGAACTTCTAGCCGAGGTGAAATAGGGAGAAGAAATCTCTTACATATGTGTGTGTGTATGTGTGTAAACATACATATATATTGTGTATATATATTTATATATATGCACATATACATATACTTATATATGTATGTACACATTATATATAGTATATATCATATATTCTAGAAAGATTACTCATCCATTTATATCACAGTATAAATAACTTTAATCAGATAATCACTTCATTTTAATATCTAGTTTATGTCATTTGCACTTAGGAATGGTAGTTTTGTTGGAGCAATGGAAAAGAGGATAATTTTAGAAGGGCAACATAGGAAAGGAAGACCTGGGGAGTAGACTTCAGATATTCAGAGATTAGTAAGAGAGTCGCTCACTGAGGGGCGAGGAAAGAGAGATGGAAAAGCAACAGACAAAATTTCTTTATTTTGACATTTTGCCTAGTGGCAATAAACCCACCTGCCACTGATAATCATCTTGCTTTTGGCATGCTTATGGTAGCTTGCTGATGCTTGAACTACTTGCTAAAAACAATCAATTCTAAGCCAAAATCACAGAGATATTGTACTCCAAAAGCCCTCCCCATGAATTATGTACCTTACTACCAGCTGTTTTCTTCATTATGTAGATACAAAGTGATCCTCATTTCAAACTAGCATGAAGATGGCAAAAGAGTGAAGCTAATTTAATAAAACAGAAAAAAAACCTTATGAACCATACATGTCAATATAATGAGTCTAATTTGGATAAAAAAACCTTTGTCTTTCATAAAACAGTTGGTTAAAAAAATGCAATAGTCCCTTAGTATTTTCCAGAATTTGTAGAGATCCACAAGATGGAGGAATTTTCAAATCCTACAATAGGGAATAAAGAAAGGGTGGTGGGAAGAGAGAAGAGAGGATAAAGCATTTTTATTTTATTTTTCACTTTTTCTATAATAGGAGAATAACAGGAAGACCCTGGTCTAGAAATAGAAGTTTCTAGTCTTCCTATGAGTCATAGGATCATGGAATGCTTAATTAGGAAAGGATCTTCAAACACAGACCATGATGATCTGGGAGGATTTAATCTATGTTGTTATAATTGATATACATCTATGTGCCATAACTTTTAAAACTTGAAGGGGACTGAGATGCTTCTTGTTGAAATATATCTTACCTGCTCATACTTTCCCCTCCCTCCCAAACTTAACAAATACATCTAAAAGTAAAGTTCATGGCACTATCCTTACAAATGTGAACCATCTATTAACATCTCTATTAGTAGTTTTATGTCACACTAAGGACCAGAAAACATAACCATCTCTTGTGGATTGCAATGGATTGGCACTCTAGCTTTTCTTGAATATTCAAAAAGAGAATCACAAATTCATGAATGTGAAGAATCTTTTGTATAATCTTTTGTATATATCAAAAGATAATTGTATTTCCAAGATTGAGCTTATCACCTCTAACTAAAACACCTGTCAGTGGGTCATATTAGAATAGCATAAGGAAGATTCTTTATAATGAACTACCATCAGAGTTGACTTCTTCATTTACAACTGTAAATAAACAACAGATTTTGTGTCTTGCAACTTTTGCTCAGCACAATTAAAAAAAAAAAAACTTGACTATTGCAAAAAGCATCCCAAAGCATCTTTTCATGATGGTTAGGAAAAGAACTAATTTGCATTTGGACTGGTTATATTGTTTACAATGCTGCTCTCTTTGTGGAATTGCATCATTAAGGAAAAACCCTAGTGGAAACATTTTCCTTTATTTCTTTGGTACCAACAAAAGATAAATTACCTAGGTATTCTAATGTATCTGTAATCATGTCAGCTTTAATCCTTTATCAACAGGTGGAGATTTCAAACCTTTCTCACTTCATTCTATGTAATTTTTGTACATAACTTTTAATAAATCTTTCACAGAAGGTAAGTTACTAAAAGTCTCAAATATTGTCCAACTTTTGTGTTCCTAATATGCTAGTAGAGTTATTAGGTCAACTTTAAATCTGTATCTCACTTTTTTTTTAGAAAGTCATAGCTATAAAAATAGTATGGAATTTAATTTTCTATGATTGAGATTCTAAGAAGGAAAGTCAAGTGAGATTGTTTTCAGTATTCTCAGTATTCCCTTCTTTTTTTTCTTTTCTTTTTTTCTTTTTCTTTTTTTAAAGCTTTTTATTTGTATGACATGTATATGGGTAGTTTCCCAACTTTGATCTTTACAAAGCTTTCCATTACAAATTTTACCCCCAGTCCCCTCCCCTCCCCTAGATGGCAGGAAGTCCACTACATGTTAATAATGTTGAAATGCTTGAGAAGTTATGCAAGAAAAATCCTATCTACAAGAAAAAAAAAGAATCAGAGAAAGGCAACACAATGCAAGCAAATGTCAATAAAGATCATGAAAATGTTACATTGTGGTCCATATTTCTCCCTTTTTTTCAAAGGAGGAAAAGAAAGGATAGCTTAACAAGGAATAGAGGAGGAAAAGGGAATTAAATATAATCTCATCAAGAAGTAACAATGTAGTCAACCCTAATAGAATAATAGGCAAGTAGGTGAATAGTGAATAGATTGTCAAGTGTGGAACTAGGCAGATCAAAGTTCAAACTTTTTTTAATAGTTCTGTGACCCTGAATAAGTCCTTTAAATCCTTTCAACATCAGGTTCCTCATCTGTAAAATGGAGATATTAATTCACCATTCTCACAGGTTTGTCAAGAAGATTAAATTAGCTGAGTACAATCAAGACTCACCTATATGTCAAAATTAAACATAACATTTCAAAGGAAAAATTAACCATTCAATAAAACAGAAGAATTTCAGGCTTTCATAAAGAGGAGATCAGAAATGAGTAAGAAGATTGGTCTCCAATATCAAGACCAAAGAGAAGCCTAAAAGGGAAAAGAAAACATAAATGATTCAATAGAGATGATCTATTCATAAATCTATATGGGAAGATATTTATAATTCTTAAAAACTATACCATTAATAGTATAGCTAGAAGGAGTATACATAAACAGGGGATACAAACTAAAGATGAATTTGAGGGAATGACAAAAATAATTAAGGGATAAGAAAGAGGAGTACATTGGTTGCAGAAAGAAGGGGGAAGAGGTAGAACAAAGTAATTTCACATGGACAGACACAAAAATCCTATTACAATAGATAAAAAGATGGGAAGATGAGTGATGGACATTGTTTAAACTTTTCTCTCGTTAATACTAGCTTAAAGAAGAAATAACATACATAATCAGTTAAGTATGGAAATCCATCTTATCTGACAGGAAAGTAGGGGGATTCAAGATTAAGTTAAGAAGGAGAGGACACTTATAGAAGACAGACCAGGGGAGGTGGTAAACAGAAACAAAACAGTGTTAAGGAAAGAAAGGGTGAAAGATGAAAGAGGACAAATAGGAAGAAAAATATAATGGAAATAAATTAAATAATGGAAATAAATAAACAGTAATCATAATTGTAAATGTGACTGGAATGAGTTCTCCCATAAAACAGAAGCAGGTGATAGAATACATCAAAATCAGAATCTTACAACATGCTTTTTACAAAAAAAAAAAAAATTGAAGCAGAGAAACACACAGAGTAAAGTTAAGGGGCTGGAGGAAAATCTATCATGCTTCAGCTGAAGTTAAAAAACAAACCAAAACAATAAGCTGGGGTAGCAATCCTGACCTCAGACAAAGCAAAAGCAAAAATAGATATAATGAAAGAGATAAGGAAAAAAACTGCATCTTGCTAAAAGGTACCATAGACAACAAAGTAACAGTATTAAATACATATGCACCAAGTGATACAGCATTCAAATTATTAAAAGAGAAGTTAAATGAGGTACAAGTTCATGATCAAATGAGAAATAGAGAGCATTACAAAATGTTAAATAGATCATTTTGATTTTATTAAATTAAAAGGCATTTGCACAAACAAAACCAATATTCAAGAGTAGAAGGTAAGCAGAAAGCTGGGAAACAATCTTTATGGCAAGTGTCTCCAATAAGAAAAAAATAAAGACAAAACTGAAAAATTAGAAGAACATGTACAGCACTTAAGATAAAACAAATTAAACCAGCACAAAAAGGTCTAGGAAACATAATTCAAGAATCACCAAACTTTTAGAAAACAAAGATGAGAAAATGGATATCACTTTAAAAAGGCAAAAAAAATCCTATAAAACCACTTAGCTCTATTAGAGCTAGAGATCAAAGAAAAATATAGAAAGAATCCATCAATTATCTCATGAAAAATTTCAAAGTGAGAGTCAATTTTCCACCTTTTTCAGATTTAATTTCCTTGTTTGTAAAATAAAGGGGTATGGTTTAGGTTCCTTCCAGAGGTAACATTCCATGATTATTTGTATCATTATTACTACTATTTATTTATTTCTCATAGTGCTGAGAATTCTAAACAGATGTTTTATAAGCTGCTGTTTGTTGAATGAAGAAATGACAAAAAGAACAAACAAATGAATACATGAATTAATAAATGAAGTTTACCTTTGGAACTCCAAACAATTTAAATATAGGAAAGAATATATATTAAAATTTTTTCTCTCTATAAAAATATGATGACTAAGATGACCTGGATGAGTCCATTAGCCCTCAGTTGTTGAGTGTTTAGACCTTTTGAAAAGCAGAAGATATGGTTCATACACCTCAGTCTCTGCCAGGGAGTCCCTATTTATTTCCATGCCAGAAACTTGTGACTTAAAGCAGCTGTAAAAAAAGAGTGGAAAATAACACCTATAAATAGACCCAGCCACAGAGCACAATGTGCATTGATTTTTACTAGAGGTACATAACTGAAGAGTGTCATAGACACTGTGTACTTTATGGAACATGGAAGCAAAGTAGCTATTTGGAGAATCACTCATTTCCCTGGGAGGTAGGTATCACCATTACAAACCCTTAATAAGTCCTTCCTGTGAAGGCTTTTATAAAGACACATGTGATAAGTGTGTGTGTGTGTGTGTATAAAAGAGGGGAGGGAGAGGGAGAGAGGGGGAAAGAGAGAGAGAGAGTCTTCATTTATGGCGCATATGTCAGTCTCTAAACATTTATTTCAATGCCTACCATGTACTAGGTCCCTTGCTAAATTCTGGGAATACAAAAAGAGGCAAAAGACAATCCCTGGTCTAAAGGAGTTCATAACTTAATGGAATTATAATTCATATAACATATATACTATATTATAATTATATATGCACATACATGTATTATATACTATGTACTTTTATTATTTATAGTAATATAATCACTTAATATTATATAGTCTAGTATGATGTAATACATATGGACTCTGCTCCTTGTGAAAAAAATTAGACTCATTTATAAGGCAGAAATCAGAACTCACTCTATAGAAGCTCAAAGTACATTTCACAATTATAAAGGTCAATAGGTAATTTAATGTTATTTATTGTCTTATAGAATTGCCCAGGGCAATGAAAAATTGAGTGATTTGTTAGTCTATATTAGAGATGACACTTGAACCCAGTCTTCCTGTCTTCCTGACTACAAAACTGACTATTACTCTAGTACCATACTGCCTCCAGCTTCCCATGAACCACTTCATTAATCTTCATATATTTTGGGTGCATAATTGCATAATGGGTCAGAAATATATACAAGAGTAATATTTATGCCCTGAAGCATAACATAGGAAAATGGCATTACATTAGATAAGGCTGTACAAGCATTCTTTTCAATTTGATTTAGTTCACTTCAATTCAGTAAACATTTATTAAGTCCTATAAGACACTGTTCTAAGGACTATGGGATATTAAGATAAAAACAAACAGTCCCTATCCTAAAGAAGCTTATGTTCTACTTGGGGGTAGAACAAGTACACGAATAAGTAAAAAAATAGGACAAATTATTAAGTGAGAGAGCACAAATAATGCTGAAGATCAAAGATAGTTTCTTTTGAGTAATGAAAGGGGATTCTAGGTGGTGGAGGTAAGGAGGGTTTTCATTAATTCAATAATGCAGAGAAAGTGTGAAGATTGATAATTAAGGCAAGCTACAAGCACGCATTTATTTAAGTGTCTATTTGTGTTAAGTGCTAGGAATAGAAAAGAGGCAAAATACAATTTATAGTCTTCCCAAGTGGTAGAAAAATTAGTCTTTAAAATTAATCAAATAAAAAAGAATGACATGAGTATGTCTTAAAAAAGTACTATTCACATTTATTGAGGACTAAGTTGCTAAGGTTAGCAGAAGTACAGAAGCCAGAAGGAGGAGTTATTTTGAGGGAGAGTTGTTTGCATGTTGAGCATAAGATTGGTAGGAGCATGAGAGCTGAAGGCAAGGGAAGATGAAGTGTCCAGAAGGTGAGATAACTAGATGGAAATGTCCAGTGTGTCAACAGAAATGAAAATCTAGAGTTCAAGGAATGCCAGAATTGGAGAGATTGATTTGGAAAACTCACCTTTCCAAATAAGGGGCAGGGGGAGAGGTGAGGGAAGTTCATTCTCATGTTTTTCTTTGGGGCTATACTTGATCCTTGTGATTTCACAGCATTAAGGTTTTTTTTTTCATTTTTTTGGGGGGGGGAGTATTCTCCTTACAATTACATAATAACATAATAATAATTACATTATGGATTTTGTTTTCCTCTTTCATACTGTATCAGTTCATAAATTTCTCTAAGGTTCTCTGGATTCATCATATTCAGCATTGCTGCAGTGATATTCCATTATATTCATGTACTATAGTATATTGTAGTACATGAGAACTTCTTTGTGTCCAAGTCTTTAATACTACAAAAAGTGATGCTATGAATATTGTTATATATTATTAAGCTTTTTGTTTGATATTACTGAACACCTTGTGATGTATGTCTAGCAGTAGGATTTCTAGGTCAAAGATCATGGATATTTAAGTCACTTAAAAAAAATTGCCTTCTGAAAGTTTTGGATTTATCCAGAGCTCCATGAACAGTATATCAGTGTACTTTTATTTCTATGATCCTTTTGGCATTTATTGTTTCTATATTTTGTTATCTTTGCCATTTGTTGTAGGTCAAACCTTTGAGTTATTTCAATTTAGATTTCATTTATTAATAGTGATTTGGCAAGATATTTCATATGATTAGTAGTTTGCATTTCTGCTTTTGAGGACTGTTTATTCTCATCCTTTGATCACCTATTCAATGAGGAATGGTTTTTGTTCTTATATATTTGCTTTATTTCCCCTATATAGCTTTGATATTAGACCCGGATCAGAGATCTTTGCTGCACCATTTTTCTCTATTAAACCTTCTTTATCCTGGCTATGTTGATTTTGTTCATGAAAAGGCTTTTCCATCTCATGTAATAAAAATTATAAATTATAATTTATGTTTAAAGTGCAAATTCTAGAAATTTTTGACTAACATGTAACACAAATGTCCAGTAAATAGGTTTAAAAAACCATATTGAAAGACATAAGTACATAACTTACCTACTATAGATAAGTTGAGTTTTCAAAAACTGCAAATAGAAAATAAGATATCAAAATAGCCAGGTACTAATCATTCATCCAATAAGCATTTATTCAGTATTCATTTTTCAGTATTCAATAAGTCTATGTGTCAGTCACTATGCTAAGCACTAAGGTCACAAAAAGAGGCAAAAAGGCAATCCCTGCCCTGACAGAACTCACAATCTAATGACAGTATAGAT
>JAJPUD010000716.1:399468-410421 GCA_023553655.1 Myrmecobius fasciatus
TAATGTTGGGTTCTGTTCTTGGTGTGGAAGGCAAGGTGTGGAAGCCTCGAGTTTGAGGCTTTTTTCCCAGTGTTATTTCCATAAATTGTTCAAGAAGTTCAGGAGTTTTTGATGATGACAAAGTGGTATGATCTGGGGAGAGATGTGGCCACTGTTCTTTTGATCTGCACTTTAGCACTCACCCAGGAAGGACTCCTGATCTCTTGGGATTGCAGTCAATATTGCTTCTTAGGAGCTTTCCTCTGTTGGGTCCAGAAATAATATTATTCCTCAGGGTCCTTAATCCATTAGAACCAGAAGTGAAAATGTCCCTCAAGAGCTCCACTCTCTTTTGACTTAAAATACTTCTCTACCCTTGAACTATTACCAAGAAGTGGATATAGGCAGTGAGGTTGCCAAACAACTTCTAGTCCTGCATCCAGTGCTAACACAGGGCTACTGTGTAATCTCCTTCTGACCAGTTGCCATTTCCCCTTACAAATCTTTAGCTTGAAAGCTCCCAAAGTTGCGGCTGTTTTTGTTGCCACCACCTAGTCTGAGCCCTGGCATTTCATTCTCTTGGGCTCCAAGTTAACTTTCACCCCCATATCAGAGATCTCTCTTTTTGACTTCCTCTGATTTTTTGGGTAGAAGAATGTCTCAACCTTTTGTTGGCTCTGACACTCTAGAATTTGATTTGAGACATAATTTTAAAGTTGTTTTTGAGGTGAATATTGAGGAAACTCAGCTGAATACTTTCTGTACACCATTACCTTTGCCATAGATTTCTAAGTAATTCACATATATTCTAATAATAATCTCTGATTCTCACTTTATGTTATCAACCCACCTTCTTTCTGGTTAGCCATCTCCTTTGTGATGAGTCCCAATAACCACACCTTCCCCCCCAAATTGGATGTTGGTCAAAAAGAATAATTGGATTGACTTTTTTGGTGTTATTTGGGGCAAAAGATGAAACCATTTGGTTCTCAAAAGTACTTTGCAGTAAAATGAACTGACATTCTCTCCCACTTGCAACACTTGGCATCTTATGGACATGGTCATAAAGTCTGGGCATTTTATGTCTGCTCTCTAAATCATTTGTATTGTGTCTTGCTGTTGTCCCTCAGAGCTACTTTAATTTGTAAATGAAGGCATGTGAACCCAAGCAACATCAATGTCAGGCTTTATTAGTTTCACAATATGTACTCAGGAAGAAGCCAACATCTAAGCACAGTGAGTTTATTTATTTGTTTATTTATTTTTCGAATTCTAATTAGAGAAAGGAAAGGGGTGTCAGGAGTCCTTAGTGATTCACGTTTTAATAGCTAGGTTATAATTTATTAATCCCTTTCATCAAATTTTCATCATCCTTTTCCACAGGAGTCCAAGACTGACTCAAATGTACTTATTGTTCCTAGGTAGGGTGTCATTAAATATTTGTTGCATCCTAAAGTTTGTTAGGAAATAGATTGTTTTCCACGTGGTGCTGCACAATTCTGATGGGAGATATATCAGATGTTGAACCTTCAAATTAAATTATTAAGTTCTAGTCAGAAATATACATTATATTAATATTCATATGCTTAAATATATATATGGGTATGTGTATGTTTATTCTTTAAAAATAATTTTTGGTCTACAAATATCTTTCCTATTCATGCTGTAGCTATGCATTTTCACTTTCTATTTCTATGTTCCTTCAACATTTGAAAAAGTTCTTACAAAGGCTCTGTAGAGATCACTGTGGTACACAGGGAACTCTTGTATGAATTTATATTTTAAAAATATATATTCAAAAGATGGAAAGGGGAAAAAAGAATGAATTGTAACCAATTATGAATGCAAAGGCATGGCATTATCTTATAATAGTGGCATTAGAAAGGATAAAGCCCAGAGTGAGCTGAGGTCTGCAAATAAGAGAGGAGTAGAGGGGCTTTTAAAGCTATGCTGGAATGGGGTAGTAAGAAAGCCATTTAAGAACAAAGAAGGGATAGCTTATAGTTTAGTGGATAGATTTATGGTGATATGATAGAGAGCAAGTGAGTCCCATTAGAAATGATAGATAAGAGTACTCTCCTCTGAGTCAGGAAAACCTGGTCTCAAATTCTACCTCTAATACCTGCTAGCCGTGTGATTAGGAACAATCCACTCAGCCTCTCTGAGTCTACTTCACCTCTAAAATGGAGAAAATAAAGCTATAGTACCCACCTTCTAAATTTCTTATTAGGATGAAATAATATATTCAAACACTTTCTCAACATTAGAGCACTATAAAAATACGCAGTAGTTGTTATCTAGTACCTTGCACATATTAGCCAATCAGAATCCAACAAGCATTTATCAAGTGATTGCTGTGTGTAAGGCACTGGGGAGATAACAAAGACAAAATGAAAAACAGTCTTTAATCTCAAGGAATTGACATCCTACTGAATGTTTATGGAACTGAATTTCATTGTTCAGCTTCTATGTTGCTTTTGTTTTTATCTATCAAGGCAAATGATCTTCAGAATGAAAGAGATAGAATAAAACGAGTTGAGAGAGAATTGAAACTAGTACATAAGAGGAAATAGCAAGGCAAGATATAGCTACTTTAAATGAGTCCAAGTAATCTGACAAAGATTAAAACAGCCAAGACTAGTGAAAAAGGATTCGCTAATGTTCAACTATTATTGGTGATCTGGGTAGATCTGTGTAGCTAGGAAGAAGTCTCACAGAAATAGAAAGGAACAAATGTTTTGAATTTCCTAAAATAGAAGAGAGTAGATATTTTAAGTAAATGGTTAAAAACATATTTTATTCTCACTTAGTAAAGGAGAACATGGTCCCTGTGAACCAATATAGTTCATCATGAACAAGTGAATTGATACCATGTTGTGTAGGATAATTGTAGGCAACAGTATAGAGTTCAATATTTCCAACCTCATCTTCCTGTGTATCACTTCAAAAATGATATACAGATATAGCCTAAACTAATTCAGGTCACCTTGTATATTCTAGTCTATTCTTTACCTATCTTCTTATTTGATAGAATCAGTAACTGAAGCATATTACATTTTATTATCTCCTCAGCTGCCAACCAAACTATTTTTATATGCTATATCTTTTGTCCAATTTAATTTTTGTACTTAATTTTTTTTTGTCAAATTTCATCTTGAAACTGTTCAGTTTAGGTATCCTTTTGTACCTGTCTCAGCTTTCCCTAATATCATAGATGTATTGATACTTAGATTTTACCAAAATATTTGTTTAAATCTCTAATAATATCTTTAAGGATGAAATGGAAAGATGTCGCTTGGATGTTAATGCAATTAAGTGGATTTTGAACTGGTGGAACAATTGAATTCAAATAAAGTTGATTAATGAGTTGATGTCAAACTAGGGGAGGGTCTCTGATGATAGCTCACAAGGCTCCAGTCTTGAACTGCTCAATTTTTTTTTTTTTTCAATGACATCAAATTTTTGAACGATTTGAAACTAACAGGAATAGTTGATACTTAGGATGATGAGCTTTTGGAACAGCCACTAGGTGGTGCAGTGGATAGAGAATTGGATCTGGAATCAGGAAGACCCTGAGTTCAAATTTGGTTTCAGTCACCTAGTACATGTATTATGATGGGGAAACTACTTAATTTCTGTCTACTTCAGTTTCCTCATCTGTAAAATGGGAATAATATTAATTCCTACCTCAACAATTGAAAGAATATTTGCAAAGCATTTTGCATACTTTAATGTGCTATATAAAGACTAACTCTTAATATGATTGAATTGGAATATTAATATATTTCAATAGGCTTGAAAAATTAAATGAATTTAATAAAAATATTAATGCAACTAAATATTGCATTTGAAATATGGATTAAAAAAATCAACTACCTAATTACAAGATGGTCAAATAATAGCTGGAAAGTTGTTCATGTGGCCAAAGATCTAAAGAAGCACATCTCTTGTGTCTTGACAAGAAGTAATGAACTATAGGCATAAGTCTTCATATATTTTCAGCATATTAATTAGCTTTACTCAGATGTTCAGATTTATTATAAAGAAGGGTTCATTTGGGTGGCAGTAGTAAATGAGTCATTGGGCAGTGGAGGGGGAAAATTAAGGGTCTTTGCAGGCAGCACACTTGGTATGCTTGCTCAGAATGACTCAGAGTACAATACAAAAAATTAAGAGACTGATTTGGTTGGAGAGGATAGTATATGGTGAGGAGATGTGGAATGTAAAATTGGAAGATAGAATAGAGTCATGTTATGTGGGGCTTTGAAAGACAGAATATAGAGTTGAGACTAAAAATCATTGGCAATATAACAAGGAAATGACATATTGAAAGTTTCAGGAAAGTTATACTGACAAAACTGAACAAACCATAATGGAAAGGGGGAAACCTGAAGCTCAGTTTCTGAAGGATCTATTGAAATAATTCAGATTAATGACAGTCTCTCCTATGAGGGTGGCAGTGAAAATGAAGGGAGGGAAGAAATTAAACTACATTTCAAATAAAGAAATAACCAGACTTTGTGACAGACTGGATGTGGGGAGTGAAGAAGTGTAAATGGGAGGAGGGGAAGACTCCCAGGTTTTAAGCCTGGGAAGCTGGAACTATTTCACTGAAAACAGTTCCTATCACTGCTCTCTTGTCTTGCAACAAATGTACTTTATTCTTCTTATGCTAAAGCAATTAAAACCCTTTATAATGAATTTCTACTTAGGACAATATAGAAATTTATTTTTATGCATTCCTTCCCTTAAATGAAATTGATATATAATCATACATTCCACCAATACTGATCTTTGCATAACCATAATTCTTTACATTTTAATTAATTACACAGCTGATAGGTCACTCTAGACTTGACAGAAATTCTTTGCACCTATACACAATACTCCTTCCTCTCTTTTTAGGAAAAAGTTCCCAGAAATACAAGGAAACTTCACTCCTATGTGTAGTCTGAAGACTTATCTTCAATGAGGATTTCAGGTCCTTGGAGTGATGAGCATCCTTTAACCTCAGCTACAATGTTCAGGTAAAATTTATGTGAAGATGAATCCAAAGAACTCTCATAAAGTTATAGACAAATTAAAATGAGAACATTTGATCATTTCCCCAGATGTTCTGATTACAGAAGGACCACATATGTGCATATATTCAAAGATATTTTTAGATTACTACAAGATCCAAAACACTATCAAGCATCAACTGCTTTTTCACTCTGAATTTTGTAGTCCCTGCTGGGTGAGCCTCATTTCATGTCCCATGCCAAAGCAATGGCTGGCTAATGAGCCATCCTGGCACAGGGGATATTTTCTAAAGCAACAGCACATCAATGAAGAATTTCAAGAAAAGTTTTGCTTTGCTTTGCCCTTGGAAGTTTTAAATGGTCTTTCTGCTGAGCCTGTGTATCACAAAAAAAGAAATGTTCCCTTTTACCCAAACTTTGCATCATGCAGACACTTACTTGAAGATTTATGTCACTACTACTGCAACACACATACACACAAACACAATTCTTTAGATACATTCTTAAATATGTGCATACATAAAGATACATATATGTGGATACATAGGTGCAAGAAGCTGGAAGGGATTGCTAAAAAGTGGGTGATAGAATTAGATACTAAAAGATCTATTGGGTAGAAATGGAGCTTAATCTAACATGATGAAATTTAACATAGTTGAAAATAGTGTTACGTGTGGGTTGAAACTTTCCAACCTCCTCTTTTCATTTCAGACCACAATAATTCTAGTTTAACAATTTAATTGGATTGGAGGAAAGACTAATAAAAGTTACAAATGATTTTCAGGCATCAAAAATTGCAACATTCCACTCACTTTTAAATTCCAAATCCTGAAGGCAAGGAAGAAAAAAAAATTAGGTTGAGGGCAAACCTTCAGCCTCCCAAGCTCCATGTGGGAGAAATCATTAAATTCATTAGATGAAAATTTTTCATTTTCTTTCACTACAGATGCATTCTAGGTGTGAAAACAGCCATTGATGATGCTTGCTAGAGAAGCAAGCAAGTAGTCTTTCAGGGGATGATCAACATCCCTGCTACACTGAATGAGTACCATGCTAAGTTTCCTCACCAAGGTTGTTTCTGTTTCCATTAGATACTGAAAGATTAAGATTGTCAACTCCAAGGTTTGGTTTACATGCCCATCTATCCCTGCAATCCTATGCTGCAAAAGATTGCTTCAGTTCTTAGTTAAGCCATACACCATCCTGACCACCATCTCCAAGAGAGTCCAGGCCAGTGGATCCAGGAACCTGAACCTCCAAGAACCTGAACCCTAAGCCTTGGGAACAGCAATGTTTCCAGCCCATGGCCTTCAGTCATCAGTTATCATCCTAAGAAGCAACCCCTGTGGAGAATACATCCTAGCAATTGTTCCTGCAGATATTATTGTCACAGCTATTTAAGAATGCAAAAAGAAAGCTCTTGTCAATTTTTGGCATTGTCAAATTAATCAATATAGAAAATTGATATGATTTTATCAGTTTAAATGACATTGAAGAAAAGGTATTAGTTCCACATTAAAGACCATAGGACTTTTCCATCTGATTTGAAGTTGAAACCTTCCATATGTGGTTTTTCTCCCATTAGAATCTAAACTTCAGAAGATCATGGACTACCTTGTTTTTTTTATTTGTGGTCTCAGTACTTAGCACAGTACTTTACAAATAGTAAGTGCTTAATAAAGGTTTCATTCCCTCTTTTTCATTTATCCTTTTTGCTCAAATGTCCAAGAACCTAACACATAGGGAATGTGATTTGACTATCACAAATTTACACAGACAATGACAGGTAGACAAACATGACTATGGCTACTATTTTGCCTCTTTTTTGCCTTACTGATCCTCTCTGAATCTTATATGCAAATGTACTTTTTCAAAATAAAGAGGGAAAAACAACAACCCAGAATCACAGATTTTCAGGGTTGGAAGGAACCTCTGTCAGCATGTAGTCAAACCCATGCATAGTAGAAGAATCACTATTATATCCAAAACACATTGCATCCAAAAAGTGGTCATCCAAAGTTTGCTTGAGCAGTTTCCACCACTACTGTCACAAGAAGAGGATAAAATAATTCATCATATGTTTTATTTGTTTTGCTAAAATCTGGACAAATAATACCAGCATTTTCTTGATCTGTTAATTTAATAAGTAAAAAAAAAAGGAAATAAGACTAGTTTGGGCCAGTTCTTTAGTACCCAAGGTTATGTGAATTAATCAAGAGCAGCTATTTTCTTATATTTATCTTGGTGAAATGTCTCACCTTTCTCAGATAATAGTTTCCTGTTAGAAATTTCTACTCTCAATCCCATCATTTCTATTCCAGTCTTCAAATCCTTTCAAGATAGGTAGCTCAACAGAATGAACTTTGCAGAGGCAGCAAATAATAGTGGATAGAAAACTAGCCTTGGAGTCAGGGAGAACTGAGTGTTAAGTCCTGCTATGGACACATATTATCTGTAGCTGTATGCTCATAGGCAAGTCATTTAAGTCATTGTGGTATGCGCAATCAACTAACATTTATTAAATATCTACCACAGGCCAAGCATGTTAAGCACTGGGGAAACAAAGAAAGACAAATAAACAAACAAAAACCCTATACAAACTAAACCATAAACTTCTTACATTCAAGGAGTTCACAATTTAAGGGGGTAAGGGGAAAAAACCATGTATAAACAATTATGTATAAATGAGATTCGTATGGGATAAATTGGAGACAATGGAAAAAGTACAGGATTTGGAAGCACAGAACCTGGGTTCAAACCTTGGCTCTGATACTTATTATTGTGGGTCTTTGGTCAAGTCATATACAAAAACAGTTTCCTCATATGTAAAATGAGGGATTTGAGCTCAATGAATTAAAAGGTCTTTTTCTGCTCTAAATCTATGATTCTGTGTTCTTCAACTCAGTGCCTCTCCAATAGTTGGGAAATGGCTGAATAACTTGTAGTAAATGAAGGTAATGAAATATTATTCTTCTATAAGAAATGATGAACAAGCTAATTTCAGAAAAGCCTGGAATGACTTACATGAACTGATGTTAAATGAAATTAGCAGAACCAAAAGAACACTGTACATAGTAGCAACAAGATTATGTAATGATCAAGTGTGATGGACTTGGTCCTTTTCAACAATGAGGTGATTCAAGGCAGTTCCAATATTCTTGTGATGGAAAGAGCCATGCACACCCAGACAGAAAACTATGGAGAGTGAATGTGGATCAAAGAATATTATTTTAACCTTTTTTTTTAAAATTGTTGTTGTTAGTTTGCTTAGTTTTATTTTTCTTTATTATTTTTTTTTTCATTTTCCTTTTGTTCTGACTTTTCTTGTGCAGCATGACAAATATGGAAATATGTTTAGAAGAACTGCCCATGTTTAAGCTATATTGCATTGCTTGCTTTCTAGGGGAGAGGGTGGGAAGGAGAGAGGGAAAAATATGGCACAAAGTTTTACAAAGGTGAATGTTGAAAACTATCTTTGCATGCATTTGGAAAAATAAAATACTATTAAAAAAAGATCAGTGCCTCCCTGGGAATTTCTTAAACCTATTATTTACAGATTAACCACCAGTCTGCATTGGTGGAAGGGATATAAGCATCAATTCTCCACATTTATAAAATGGTCCAGATCCTGACTCCCCCATTTTCTCCCCTCAATTTTCTCCTTCTTGCCCCACAAAAAAACTTAGGTTGGCCTTTAATTCCCTGAAGGGACAATCTTTCCAATTATACAGAAAACTTCTGTTGTTATAATTCAAGCAAAACCAATGGAAAACATATAAACAAATTTTAGCTTCTCTATGTTCTGAACTAGATTACTGATCACAGCAGGATAGGGTACAGGAAAATTGATGCTTTGGTTCAACACACAGAATTTAATCAATTTTGTAGAAAGTGGCCAGTGGATCTTGTTTTGACTAATTCATTCTTATGAGACAGTGCAAATCTATATTATCTGGAGGCCATTTTCTGCTAGAAGCATTTTCATTTTACTTTCTTTCTTTATTGTAATTAAAAAAATTGTATTTTCCTCATTTTGTGTATAATATTAATCCATGACAATACATGGTTCCCACCCTCTCCACTGGGAGTTATATTGGATATTTAACTGGTTTCCAGGGAATTTCTTCTATGGAGTCTTGCACATCTATGAAAAATGATCTCTAGTTCTTGTGATCATATGACTGAAATGCAATCAGGATTGTCCATAATTCCTCCCCACTTTCAAGCACTATTAGCCTTTGCTTACTGGGTAATCCCTCTGAGTCAACAGGAGGGATTAAACTATTTTCAACGTTGGAGGAGGTTGGAACCCAAGCTATTTTGACCTGTTGCATCTCCCTCTGCCTCTTTGTCCTCATCCACTCTCCTGGTTCTATAGGCCAAAAACTCCAGAGTGGCTTGCCAGGAAGAGGGAACCTATCCAGGGGCAGGTGGTAAAAGCTGGGAGGCCATGTGATCCACACAGAGTGTTCTGTATCATATAGCAGGACTGTGTCTAGGCTCAGCTGTTTGCTCCATTTGAGAAGGATTCACGGGATTTCTACAAGTGAGACTTAGGAGAAAAGCTTTTTCATAACTCAAGCTGTAAATAAAACATGTATTTGTAAATCAGCCTCATCATGGAAATCATATGACCAAATAGCCATATTAAATTAGGAACAAGATCATAGATTTAGAACTGAAAGGGACTTTGGAAGTTGTCTAGAACAACCCTGCCATTTTATTGGAGAGGAAATAGAGGCCAAGGGAAGTGACTTGCTGCCCAAGGTCACACATAGAGTAAGTAGAAAGTAAGACATTCCTTTAGAAGGCAGAAATTTGGTGTTATATTCTGATATCATACACTAATATGGAATGGCCTTTGGCATCAACTTCATAATCTTTAGAATGTAAAGTCTTTGTGATGAGGTCCTGAGTAATTGGGTGCAGTTGGCAGAGAGGCACTGGAGCATTGATGGAATTGCTCTTGGGGCAGACAGGAAAGGGCACTGATAGAGATTAGTTCAGTCTCGTGGTCCCACCTTCTATAGAAGTCATGGATAGCTCCACCTTGGTAACTCAGTCAGAAATTCCAGTTCTGTCAAACCCCTGAGGTTGAATTTCCTCTATAAATCTGTCCATGACTCACAGCATCTTTGCTAAATCCCTCGGGGTTATAACCCACCACAGCACTCTGTCTCATGATATCTTTCCGCTCACCTCCCACCTCCGTGCTTCATGGTGTCTCTTGTCTCATTCTTACCATGGCTTGTGATGTCTTTCTCCTTATACCTAACTCTTTTAGGGTGCTAAACTCTTTTATGGATTTAACCTGACAGCTAGGGGCATGCGCCAACCTCATGGGGTGTTCCCTTTCTTCAGGTTAATTGTGAGTTCCAGTAGGGGACTTTTCTTTTCCATCTTTAATTGTTAAAACCCCTTTCCTTGCTAATTCTATGCTCTTCCAGCTCTATTTCATATTTACCACTCCAATTTTTATTGTATCTTTTCATGTCTGTAACTTCGTCTCCTAAATAAATTTACTTTTTGCCAAAGAGAATGACCATTGTGAATTTTTCACATAACCAACCCAACATCTGGTGCTGAACCCCAAGCACATCTTTTGGGACTAAGAATTGTTCTCCTAAACCACAATACTTGTGAGAATAGAGTATTTCATTCTTTGAACATCTATCTCCATTGCTTAACACAACATCTGGCACATTTGTTGTTGTTGTTGGGAAGCCAAGTGGCACAGCAGATAGAATGCCAGACCTGGAGTCAGGAAGATTCATCTTCCTGAATTCAAACATGACTTCACACACGTCCTACCTGTGTAACCTTGGGCAAATTACTTAACCCTGTTTGCCTCAGTTTCATTATCTGTAAAATGAGCTGGAGAAAAAAATGGCAAACCATTGCAGCATCTCTGCCAATAAAACTCCAAATAGGATCACAAAGATTTGGTGACAGC
>JAJPUD010000716.1:410431-430979 GCA_023553655.1 Myrmecobius fasciatus
GATGCTCTCCCCAAGCTTCCATTAAGACATCTAAACTAACTGTCCACTACTCCTATTTAGGGCTGAGTTGCTTATTTATTTAGAATGTATTTTAATCTTCCTGGCCTAAAATATCACTTCCTAACTCATGCTGTACTACTAAAAAATGTACCATGTCTGGGTCTCCTACCGAACAGGTTACAGTTGAGTGAAGTACAGTCAGCATCATGACTAACATAGTTCCAAAGCAACCTGTGTTGGGATGAGTTTTTCCTGAGACAAATTTTCCAATACTTCATCATCATCATCATCATCCATTATCATCATTATAATAGCTACCATTTACATAGCACATGTTTTGCATAGCACTTCAAAGTATCATTTAATCCTCCCAAGTGCCTGTGAGGTAGGTACTATTATTGTCTGCATTTTGTGGATGAAAAAAAAATGAGTTTGGTTCCAATTGTTCAATGATGAAGAAAGCCATTTACACCCAGAGAGGGGACTGTGGGAACTGAATGTGGTTCACAACATAGCATTTTCACTAGTTTTGTTGTTGCTTGCTTGCATTTCTTCTTTTTTTTTACTGGTTTGATTTGATTTTTCTTGTGCAGCACAATAATTGTATAAATATATATGCATATATTGGATTTAACATATATTTCTACCATTTTTAATATATATTGGACTACTTGCCATCTAGGGGAGAGTGTAAGGGAAGGGAGGGAAAATTGGAATACAAGGTTTTGCAAGGGTTAATTATTAAAGAATTGTTGATGCATATGTTTTTGGGTTTTTTTTTTTGATGCATATGTTTTGAAAAATAAAAAGCTTTAATTTAAAAAAAAAGAAAAAAAAATGAGTTTGAGAGAAGTTAAGTAAATTGTCCAGGCTCACACAACTCAGGCATAATTTAAATCTAGATGTTTCTGAATCCAAGTCCAGTACTATATTCGCTAAGCCTTTCATGTACTTAATTTTAACCATAGCCCACATCTCATTCATGTGAATCCTCTACTCTTCCTAATTCCCTCTGTTTTGGACTTTTTCTGCTTTTAGACTTATTTCATAATGTTGTGAACCCTTAGCTTTGACCTCAATTGGCTTTTTGTTTACTCATTTGGATCTCTCTTTTGGTTTGGACCAAACCTTTCCCACTTCCCTGCCCTTAGGCAAATTCTCTTG
This sequence comes from Myrmecobius fasciatus, assembly GCA_023553655.1. Taxonomy (NCBI): domain Eukaryota; kingdom Metazoa; phylum Chordata; class Mammalia; order Dasyuromorphia; family Myrmecobiidae; genus Myrmecobius; species Myrmecobius fasciatus. The sequence continues at coordinate 411,596 of JAJPUD010000716.1, forward strand.
TTAATTGCATGCCAATGGACCCATGTGCATCTCCCTCCCTGGTTCCCAAAATAAGTTTTGCTAGTGTAGTTTTCCATCTGGAAAAGACCTTTATCTTTCAAGATGTTTCATCTGTAGTTAGGCAAAAATAAAAAATAAATAAATAAAAGCACAAACGAGAACAATCTTGAAGTGATTACTGGCTGAGACACAACCCATTGCCACATAATGATACATCACATTTCCACAGCACTTATTTAAAATTTGTAAAGCTTTTTGTTCACAACAACTATATAAGGTAAACAATGCAAATGTAATTTTTTTTTTTTTTGCAATTTTTGCAATTCTTTTGCAGGTGGGGAAAGTGAGGTTTGGGGAGGTAAAATGACTTGTCCCTCCTCACACAGCTAGTGTGAAAATTGTCATTTGAACTCAGATTTCCTAATTTCCAAGTTCTGTGTTTTTTTCTATTACATTACTCTTCCTCTTAAAGGAGATATTATGTTGCTGACATACCATAGGTCAAGAATTCTTCTTACTTTTCAAATCACTTCTACTTTATGTTTTTTGGATCATTGATAGGTTCATAGGTTTAAAGTGGATTCACATTTCTCTCCTCCATCAGATATTCAGCGCCTTTATCTTGACTCCTGGTTATCAATGGAAGACTCAGTTTTCCTCATTTTAGGCCCTACACTCTATCCACTTTGTCACCTACTTGCCCTGTACTAAACATCTAGCTTTCAGTTATTGATTATTAGAAAAGCAATTGATGGTAGCCAGTAATCTCTCCTCTACATTCCTTCTTCCCCACTCACAGAGCCACAGCTCTTGTTCAGTCCTTTCTTCCCCCTCCTCCAGGACTATTGTAATAGCTTTCTAACTGGTCTCCCTGCCTTATGTCTCTTCTCATTCTAATCCATCATCCTCTTTGATGACTATTGTAAGGCACAGGACTGACCATGTCCTCCTCACCAACACCAACATACCCCATCCCACTAACTCCCTTGCCTCCCTACTACCTCCAAGATCCAATATAAAGGCCAATGTTTGGCATTTAAAACTGTGTATTTCTATTGTGACCAGGCCTCTTTCTAACTTTTTTACATCTTCCCTCCACATATTCAACAATTTAGTTTCAAAGGCCAACTTGCATTTTCTCAAATACAACACCCCATCTCCCTCTCTGTGCCTTTTTCCTAGCTAATACCCATGCCTGCTTGGAATGTACTGTCTCTTCATCTCTTCCTTTTAGTTTCCCGGGCTTCTTTAAGATTCATTTCAAATCACAACTCCTGCAGAAGGCCTTTCTTGATCCCCCAGTTCTACCCTAGACTTTTGGTGACTTCTCTCTCTACTTTATATAGATCTTATATGTACCTATTTATTTACATGTTGTCTCCTCCATTAGAACATTTGACCTTTGAGGGCAATTACTGTGGTTGTTTTGTTTTTGTTGTTTGTTTTGTTGGGTTTTTTTTTGCCTCTGTTGTATCTCTGGCACTTAGCACTAAATCTGGCAAATTGTAGGTACTTAATAAATGCTTATTGGTTAATCTGTTGATTAATAATGTAACTAAAATTAATTGATTAATGTGCTATGCTTTTCAGGAGTATTTGCCTTTTAACAGGGCCTCTTGCTATAACCCCTAAAGAATAATTTTCTAATTGTAAAACTTCAGGTAGTAAACAATAGGGTAGTGAACAAATCATTGTCCTTTAGGTGACTGAAAGGATCATACCCTTATATGGAATGCCACCTACCCAGCTGACTAATAAACCTGGCTTTGCCTGAGCCCTGAGGGACAATTTTGTAAAACTCTAGCTGAGCCTCATCTTGTGCCTTGGTATAGAGACAGGATAGAGGGATTTCAGGAGGTCTTTCCTTTCTTAATCCCCCAAGCACAACATTTTCTTTTGGGGCAGACTCCTACCTGAGGCTGCTAGGATTACTTTTGTCAGTTTGGTAGACATGCAGACTTCAGTGTCTGCTAAGTCACAGCTGCTAACTCAAGTCAAATGCCCAGATCCACTGCGTGAATGGGGTCATCCACTCAATCAGATTTTTGCTTCAGCTGACCAGGCTGGCTGCCTTGTAAAAGAGAGAGAAAAGGTCCAACTGGAACCTAAATTGATGAGTCACTGACACCCGAGGGGCATCATGTGGACACGTGCAAAGAACATCCCTACAACAGCACAGCAGAGGGTATTTTTAGCAATCACCCACAGCCAAACCAACCACTTGATGCTGCTGCTGTATCACATCATCCCTTTCCTCAAAAACAGGTCTCTCTGTTGCTAATCCCATCATGGCCAAATCAGCTGGCCAGTTGCTACCTTAATGAAAACCACAGTATCTTTTTCACCTGCTGTGAAATTGAATTAGTAGCAGCATCAGTGACCAAATCAAGAATAACTGTGGTGGGAGAGGAAAAAAATCTTAGGAGGTTATAGAAAGCCTTGTGTTGCAAGGGTCACTTGGTAGTGGGAATCCCTGGAATTGTGGGTCAGATTTCAGTATACAGATAACATGTATTCACACTAGAATGTATGTACTTTGGAGCTGGCCCTCAGGTATTCAGTTATTTCAAGGTGCTTGTTCTCTGTGCTGTGGCACTGTCAGCCCACCCACAAATTTCCAGAGTAGCAGTAGTGATTTCTTCCTTTCTTTCCAAGTTTATTTGCAATTTTTTTCTTTCTTTTTTTTAAATTAAAGCTTTTTATTTTCAAAACATATGCACAGATAATTTTTCAACATTAACCCTTGCATAGTCTTGTGTTCCAAATTTTTCCCTCCTTTTCCCCACCCCCTTCCCTAGATGCCAAGCAATTCAATATATGTTATACATGCTAAAATATATGTTAAATCCAATATATGCATACATATTTATACAATTTTCTTGCTGCACAAGAAAAATCAGATCAAAAAGGAAAGAAAATGAGTAAGAAAACAAAATGCAAGTGAACAACAACAAAAAGAGTGAGAACGTTATGTTGTGAGCCATACTCAATTTCCGCGGAGGTAGATGGCTCTCTTTATCACAAAATCATTGAAATTGGCCTCAATCACCTCATTACTGGAAAGAGTCACAACCATCAGAATTGATCGTTGTATAAGTTTGCTTTTTCCAGGTAGGATGATCTCCTGATACTGCTCACTTCACTCAGCATCAGTTCATGTAAGTCTCTTCAGGTCTCTCTGAAATCATCCTGCTGGTGATTTCTTATAGAACAATAATATTCCATAACATTCATATACTATAATTTATTCAGCCATTCTCCAATTGGTGGGCATCCACTCAGTTTCCAGTTTCTTGCCACTATGAAAAGGGCTGCCACAAACATTTTGCAATTTTTTTCAACGTGTTTTTTGCAAACTCTTTTTCCTAGCAAAGAAACCTGTGTAGCCATTTACCTAGGCAGAGAGCAGCAGAATCCTAGGCTGAGAGCTGAGAGAATTAAAAAAAAAGATATGTCATCCAGACCCCTCATTTTACAGAGGAGGAAACTGAGTAAACAGACCTGCCCAGGTAGTTAGTGGCAGAGCTATACTGATCAGAATTCTGGTCTTTCAGTGGGGAGTAAGTAAGGTGTAAGATTGGAAAAATAGGAGGAAGTAGGTTATGAAGGACTTTGAATGCCAAAGAGACCATTTTTTAATTTGATTTTTGAAGCAAAAGGAAGCAATTGGAGTATATTGAATAAGATGATGACATGGTCAGAACTGTGCTTCCAGAAAATCAGTGTGGTGGCTCAATGGAAAATGGATTGGAATAGGGAAAGATTTGAAGAAGGTAGACTCTCCAGTAGGATATTACAATAGTCCAAGTATGAGGTGTTGAGGATCTTAACTAGAATGGTGGTAGTGTCAGAAGAGATAATAGGACATATTCAAGAGATGTTGCAAGGGTGAAATTTATAGATTTTGGCAATATATCGGATATGATGAGGGAGGTGGGAAATAGTGAAGAGTTGATCTGAGGAACTGGAAAGATGGGATGGTGGTAGAGAAGATGAAGTGAAAAGATAATGAGCTTAATTTTTGCACATCTTGAGTTTAAGACATCCAGTAGATATTCAATATGAGACATCTGAAAGGCAGTTATAAATGTGAGATCAGACATCAAAGAAGCAGGAAAAAAAAAGCAAGAAAAACAGATTTAAGAATCATCAGCACAGAGGTGGTAATTAAATCTATAATAGCAGAAGAGATAATCAAATTAAGTAGTATTAAGAGAGAAGAGGAAAGGACTCAGAACACAGTTCCTGTACCATACTGCCTCCTTTCAGTCTTTAGTGATTGAACTATCATGGTTATTACCCACTAATCCCAGGTGACATCATCTAGCATGGAGCTTCTTAAATGTTTTTCACATGTAATACCCTTTTGCCAAAGAAATTTTTCCACAACCCCAGGTATATAGGTATATAAAATAGGTTTCCAAATCAAACATTTATTGATAATAAGTCATAATTTTACAACCCCCAATTCAGTTATGAGGCCCTATATGGCATTGCAATCCACAGTTTAAGAATATTTGATCTAGCACACATTAGGGACTGACTATGGATGATGGTTATACCATATTTATATAGAGCTCCAATATTCTCCTCTGAAAATTTCTTATGATCTGTTTCAAAGAACTATGCCTAAGGAGCCAGACCAAAGTTTAGGAGTAAGTCAAAACAATGTTTTCCCCTTTGTGTATAATATGGAAACTGTACTTAGTTTCTTTAAATATTCATAAGGTGATGCTAGGCTTTAATTTAGTCTTAAAATTACTAATATGATGCTATTCATACAAGAAAATATTACTTGTTCCATCATCTAGTGGACATGGAGTTGTTTTATTTTTCAGCATTCTTTCTGCCATACTCTGATGCTTCCTTTACATTACTATGTAATTATATAAAACATTCTCTTGCTTCTTGATACATGCTCTGTACAAATCTACATAATATTTTTCATTTATTAAGATATAACAATAGTGCTCCTAGAGATATTTTGCTATGTAGAGAGTTCATTTCTTTGTTTCTGACTTGCTTACTGGTAGGTATTGCTAAATCAAAAGGTATGGCCAGTTTAGTGACTTTTCTAGTATATTTTCAGGCATGGATTTTTCATTTTTTTCACATGGGAAAATATTTTGACTGATTTCACTTACATTACTTTACTTAGTTTCCTTGCTAAACAATGTGACCATATAAAAAAGGTCTGGCTAGAGTGGGGGGTGCAATCCATGACTACCTAATGAAGTGAAAATAATAATATACTATTTTAAAGCAGATACTAAGTCACTTACTGAGCTATCAAAGACTTGATAAAGGACATAGAGAGAAAGGGTACCTACTTTAATAGAAAGATTAAAATGATTTATAATAAATATACCCATTTTATGTAACACTCTTTTTAAGGTCCTTAAAACCATTTGTTCATAATATTGTTTATGTTAGCAAATAATTTTCTTTGTTTCATAGTTAACATCTTCTCCTTCTACTGTTTCATAAAAGGCCCTTTTCCTTGCTATAGCTAATCTCTCTACAACTATAAGCAATCCCATTCTATCCCATCATCTCCAACAGATTGCCCCCCCATCATCCCTATTCTCTCTCTTGCCCCTTGTCTAATGTCTCCTCTACTGCCCACAAATATCTCCATGTTTTCTCTACCATATTTATATGGAACTCCAATGCTCTTCTCTGAAATTTTGTTATGATTTGTTCCAGAGAGCTGTGCATAAGGAGCCAGGCCAAAGTTTAGAAATGAGCCAAAGCAGGGAAGTTTTTTCTCCTCTGTATCTAATATGGAAACTGCTTGTTCTTGGTTTCTTTAAATACTCATAAGGTGATGCTAGACTTTAATTTAGTGTCTTAAATAAGACTATATTCTTCTCCAGACAAGAAAATATTACTTGTTCCATCATCTATAGAACATAGTGTTGTTTTCCTTTTCAGTGCTTTTCTGCCATACGCTGCTGCTTCCTTTACATTACTATGGTAATTTAAAAAATGTTCTCTTGCTTCTTGCTACTTGTTTTCTGAGCCAGCCATTCTGAAAAACACCTGAGCACTCTTCTACTACAACCTATAAGATTCCACTTCCTGCATTTCAGACACCATCAATAAAGTCAGCTTTGATTTTGGATTTTCCATCTTGGAAGTAAGTTCCTCAAATCTGTGACTATTTTTTGTTTGTACTGTCTTATCCTTGATACTTAGTGCATGGTAGGCATTTAATAAATGTTAACTAGACTGAATGAGCTCTATGTAACCATTAATCAATATTAGGGGAACAGGGTACAAGTGCTAAAATTTAGTAGTGAAGATTTCAAAGTGGCAGCTAGTTCCGTTTTTATGCTGTGCTCCAGGATATTGAATCCAAAAGTAAGGACATTAAAGGGAACAAGGGTCCTAAAGTTAACTGGCTATTGTTATTTCTTAGATTCATGCTTAGTTCAAGTTGAAGACATATTGATTTCAATCCCAGTGGCAAGGACAGTACTTTTCCAATATATTTCTTATCAGAGAAAAATTGTTTGCAATGGATTGAATTCTCAACTTCTCGGACTAAGGGTAGTTGTCTATACTGCAACAGAACACTGAATAAGACAAGTTCATTCTGAGAAAATTTTTCCATGTAAAGCATTAACCAGTTCACTGGAGTCAGATCTCCAATTTGTAGAAGAGGGGTCAATATTTTGGTAACTTCAAAGGAAACTGTGGTCAATAGAATTCTGTCAATGTAAAAAATCGAATAGAATGAAATCACAGAACAAGAAAAAAAAGATAGTAAGTAGGATAGAGAGATGACAGACTAACAGGACTAGAATCAGTTCCCTGATATGTTCCAGATAGCTTTTTATCTTTTAATCTTTGCTCATGTCATTTGCCTACAACGTTCTCTTTTTCCATCTTTGCCTGTTCCATTGCTATCTTTTAAAGGTAAACTCAAATGGCACCTTCTCCATCGAGTATTCCAGGATCTCTCTTGGTGGTGATAATCTTCTCCTTTAGACTTCATTTTGCAATTTGTTTTATACTTCTCTAATTCATTAATCATGCAGTATTGCACTTTGTAGTTATCTATATTTGTGTCGTACTCCCTTACTGGAATTCTAAGATCCATGAGGATAGGAGCTATGTCTCTTCTCTTTACATTTTATCTCCTCCAGGACTTGGCATAGTGTTATTTACATAGCAAAATGCTTAATAAATGCTTGCTGAATTAATCAAATCAGTGGCCAGAAAAATTTTTTTTAAAGCTGCATTATTAAATGACTGTGAACCTATGAAGTGAACCTTTATGAAAGTTCTTAAGACTTCATCTCACAGAAAGTTTTATAAAGCATAGCTTGAGGAAAGAAAAGATGATATAAAGACAAAAACCATACTATCCCTATGCTTGGGGAGCTTAAATTTTACCAAGTTTCAACCTAGACACAGGCTAATGCATATTATTTTTGGAAACAATAAAGTCTTTAATAATCAGAAAAATTAGGACAAGATGCAGGGAGGAAAAGACATCTGAATTGAGCGTTGAAGGAAGATAAGGCTACTAAGAGGGAAAATGAAGAGGAAGTATTTTTTTTAGGTATGGGAATAGCCAGAGAGAAGGTATTGAGATGGGAAAAGTAATGTAAACTTGGAGAGGCAACTAATAGTTCAGTATGTCTGGATCACACATTGTATGAAGGATGACTAATAAGTAAGGGAAAATGAATATGGAAAGATAGGGGGGAACTCTAAGGGCCTCAAATACTAGACTATAGAGTCAGTAGTTTTGAGTAGTGGAGTGACACAAATAGATCTGTGCCTTACAAAAATTATTTTGGCCATTGTGTGGAGGTCAGATTAGAGAAGAGGTAGAAGCAGAAAGATTGCTAAGGAGGCTACTATACTGGTATATTTGAGAAATGATGATGGCCTGAAGTAAATATGTGACTAAAGAGAAAGGGAAGGATTTAAAAGATGTAATATAGAAAGATGTTTCATATGTGGAAACTGGTGGAATATAGTCATGTGAGGGAGGAAAGAATGTAGCTATGAACTTGGATTATTGAATAGATGATTTTGACAGCAAAGGCATGGAAACTTGGAAGTTGAATGCATTTAGGGAAGAAGATATTAAAGTCTGTTTTGGACAGGGTATACAAGAAAAAAGTAGTGGCCTATAGTGTCAAAAGCTTCATAGAGGTAAAAAAAAGTACAGCAAAAACCATTTGATTTAGCCATTAAAAGATCATTGGGAAGTTAGGTGGAACAGAATAGACTATCAGGTTTGGAATCAGGAAGACTTAGATTTCTGTGTTCAAATCTGACCTCAGATACTTCCTCAGTATATGATCTTGGGCAAATCATTTAATCCTGTTTGCCTCAGTTTCCTCATCTGTAAAATGAGCTAGAATAAGAAATGGCAAACCACTCCAGTATCTTTATCAAGTAAATCCCCCAAAGAGTCAATGAAGAATCAGACATGGCTAAAAATGACTGAATAAAAACAATAAAGTTGGAAAGAGCAGTTTTATTGAAGTAATCATATTAAAAATAACTCATGAGGTTTTGAGGAATAGGTATGAGGTTAAGGAAATGGAGACTAGTGAACATGACTAAAATTTTAGCTGTGAAAGGGAGAAGAGAAAAGGAATTATAACAGGGTCCCATGATGGTAGTTTTTTGGCTTGTTTAAGGAAGAGAAGGTTGTATATGTAGATAAAACAAAAGAAACCAATAGATATAGAAATATTGAAGATGACAGAAAAAGATGTGAGTTTTTGGAACAAAGGAAAGAGGATGGAAGAGATATTGGTAATTGGCAAGGAAAGAATCTGCATCTTACTTAGAGACTAGAGCAAAGGAGAAAGGAATGGGAAATGATTTAGAGCAGTTTTGAGGATGGAATAAAGGAGAAAGGGACTTCATTATGGATGACCTCTATTTTTTTTTTTTAGACATTGTGTTTAGTGTTCATTTTTGGCTTTGTTTTTTGTCATTATGATTCATTTTTTTACAAGTTTTTCCATGATTCTCCGACTTCCTCATAATTATCATTCCTAAAGGTATAGTGATATTCTGTTATACTTTATACCATAGTTTATTCAAACATTTCTCAATCATTAGGCATATATCTTATTTCCAGCTTTTAGTGACAAATGTGACTATGAACATTTTTTGTACATATGGGTCTTCTTTTGCTGCCAATAACCTTCATGGAATATCATCCCAGCAGTGGAATATCTGAACACTTCTCTTGCACAATTCTAAATTATCTTCCAGAGAAATTGATCTAATACACAGCTTAAAATGCCTATTTTCCCACATTCTTTCCAACAATGACTTTCCCCCTCATTTATATCTTTTTTAGCATGAGAACTGTGAAAAACATCAGGGCTGTTTTATGTTTCTTTGTTTATTAATAATTTAGTCATTAATAGTTTAGTGATTAAATAATAATTTTAATGATTACTATTGGTTTTGAACTGTTTTCAGTTGAATTTTTTTACTCTGCATTTCCAACAGTTGTTTATGTTATTTGACCACTTTATTAAGAAATGGTTTTAAATCTTATATCCCTGTGTCAATTCCCTGCTAATACTGGATGTCAAGTATTTATTGGAACTATATAATGCAAGTTCCCAATGTGTTCCTTTTTTCTGAATTTAGTTTTAGTTATCTCAAAACATTTATATTTCATATAATCAAACTGTCCTAGCTATCTTTTATTAAGTCGATTCTACCTTAAATATGGCTACAAATTTTACCCCATCCATAATTGTGTATTCTCTATTTTTTTCTGGTGTGACTAAGAGATTTATTATATTATAAAGTAACTGATGTTAATCTTAACTTATTTTTTGCCTAACTGCTTTCCTGTTGTCTCAGAAATTCTCAGATGAAAAAGGTCCTTCTTCAGTGATTTATGCTCTTGGTTTTATGGAATACTTAGACTGATATGGGAATTTGTTTTTAGTATTTGATTATCTAGTTTATACCAACAGTTGCTTTTCTATTTTTTATTCATAACTAGTTTTGATAATTATTCTCTTGTAGAATAATTTGAGATCCAGTAGCACCAAGCTATTTATTCTCACTTATTTTCATCATATCTCTTAATAATCTTGACTTTTTATTCCTGCAAGTGAATTTTGTTGTTATTTTGCCTAAGGCTCTGACATAAGTCTTTTGCAAGTTCTGGGCTGGAATCAGTAAGATCTGATTTCAAACCTGACTTTAATCATATACTAGCTGTGTGATTCTGGACAAGTCACATAATCTCTGCTTGTTTTAGTTTCCTCAAATTCATAACACCTATCTAGCAAAGTTGTTCTGAGTACTAAATGAGATAATGTTTATAAGGCATTAACACAGTTTTTAGAATGTAGTTGGTATAATACAAGTGCTTATTGCTTTCTCTGGTTTAGAAACAAAGTTTTGGAGATAATTTGTATAACAAAAATAATTCTTGATAAATGACAAATATATATAGTAGTTCAGCTGTAAATATATCTCTAATTATTTAGGTCTTTAATTGCTGTAAAATTGTTTCATGGTTTCAGTTACCTAAGCTCTACCTGTGTCTTTGTAGATTAATTACCAAATAGTTGGTATATTTTAGTTTTACCCCAAATGGAATTTGTCTTCCTATCTCTTCCTGCTACATTTGGTTAATAAGGTATTAAAAGTCTGATGATTTTTGTGGATTTATTTTATATCGTTCTATTTTACTAAAGCTATTGTCTTTATTTTTTTCAATGATTCTCTGCAGCTCTCTGAGTAAACTGATATCATCTGCCAAAAAATTATAATTTTCTCTTCTCTTTGACTGTGACTATTTTAAATTTCTTGTTTAATCTTATTGCTGTAGCTAGCATTTCTAACACTATATCAAATAAAAGTAGAGTGAATGAGCATCCTTGCTTTACTGCTGATCTTTATTGGGAAAATTTCCCAATAAGAAAATGTTCTTCTATTACAAATAATGTTAGCACTTGGTTTTGTAAGACATTTTGATCATATAAAATAAAGATCTTTTTATTATATTTTCTATTTTTTGGTATGCTTATTTTTTTCAGAGGCTCTACATTTATTGATAAGTCATGTAAGCTATTTTTGTTATTGATATTTATCGTATTTATAGTTTTCCAAATTTTGAATCATCTGCTTTATTAGTATGAATCCAATCTCATCTTAATAAATATATTCAGATATATTATATCTGATATATTATTATAGATATATTATTATAGATCTTTTTTGATGACATTTTATTCAACATATTTGCATTAGAATCAATTAGTGATAGCTGTCTATCATTTTCTTTCTCTGATTTATCTCTCCTAAGTATTAGGAATAAATTTATCTAAAAAGATGAATTTGGTAAGGTTCTTTTTTGCTCATTTTTGCAAATAATTTATATAGTAGAAGCTGGTTTTTTTATTTTTCACATTTACTTTTTTTTTTTTTTACATTTTGAGTTCCAAATTCTCTCTTGTCCTAGCTCTCCTCCTTCACTGAGAAAGAAAATAATGCAACATCCATTATACATGTGAAATAATAAAAAAAAATTTCCATATTTGCCATATTGCAAAAAACCCCAAGAAAAATAAAGAAAGTGAAAACATTATGCTTCAAATTATACTCAGAGTTCATCAGTTCTCTATCTGAAAGTGGATAGCATTTTTTCATTATGAATCCTTTGGAATCATCATGTACTATAGAATACATGCAAGTCCTTGTACTTTAGAATCCATTTGAGTTCTCACTTTGTTTAGAAACAAATTATTTTATTGTTTATCCTTGTATTGTCAGAAAAAGACAAACTGAAGTAAGTCCTCTGCTATTATTTTAATATGTGTCTTATGATTCATTTATCTTTCCTATAAAAACTCGGATCTAATATGATTCAGTGCATATATAATGAATACTGCTATTGTTTCATTGTCTAAGGTTCCTGTAACCATCAAGTAGCTTCCTGGCTTGTCTCTCTTAACTATATTTACTATGGCTTTATTGAAAACTATTATGAAACTATTATTGATATTTAATTTTTTTATTAACATGAGGCACATTAAGTCCTACTCCACTCCTCATTTTAACTCTGTATTTAAGATAGTAACTTGTCTAAGTAGAACCAAGAAAACATCGTACACAGCAACAATAAGATTATGTGATGATCAACTGTGATGGACTCTTTTCAGCAATGAGGTGATTCAAGCCAATTCCAATAGACTTGTGATGGAGAGAGTCATCTGTATTCAGAGAGAGGACTATGGGAACTGAATGTGGATCACAATATAGTATTTTCACCTTTAAAAAAAGATACTAACTTGTCCTAAGACCATCTTTATCTACATTCCCATCTGATATAGTTTTCTATAATAATAAGAATGTAAACTGGGTTTATTTTATTTTATTTTATTTTATTTTTGCTGAGGCAATTGGGATTAAGTGACTTGTCCAGGGTCACACATCTAGGAAGTATTAAGTGTCTGAAGTCAGATTTGAACTCAGGTCTTCCTGACTTCAGGACTGGTGTTCCATCCACTGTACTACTTAGCTGCCCCTGGTTTAAAAATTCTGAGACAGATTATGAACTGGTATTTAGGTGAGATTCCCTTTATTGATAGAGAGAAAAATTATTTAATATTATATGTCTAGATCAGGATGTAGGTAGTATAGGAGCCTAGGACAGAGAGTTTCCTTTCTTTTCCTTTTCCTTTTCCTTTTCTGAGAAATATGATTCCAGACCTTCTTTAGGGAGAATTCTGAAGAGAAGCAGAACAGATTTTGGAACGAAGACATGTAAAAGGTTCAACATCTCAACATATCCCAAAGTTACAGTTGGCTTCCTCACAGTTTTTGTGAAATTTCCCCTTGATTGAAATTGGCAATTCTTTCTCTTGGTTGAGTTGCAATTTCTTTTTCCCAAGGGGAGGAGTTCATTCATTATGTTTATTTTCTGACATATTCTTATTTGTATAACTTCTCTGTTTTCTCACCGTTGTTTTTTAAATTAGTTTATTCACTATACTATTTGTATTCACTATACTATTCAGTATTTATAATGGTCTTTTGTGTAACTAGAATTTAGTGAGATGGAGCTAAGTGTTTAGATATAAGTTGCTTTCCTTCCCATTTAAGGGATAGTGACCAAAAAAGAAACTTGAGCCTAAAAATAATTTTTCTTAGACTAACAACATTTAGAGTGGTGTGTTGTCATTCAGTCGTGTCCGTCTTTTTATAAAGAGGGTCCTTAGCACACCAATACTGTTCATGGGATTTTCTTAGCCAATGGGTTCAGACAAAGAAAGCCTAAGTGACTTGACAGAGCTAATGAGTATCTGAAGCTCCATTTGAACTCACGTCCTTCTGATTCCAGATCTAGAGCTCTATCCATTGAACTTTGAAGCTACCTCAGGGTGATATAGATAGATATAATTTAAGGTTCCAGTATCCTTTCTCTCAGGAGAACAGAGCAGTGAGTCTAGTAACCTTAATATCATGCTCCTCTATACGCAGTTACTACAGTTTCCCTTAAAAAGGAATTCCCTTAAAAATATTGGAGAAACATCTGTTCATGCATCCTTGACAGCAGCATTTAGACAATCTTTGTGGATATTTACATACATATGCAACACAAATACCTTATAATAATGATGATGATGATGATGAGAATAATAAAAGGATCATTTGGTCTCAACTCCATTGAAAAATATGAGGAAAAAAGATAAATAAAATGATAATCATCATAATAACTACCATTTATATAATACTTTAAATTTTTCCATAATGATTTTTACTCTTTTGAGCTTTACAATATCTGAGGCTAATTCCTTAAAGGTCAACAATAACCTCACAGTTTCTGAAATCAATGGTTTTATTTCAACCTTATTTTTCTATCATCTTGAAATGCTTCAGGAGAAACTGAGGCAGTACTACAGATTAGAGATTATTAATATTTTATTGATAGTAATGGAGAATTTAGAATCCATAGCTATGGATGGGACTGAATGGACCTCTTGTCTCAAAGTATCCAGTCCATGGAGAGTTTAGCTGCCATAGCCAGCTGTCTGGATCTCAGTGTATCCAGCACCAGAGAGTTTGCTCCAATGATTCTTATAGGGCTCCAATGCTCAGGGAAACAAAGCAGGAGAGGCAGAGGATTGGGGCGGGGGGGAGATTGGAGTTCCAGGAAAGGACTATAAATTCAGTTCTGACAGTTTGGGGGTATGGAGGAAGGATCATAAATTCTGATAAGTTTGGGAAGAAGCTAGGAGCCACTGAGTCTGAACCCATAAAGATAAGGGGTATGTCTAGGTATTTGAGATAGGCCATCTGGAGGTTTTATGACTCTTTGGAATAATAGTGGCCATAACTCTGCAGCCCAATTATTTCAGTCCTAATGTTCAGAAAGGGGGGGGGGTTGCTACCGAGGCAGAACAATTGAGGGAAAACAATTGAGGGAAACTGAGACAGGGGAACTGTGGCACAACAATCTTTATATAAATGTTTTCCAATTCTTTGACATATGAAATTAAATGTCTCAAAATTTTATTAACCTTAAAGTACTACGGTTGTTCATAGTATTTTGTTCATACAGTTTAGTTACTATGATGTGAACAAATATGTTGAATCATTTCTTCAATGAAATATAAAACCATTTCTCTCTGATGCTGTGTTATTATGATGCACTGTTATTATAAAGCTATTTTAGAGACTTCTCCACTACAAATGTTTATATAAACTATTTCTGCTCGACTGATGGTAGAACCTTTTGGGCTTGTAATGGTCTAATCAGTCACAGTTGGACACACTGTACCTTGACCCCAACATAGTGATGTCATTTTGGTCGTCTACAACTAAGGAAAGCAATCAAAGCTATGTGGAACAGAGGTTAATAAATATCACTTACTGAATGGAACATTCTGCCTTCATAATCTTCTTTATTGGTCATGAATTCAAATGACTAAACATCTTATCTCTAAAATTATCACTATATTAAATATTTTACCAAATATCATTTCTTTGGATAATACTGTTATCTATAGTTCCTTTATCTTATCTTATTTCTATAATTATCACTATATTAAATATTTTACCAAATATCATTTCTTTGGATAATACTGTTATCTATAGTTCCTTTCAATAGTCCTCTCGGTTAGTACAGCAGGCTAAGCAGAATAGAAGCTATTATCCCTGCTGAGTACATCAACTTCTTGCCCTTTTATTCCGGAAATTCATTTAAGTAGGGAAAGAGTAGCAGGGTCACTTCTATTGAATTTTAGGAACTGAGCTTCACAAAACAATATTCTTAAAGCCATATAGTATAAGGAGAGAAGGAAAGAGATAGGTAAGACCTTATTATCATCAAATGAACTAATAAGTCTTTGAGGGTTGGCTGTTTCTGAGTATCTTTCTCTTTGGGTCTTCTAGGGTTTTGTTCTATGAATTTTTTCTTGGGCAGGAGAGTACTTTAGATTCTTGGCAGTGCTAAGATCCTAGAATGTGTTCTATCCCTGAAGAGGGAGTTTTGCTAAGTCCACACTTCAGGATCAGCTTTGGAGGCATCCTTACAAAGTTGCATTAATAAGCAAGAATAGCCCAAATGTCTCCTTTTGGGTATTAATTTAATTCCCTTTCTTGCCTTCATTCATGTATAACTTATTAATATTTTTAGTGACATAGTGAAGTAAGTCTCCAATTCTCCACCATTTTGCTTTGATTGTATTTTACATTTTCGATAAAGAACACATACTTCGATCCTCCCAGCTTGCAAGAAAGATTCCTACATCATTCTGTTTTCCATATCAACTCTGAGAAGAATGTGGATAAATTTCTATGTTCAGCAAAAAATAATCACTATGGCAAATACTAATTGTTATAAGCAAGATACCACGCCTAAGATACCCATGTAGGAACTAGGGAATGAGAATAGACACATAGAGGAAGTTTGGTTATTAAAACCTGATGAACTTGATGATCTGCCTAGTCTCCTTATTCTTTAAAAACTTAACATAGAGTTATTATAACATATCATTAGGAATTAAACAATGGATTTATATGAAACATATGAATAATAACAAGTTAGGATTAACAGAGCAGTAGCATATATTTTTGCTATCCTAAACATAGTTTCCATGTTTTATCAAGTCTTATTAGTCTTTTAAAATAATGTTTTTTATAAAAAAAATTTTCCAATGACTCCACCTATTTATAAAACCTTCCCTTGTAACAAAGAACTTCTTGTTCTTAATAATGGTAACTCACATTTGTAGCACTTCTGACACTTAGTAGCTTAGTGTAGAATGGAAATCATTTTACCTTTCTCAGCCTTAGTTTTGTCACCTGTAGAATGAAAGAGTTGGATTTTATCACCTCCAGGTTCTTTCTCTAAATCAATGTTCCTAAAACCTATATAGCACTTTCAGAACTATGACAACCAAATGAGGCATAAAATTCAAATATTATTATCTCTGATTTATGTTGAAGGAAACCCAGGCTCAATCAGGTTAAATATCTTGCCCAGGATCATACAACTCTTTAGTATCAACATCAAAATTCATATTCAATTCTTGTGGTGTCAAATCTAGCACTCTTTCCACTAGGACAAAGTGCTTCAGTCATTCTTAGAGGGATTGATACAGATGATTTTATTGCTATTGCTATTGATGCTCTTGTTCAGCAACTATTTAGCACTATGTAAGGCACTCCAGGAAAGCAAAGGATATGGGGCCCTGTCTTCAAGGCAAATAGAATTTAAGGGGTGGATGAGACTAAAAACACATTTGCACAAATAACTATGATAAAAGAGTATGATAGCTGAAAAGAAGTCCACCCAAACTGTTGTGAGAAACTTAAGGGAAGAGACATTTTCAGCTGGTGTTGGAGGGGTAACGAGTGGAGAAAGGCAGCCAGGGTAGCTTTAATGGAGGAGGTGGCTCCTGACTTGAATCTCATAGGAAGGCAGGGATACCTGGAGGTATTATAGGTATGAGGAGCAGTATCAGAAAAACTAGAGGAATGGAAAAGTGCCGCATAAAAAAGGGGAATGTGTAAAATAATTGTAAAATGTTTCTCTTGTGAGGAGAAAAAAATTAGAAATTTATTTCTTAAATTCAAATTCAATTTAAAATTTAAACAAAAAAAACACACCCCAAAGCTCAGAGTACCCTTATGTATGGGACTTCCTCCAGCTCTACCCATTGCATTGTCAAAACTGAAACAGACGGAGCAGAAGGAGTGCGTTCAGTTCTGAAACAGGAGCCAGAACAACAATCAGAAGATCCAGGCAATCTGCTCTGTTCCTCAGAAGGAAGATTTACAAATAGTGGGGATGTGGGGTTTTTTTTCTCTTTCTCTTCCTCTCTCCCTCCCTCTCACTTTTCCCCCTCTCTCTACTATTCTTTCTTTCTCTGCCCTCTCTTTGCTCTTTCTTTCCCTCTCTCTTTCATCTTCCTCTTTTTGCCTCATCTCAATTATCTTTTCCCCCTCTCTAGCTCTTTCTCTATCCTTCTTTCCTTCCTTTCCCCTCTCTGTACCCCACCTCACCCCAACCCTCACCCCTCTCTCCTCTTCTGACCAATAACCTCACAGAAGAAAAGAATTCAATGACTGAAAGTTGAGAAAAACAAGTGGAAGTTATAATTCAGCAGCATTTACTATGCATTGAAATAGTTACAAAATAGAGAGATCTAAAATTCATCCTATATAGGCTATTTTGTGTAGTGAAAAATAACATTGTATTTATTTAGTGCTTTATTTTTTCAAATATCATAAGTGACTTGGACAAGTCATTTAACTTCTTCTAGCCTCAATTTTCCCATAGATAAAACAAAGGGGTTGGTTTAAATGACCTCTGAGGTTCTTTCTAACTCTAAATACTGGATCTTATGATCCTTAAATCATGAAGGTAACAAGTAACATGGCAAAAGTTTGATCTGTGCACTTTTGATATGGATTTGGCTTTGACATATATATGATGTGGAGATTTGTACAATAAAAGAATTTGAAATGTTAGAGTTGGGGTTCTTAACCTGGGATCCTTGGGGCTCATGGAAAGTTTGGTGGTTATGGGTTCATGAACTTAGATGGGGGGAAAATTACATCTTTATTTTGACTTATGTCTAATTGAAATAGCATTTCCTTCAATTATAAATATAAGAAATTCCTCTGGAAGGGGTCCCTTGGCTTCACCAGGCTGCCAAGCCTTTACCCTAAAACAATAAGCCATTCGGAATAGTGGAGGTTTTTGGATAAGTGAATACTTAACCTTAAACATATTAAATGTTAACAAGAACAAGGCCTAGAATAAAGCCTTGTAATATGTTGAGGGGAGGATGATCATGACGATAAAAGTAGTGGAAATCAAGTTATCTGAAGACTGATTGAATGAATTAATTCATGTTTGAAGAATTTCTTAAACTTCAACTACATGCCAGACACTATGCAAAATCAAAAGTGAAACCACCCCTGTCCTCAAGGTGCTTGTATTCTATTGAGGGATGCTGCATGTACATAAGAGGTATTGTTAGGTTTGTATTGATTTTGCTGTGGACACAATACTAGGGAAGGGGTGATCAGGAAAGGCTTCCTGTAGATGACAATTGGGCTGGACATTAAAACAAACTGGGATTCCAAGTGGAAGAAGGAATGCCTTCCAGGGATAGGAAGTGGAAAGCTGAAAGAAGTGGAGATGTTTATCTTAAAGAAGACCAGGTTTTGAACTGGGATTCAGAGATCAATTATTTGAAAGACTGTTAGGTTGGAAATGGCTTAGATCCATTCTACTGGACCCCAGAGAGCTGTGAAATACCTAGCAAATGACTGAACAGAGAAAAGAAAATGCTGATTCTTTAAGTGGGAAAAACCCCTCCCTAATAATAGAATTATTCAAAAGTAGAAAAGGCTACCTTATACGGTACTGAATTCCTTGTCCTTTGAGGTCTTCAGAGACTGAAAGATCAAATTGTTCAGGCAACATCCAATAAGTCTGGTTTGAACTCTGAGAGTTGTTCCAAATCTGTAATTTTATGATTGTATGTGATGGCAAAAGCTGCCAGAGTTTTGTTTGTTTCCCTGACCTGTTTGCATGCTTCATGTCTATGTAATTAAAGGTAGTTTCATTAGCAAGAATTTGTAAGATGATAGCACAGGACATTCTGTATCCAGAGCTGGAAAACCTACCAGCTGGTTAGCTTTGTAGTTCTAACGTGTGTGTGTGTGTGTGTGTGTGTGTGTGTGTGTTTAATGAAAGAGTAAGTTGACCTTAGACAACTCAATTCAATTCTATGAACATTTATCAAAAGCCCAGTACATTTATCAAGTAACTAGGCATAGTGCTGGGTGGTGATAGAGATCAAAATACACACACACACACACACACACACACACACACACACACACACACACA
>JAJPUD010000716.1:430989-456005 GCA_023553655.1 Myrmecobius fasciatus
ACACACACACACACACACACACACACACACACACACACACACACACACACCAGTCCCTGCCCTCAGAGACCTTATGATCTGTTTGCGAGGGAATGACAAGTCCACAAATAATTATGATGCATGGTAGGATATTATAACATAAAAGAGCATATGATGCAGGCAAAGGAGAGATGGAAAGTTACCATAAGAAAATGAGAAAGGGAGTGATCCCTTCAGCATGGAGAACTAGGGAAAGTTTCATAGATGAGATGATCTTTCGACTAGACTTTGAAAGAGGAGAGGATCTCAATAACAAAATGATAAAGTTTTTGGAAATCATTTGACACTGGGCAACATAATGCTGTCAAAATCAGAACAAACCCAAAGTGTTTCACATGGAACAAAGTGTAATATTCTGACACCTAGTAGGGGTGTCAGGCAAGGGAAACCTTTACCCTAGACCTAGAAAAAGTGGGGTCTGGGTATGGATATTAAATGGTCTAAATACTTTAACAGTACAGCTGCATTAGGTGTATTATTAAACTGTGTGCTTTGTAGAGAGAACAATTGTTGTGGGACCTAGAAAAGGGATAGATGAGAGAGAGAGAGAGAGAGAGAGAGAGAGAGAGAGAGAGAGAAACAGACAGACAGAGAGAGAGAAAGAGGGAGGGAGAGGGAGAGAGAGAGGGAGAAGAAAAAGAGAAAGGGGAAGGGGAGAGAGAGGGAGAGAGAAGGAGAGAGAGGGAAAGAAAGAGAAGGAGAAAGAGAGAGGGAGAGGGAGAGGGAAAGGGAGGGAGGGAAAGAAGAAAGAGAAAGACAGACAGACGGATAGACAGACACATTGCATGTGCTTTTGGAAATGCCATGTTGAAGACAATGACTGAAGTTGTGCCAACTGATCTCCCCTCCCCCATGAATGACATGGAGAACAAAGGGCTCTTCATCTTAACTTCCTCCCCCATAGGAATGGGATGCCAGTAAATGCTGACAGAAGGACTCTTCCATTCTCAGGTGCCAGCAAACCATTTTCATTACTTGATCATAAGCTCAGTATTTTCTTCAAGAATGAAAGCATGTTACAAATAAAAAATTACAAAGAAGAAGCAGTGTAAAAACCTTCATCACATAAATGTATGAGCAAAACAGAGAGGCTCTTGACATAATTTGCTCTACTGTTATCCTAGCAATATCTAAAGGAAAGGAAAGATGCTTCCCTCTACCCTCATTGCCTCTCGTCACTATAGTGGGTAGATCTTGGAATATGAGTTTAACTTATGGGGGATATGGGCAACAGTCATACAGGACGAGCAGGTATGAATGGGTATGATCCTGATTATTAGAGAGTATACCCACACCAGATCTATTCAAGTATATATAATATATATGATAAGACAAGGACTCTTAGTGAATTAACTGTGCACATTCTGGGGATTTCCAAATGCATTTCTTTGGAATTGTTCTGTCTTATATCTCTCTCTTTTTTTTTTTTTTTTTTTTTAGGAATTTGGAGCTGAGGCAATTGGGGTTAAGTGACTTGCCCAGGGTCCCACAGCTGTTATGTGTTTGAGACCAGATTTGAACTCAGGTCCTCCTGACTTCAGGGCTGGTGCTCTATCCACTGCGCCACCTAGCTGCCCCCTGTCTTATATCTCTTTATAACTAGTTACTAATGCCTGAGAAGCTATTTATTTATTTATTTTAAAAATTTTAAAGCTTTTTATTTTTTTTATCTTATTTTCTTTTTTTATTAAAGGATTTTTATTTACAAAACATATGAGTGATTTTTCTACGTTGACCTCTGCAAAAAACCTTTTTTTTTGTTCCAAGCTTTTCCCCTCCTTCCCCTCACCTCTACCCCTAGATGACAGGTAAGCGAATACATGCTAAATATGATAAATTATATGACAAATCCAATATATGTATACATATCTATACAGTTATCTTACTGCACAAGAAACATCAGATCTAGAAAGAGAGAAGAAAAAAAACAACCTAAGAGAGAAAATAAAATGCATGGAAATATTCACAGAAAGCGTTAAAATACTATGTTGTGGTCCACACTCAGTTCCCTCAGGCCTCTCTCTGGGTGTATATGATTATCTTCATCCCTGAGCAATAGAAACTGGTTTGAATCACATCATTGTTGAAGAGAACCATGTCCATCAGAATTGATCATCATATAGTCTTGTTGCTGTGTATAATGTTCTCCTGGTTCTGCTCATTTCACTCAGCATCAGTTCATGCAAGTCTCTCCAGGCCTCTCTGAAATCATCATGCTGGTCGTTTCTTACAGAACAATAATATTCCATAACATTCATATGCCATAATTTATTCAGCCACTCTCCAATTGATGGGCATCCTTTCAATTTCCAGTTTCTTGCCACTACAAAAAGGGCTGCCACAAACATTTTTGCACATGTGGATCCCTTTCCCTCCTTTAAAATCTCTTTGGGATATAGGCCCAGTAGAAACACTGCTGGGTCAAATAGTATGCACATTTTGATAACTTTCTGAGCATAGTTCCAAATTGCTCTCCAGAATGGTTGGATCCGTTCACAGTTCCACCAACAATGTATCAGTGTCCCAGTTTTCCCACATCCCCTCCAACATTCATCATTATCATTTCCTGTCATTTTAGCCAATCTGACAGGTGTGTAGTGGTATATCAGAGTTGTCTTAATTTGCAAAAAGCTTTTTATTTTCAAAACATATGTATAGATAATTTGACAACATTGACCCTTGCATAGCCTTGCGTTTCAGATTTTCTCCTCCTTTCACCCACCCCCTAGATGGCAAGCTATCTAATATATGTTAAATGTTAAAATATATGTTAAATCCAATATGTATAAACATTTATACAATCTCTTGCTGCACAAGAAAAATCAGATCAAAAAAAGAAAGTAAATGAGTAAGAAAACAAAATGCAAGTGAACAACAACAAAGAGTGAGAATGTTATGTTGTGATCCACATTCAGTTCCCACAATCCTCTCTCTGGGTGTAGATGGCTCTCTTCATCAAAAGATCATTGGAACTGGCATCAACCATCTCATTGTTGGAAAGAATCATGTTCATCAGAATTAACCATTGTATAATATTGATGTTGTCATGTAAAATGATCTCCTGGTTCTGCTCATTTCACTCAGCATCAGTTCATGTAAGTCTCTCCAGGCCTCTCTGAAATCATTCTGTTGGTCGTTTCTTACGGAACAATAATATTCCATAACATTCATATACCATAATTTATTCTGCCACTCTCCAATTGATGGGCATCCATTCAGTTTCCAGTTTCTAGCCACTACAAAAAGGGCTGCCACAAACATTCTTGCACACGTGGGTCCCTTTCCTTCCTTTAAGATTTCTTTGGGATATAAGCCCAATAGAAACACTGCTGGGTCAAAGGGTATGCATAGTTTGATAACTTTTTGAACATAGTTCTATTTGAGAAGCAATTTAAAGGATACCATCGAAGATGTATATGATTAGAGAGGAATGTGAGATTTCTTGGAGGACCAGGAAGACCACAACAGTGGTAGATCCTCCATGGAGAATCAATGAAGAGGAAGGTCTTCTCTGACAAATGTCCATTGCCCTGATTTATCAGACAATTATTAAGAAATATCAATCACTGATAGTCATTTCCATACCCTATCCCTTAGATGCCTATACTCTGTGATTTTATCAGGTTAATTAAGAGAATTCATCAAATAGATCAGAGATTTCCTAGCTCAGTTCATCTCCCTACAACACACACACTAATTTAATGTAACTAAACTATTCATTGACATGAAGTCTCTCTCACAGTTAGTTTTGCCAACTTGTTATATTTTCATCATGTCTAGTCCATTTTCTCTCTCTCATATTATTCCTTATACCTTGAATGTTGACCTCTTTCCCTCTCCACTTTCTCCACTTTAACACATCTGTGAAGGTTGATTTTAAATCCTATATTGTGGAGCAGACCATTGATGGAACTGGAGAGAAGTGAGTTAACTCACAATAGTAGCCATTCCAGGCAAGGAGTTTTGATGCTTTTGGCATCTGTTGCCATTAATGTTCTTCTTAGGCATATTGATCTAGAACCCAGCTATGGGCCTTTTGGGCAAGAGAAATACAAAAATAGCTTTTGAGACTTTGGTAGCTAACTCCTAAGATTTCAGGAAACCTCCTTCCTTAATCTTATAATCAGAGATGTTAATTTGTTTTTAGGCAGCTGGTGGCTCAGTTTTGGGCCTAGACTCAGGAAGAATTGAATTCAAATCCAGCCTTAGATACTAGCTGTGTTATGTTGGACATGTCACTAAACCTCTGCCTTAGTCTTTTTATTTGTAAAATGGGGATAATAATAATGCTTACCTTCCAGGGTTGCTATGAAGAGCAAATGAGATAATAATTGCCTGATACATAGTAAGTACCTTTTGAGTATTAGTTATTATTATTATCCATATTATTTTATCCACTGGATAACTTCTAAACTCCCCTAAGAATTTTTTCTAGCTGAGGGTATGATTTTAAAAACCATGATTAAACCCTATGACTATTTCATTGTATCAGATGTGGTTTAGTGACCTTCATAATCTATTGAGATGATTTGTAAATTTACATGCAATCATCCTTTTTTAATCTTATGAAAATGCTTGCTTTATTACATAAATTAAAAAAAATTATTAAAAAAGGAAAACATATACAAAACTCATACAAATAATCTCATTGGTATGTGTTGACCTGAGCTGATTTCTAAGATACCCCTCTTGTTTGTACATAGTTTTTTGCATGTTGCTTCCCAATGTGAGCTCCTAGAGGGTAGGATCTGGTTTTTGTTTTGTTTTGTTTTGGAGGGGTTGTTTTCTTATCTTCTGCATTTAGAACAATGCCTAGTACTTAGTACATACTTATGAAATGCTTATTGATTGACAGATTAATTCCCTATGTGTAGAAGTATCTTCAGTCAGTCTTTCTACTACTGAAGCTCATGGCCTCTAGGAGTCTTAGTACAATTATAAGCTACTAAGATGTATACAAAGTAAATGAGGGTTAATCACAGACAGAAACACTAGTACTAAGGGAAACAAGAAGGTTTCTTATTGAAAGTGAGCTTGTAGCTGGCATTTACAGGAAGGCAGGGAAGCTACAAGACAGAGATGAAGAAGAAAAGCATTCCAAGGATGGAAGACAGCCAGCAAAAATACCCATGGTTACAGAAAAAGAAGAACCCTGGCCCTTTGCTGAGCAAAGGAAAGCCCATGTCCTTTGGCAGATAATGTCACTTTTTCCTATTTGTTCCAACCCACACCATTCCCCACCTTTTCTCAAGTTCTATAATAGTGGGTGTCTTGACCAATTATTTTTGGTATTTAATTTTATTGCGTCTTACTCTGTTGTTTAAATAGTTTCTGGTCTTAGGCTGGCTTCCCCAACTAGACTAAAGGATTCTTAAAAGCAAGGATTGCACAGTCACTAGAGATAGGAATCTGTTTATCCTTCACAGCATTTTGCACAAAGCTATGCCTGGAGTAGGCCCTCACATATTTGTTGAATGAGTATTGAAATCAGCTCAGGCTTCCCTTCTCTGGGCTCAAACATTCCGATTCTTTGAATCATAGGATCTTGGAAGACAAGAGCTGAAAGGGACTTCAGAGATCAGCCAGTCCAGCCCCCTCATTTTACAGATGAGCTAACAGATGTACAAAGAGGTTACACAATAAGGTAATAGTTAAATCAGAACTGGACCTCAGGCTCCTGACTTGACATAATACAGAAATAAGCACTGACTATACCAGGAGTCAGAAGATCTACTAAGGTCCCAGATTTGTCATTGTTTTTTTGAGAAGCCTCAGTTTCTTCATTTGTTAAGTAAAAGATTTAGATCCAATGATTGTTAAAAATACGTCCTAGCTCAGACAATGTATGCGTCTAGTGATCTGTCTGAGAGCAACATTTTCTCAATAATAAATCATCTTAGATACTCTTTGATATTCTTTTAACCACTTCTTTTATTCATTCACCATCTCCCTTGTGCTAAAGAGTCCAGATCTAGAATGACGAGTTGGATATAATCAACCTGGGGCTGACAGTAGGGAGCAGGAAATTGTGCTACCTCTCAATTTTGTTCTATTGTTTGAATGTAGGTCCTCTGCCTCCAAATTCAGAACTTTCCCCAATATCTCATTCTTTGGGGATTGCCTGCTTATGGAATTAAGAATTTAGAGATCCCTGATTTTGCATAATACAGGCACACTCTGTATAACCCTATATATTATTATAAATTATTATAATATTTTTATGCAAATTTCTGTTTTTACGATGATTTAAAGTTTACAAAAGGCAACTGGGCTTGGATAGAGCTCTGGGCATGGAGTCAGAAAGACTCATTTTCCTGAGATCAAATCTGGCCTCAAGATACTAACTGTGTGATCCTGAGCCAGTCACTTACCTCTGTTTGCCTTAGTTTCCTCATCTATAAAATGAGCTGGAGAAGGAAATGGCAAACAACTCTAGAATCTTTGCCAAGAAAACCCTAAATGGGATCATAAAGATTTGGATATGACTGAAATAATGAAACAATAAAAAAATTTACAAAGCTTTTACCTTGAAATGACTTTGAAAGCCAGTTAGTACAAGTATCAGCATCCCCATTTTACAATGGAAGAAATTGAGGTTAAGAGATGTTATGTGACTTGCTCAGTTGCATATTTATTAATTTAGCAAAACATTGTTTTGTATTGTGTTTTGGTTGAAAATGATTAGCCACATTAAGCATGTTTTACTTATATCCCACAGCCTTTCAGTGGGATACCTTAAAAAGTAGTGAGCTTTTCATCTGTATGAATCTTCAAGTGCAGTTGGAAAAATCACATGTTAGGGTTCTGTTTGAAAGTACTTCTAAATGCAGGACTAAATGATTTCTATAGTACTTTCATATTCATATTTTGAGGATTTATGATTAAATAATCTATGTTAATTTTCATTTCTGCCATTTATTAGCCATTTAATTTTGGACAAGGCACTTAAATTCTCTGGGCTTCTGCTTCCTTATCTATAAATTAAGAAAACTATATAGTCTATAGATGGCTTAGTGGATAGAGTCCTGGGCCTGAAGTCAGGAAGGTCAGAGTTCCTATTTGGCCCCAAGGCACTCACTGTGTCACCCTGGGCAAGTCACTTAACCCTGTTTACCTTAATCCACTAGAGAAGGAAATGTAAAACCATTCTAGCACCTTTGCAAAAGGGTCATGTGGGGGCCACGAAGAGAGGAACTCCAGAGCAAATAAATCTTGTATAGGGTTGATGAGAACTTAACGAGAATCAAAAGAAGTAATGTTTATAAAGTGATATGTAAACCTGTATTCAAGTATGAACTCTTGTTATTTTTATTCTAGAGATTAGATTCATTCATTCCTTAAATAATTGAGAGACATGTAAAAAAAAAAAAAGAAGACATCTTTGGAAATTGAGTCTAAGAGAAGGGGAATGCTAGGATCCAACCTTCGCTCCTCTTCCCTCTTCCCCCTTCCTCCCCATCCTATCTTGTAGATCCCACAGGACAGGATGAGAGTACTGACTTCTCTAATTCTCTAGTCTAGGTAACATAAACCTCCATTTCCACTCCAATGCTTGGAAGAGAGCAGACTTCCTCACTTCTACTTCACTGACCTATTTCCTGACAGGATTGAGAAGTGCCCATTCTCCACATCTTTATCCTTCATCTGCTGCAGGGAGCTAGTTTCATGGTGAAGCTGACAATAAGCAGATCAGTCTTTATTGGGACAGTTCACAGCAAACAGAAGTTGGTCACAGAGGCAATTCTGATTGTAAGAAGACTAACATTCACTTAGCTAATAAATTTCTGACTCAGTTATTAGCCATCACAGCTTAATCTAATTTATTTCCTTATTTTGTTTAATTAAGAATACATCTTTAATTATAAAGCTTCCAGTATCGGAATCCTTGGGCCTTCTATATAACTTTCACATAATTATAATCACTTGAATTTTTATCTGTTCAGTTATATTTTAGTAATTTGAGGGGATTTTCCTGACAAAGCTGCTAAAGTCATTTGCCATTTCCTTCTCCAGCTCATTTTACAAGTGAGAAAGCTGAGGCAAATGGGGTTAAGTGACTTGCATAAGCTTGTAAATGTCCGAGGCCTAAATTGGAACTCGGGTCTTGATGACTTCAGACCCACCATTCTATCCACTGTGTCACCTAGATTTTCACCTATCTTTTTTTTTTTTTTTAATATGATCTGCAATTTTGTGAGCTCTGTCTTTACTAATGTAGTTTGGCAACTGTACTGTAGTTTTCAATCTTAAAGGATTGCCTGGAGCATTTAGTAGTTAAGTGATTTGCCTAGGGTCTAATGGCTAATATGTGTCAGAGGCAAGAACTGAATTCTGCTCTTTTTACCAAAGACCAGCTCTTTATCCAACATGTTCATTGTAGTTTTCTACTTGCTCTTAATCCAGGCTTTTCCAAAGCATAGGTTTTCTCATGGTATTAGTTATTACTAATTGTATTACACAGTATTATAGTACTATAGACTTAGTAGTATATAATACTGTATACTTAGAATTAGAAAGTATCTTAGAGATGATATAGTACAAATCATCAACTAAGAAATGAGGAAACTAAGGCTCAGAAGTTGTGACTTTTCCAAGTTCACACTGGTTAAAACCATGTCAAGATTTGAACTCATATCCTCTATGACTTACATTGTCCCGTGCTACCTCTATGATACTAATAAAGAATAGATCTCATCTCTTATTATAAAACAGATTTTCACAGAACTGGTTTCCTAACTAATCTGTTTCTGTAGCTTGTCACAAACCATTTTTTCTTAAATGAGTCAGTCATTTTTTTTCTCTTATGAACAACATTAAAACACAATTGGATAGAATATAGTCTTCGAAGGGATCTATGTAGTGGTTTCTTTCTTTTTTGGCTGAGGCAATTGAGGTTAAGTGACTTGCCCAGGGTCACACAGTTAGGAAATGTTAAGTATCTGAGGCCAGATTTGAACTCAGGTCCTCCTGACTTCAGGGATGGTGCTCTATCCACTGTTCCACCTAGCTGTCTACTATGCAATGGTTTCTTAACCCCAGATATAGCTAAATAACATTTCTTTCAAGCTGGATCAATTTTCCTAATATAGAGATTTGATCATGTCACTTGAGTGGTCAAAAAAATCTTCAGTGTCTCAACCTTTTCCAACAATGTCTCAGTTTGACATTCAAGTTCACTTGTATCTCTGCTCCAACCTTCCTTTGGAGATATGAATATACCCTTTCCTATGTCCTATATATTTGAATCAAACTGGCCTACTTTGCTATTCTACAAATTTGTCCTTGGGTTTTCCTGTCTTGGTGTCTTTGTTAGCTTTGTTTTTCCCTTCTGGAAAACCTGCCCTCTCTTATACCCATGTCTCTTACCACTTAAAATTCTATTGATTCTGTAAAGCCTAGTTCAAATGCTATCTCCCTCACCCTTTGCCTGCTCTGCTCAACCAGATGTGATCATCCATTTTTGGAATGTTCATGAAGTTTTATATTTCTTCAGGGTTTTGCACATTAGGTACCTTAAAATGTGTTGGATTGATGTTCAGCTACTGGTGTTTTTTATGTTGCAACTATAAGTTATCTGTGAGGAAGAGGAGCTGTCAGCTGAATCAATCTTTCCATCACCCTTGCCCTAATTGAAGTGACAGGATGCTCTGGCCTGATACCTTAAACATGGGAGATTATATTAGAAAAACAATTCTCAACCCACTCAGAGGCATTCTTAGAACCCTGAAGAGACAAGTAGCAGCTGCCTTCTGGTGGCAATGCCAGCAGTGCCAATGTAGAATTAGATAGCCGCAGAGCAGGGGTGGTACATCACTAACATGACACTGAAGAAGCTACAAAATTTTGGATATATAGAACCCTGGGATGTTGGAATTTGAAGAGACATTAGATGTTATTTAGCTCATCTAATTCTAACTTATTTCACAGAGAACAAAACTGAGACCCCTAGAGAAGTGAAGCACCCTACTCAAGATTATACAGTCTATCAAGTTATACAGCCAAGATCTTGTGCCACTACAATGCTCTTTCCATCCACACCTTATGTTTTCTGAGTATCTCAATGTTAAGACATACCAGATCACCCAGATGTCAAAAGTACCCAACAGACAACTTTATATAGTCAGTCTTTTGTCCATATCTTTTCTACCATATTCACATGACCATTTACACTTGAGCAATCTCTTTCTTGAACAGATACCGTAATTTCAGCCATTATTAAAGGGTATTGCTCTATGCTTATCTAAGAGAATAGCCAGCAGAGATAAGAAACCCAATATGAGAAATTGATGAATACATTAGTAAATAAGTCCAAGGGTTCGGCCAAGAAAGGATCAAGAACTCATAAGAAGTCAAAGACATAAACAAAGGTCCAATAGATTCCAAAATAGTCACAGCAGCACTTTCTGTGGTAGTAAAGAATAGGAAACAAAGAGTTGCTATTAATTGGAGAATTTCTGAAAAAAACTGTAATATATAAATGTGAGAGAATATTGTATGATTAGAAAGGTCTAACAGCAGATTCAGATAAATGTGACAAGGTTTATATGAACTAATAAGGATAGGAAGGGGACTGAACTTGTGATTTTATCAGGAGAGGGAATTCTCTGATAAGGAAATGTCCTCTGCTAATGAGGGTTGGCACCTCTTATGCAACTTATATTCTTAGAAATTTGCCTGAAATACTTGAGGTTAAAGAATGTGCCCAGGGTCAAAGAACGAGCACTATCAGAGGGGATCTTTAAATCTAGTTCTTCCTAGTTCAGAAGCTCAGGCAGTATTTACTATACAAGTTAAACCAAAAGAACAATATATACAGTGACTGCAACAGTGTGAAAGATGATCAAAAGAAAGCCAATTTAAAAATCAGTAATGGTCGCAAGGAACAGATAGTGAAAGGCAAAGATTACTAGGATAGGATACTGTATCTATTTTCAGAGGCAGTCACTTGTAACTTTGGTTTGTGCTTATATTTTTTTCTTTGTTATAAAGAATCTTGATCATGGCCACCAGATGTCAATCAGCTCTCCTTACTATCTCTCTAGTCACCAAACCTTGACTTCACAAACCCCAAACATGTTTTGCTGACATAATTTCCCTATATAGGCTGTATCCCTTTGATAGAATGAAGGCAAGCTCATTGGAGGCAGCTAGAAGGCTTCATGAATAGACTGGACTTTGAATCAGAAAGATTTTGTATCTGTATTCCCCAGTGTCAGGCTCAATACAGTGCTTGTTACATAGTCAGCACCTAACATTTTTTACTCATTTATTCATTCAAAAAGGAATACAGTCAAGGGGGAGGTAGGGTCATTTCCAGAAATGACAGTGATATAAGAACAAGACAATCTGGACATCTAGAGCTTAGAATCTTGTTAGTGGAATGTGACCAGAGCTATCATGGAACTGAAAACTGAGGTGGTTTGCTATTTTAGCTTTAGCTCAGTAATCTTGACTTTTTTCTTGCCATTGGACTTCCATTGCTCTGGAGGAGAGAATGAGGCTAATAACTTCGCAGTCCTGAAATCTGCATGCAAGCCAAGATATCACCCTTGTGATGTCATTGGACCTCTTCCAGAATGAAGGACAAACAACAACAGCCAACTCAGCTCCCTCTATTTCCTGCTCAAAGACAAATTCCAAGCAGGAATGATCTAGCTAGTGACCATTTTCAAATAGTAACTGAAAACAATCATTTGGGTAGTGGTGAGAGAGGAAGGGAGGAAAAGACATAGAATTATAACAGGCATTTTAAGAGCACCTAAGTGGCACAGAGCTGGGTCTAGAGTTAGGGAAACCTAAGTTCAAAATCAGCCTCAAACACTTGCTGTGTGACCATGGGACAGTCGCTTAACCCTGTTTGCCTCAGTTTCCTCCTCTATAAAAAGAACTAGAGAAGGAAATGGCAAACGACTCCTGAATCTCTGCCAAGAAAACCCCAGATAAAGTCATGAAGAATTAGACATAATTTCCTCTTTATGAGGCAAACTGCAGGATACTTTTTATGGTTGCAAACAACTGGAAATAAAGTGATTAAATCACTGCCTCTGATACTTACTATATGTGTGATCTTGAGCAAATCACTTGACTTTCTGTACCTCAATTTCCTCATCTATTGGACTAGATGGTCACATCTATGATTCTATGAACTATGGTCAATGAATGTCATGGAATATTATTTGGCCATAAGAAACAATGTATATGAGAAATTAGTGAATATGTGGCAAGGCTTAGAAATTGATACAGAGTAGTATCAGAAAAAATGATATACAGAGTAGATACAACAAAACAAGTAAAAAACCACCAAAATAAATTTGGACTTTCAATAATTGGAATGAACTATCTTGATTCTAGAGAACAGATCAGGGAAAAAAATCTCCCTTGTCTTAATAGAGATTTGGAAGGCAATGGATATGGGACACTTCATATATAGTCAGATATATAGCATATTGGTTAGTTTTGTTTCCTCTTCTGTTAATCTGGGCAGTTTGTATTTCTGCAAATATTCATATGTTTCAATCAGATCATCAGATTTGTTGTCATATAATTGGGCAAAATAGCTCCCAATCATTGATTTAATTTCTTCTTCATTGGTTGTAAGTTCACTCTTCATTTTTAATGCTGGTAATTTGGTTTTTTCTTTCTCTTTCTCTACATATATTTTCTTTTTTTATTATTTATTATAAGGTAGGGTTCTTTGGGATGGAGAGATACATTTGAAAATATAGATGTTACCAAAAAGGTAAAATAACAACAAAACTTTAAAAAAAGAATGCAAAAAAGAGGCAATCTTTCATTTTTGTCTTAGTATCTCCATAGCAGGCACTACATAAAAACTTTTTAAATTAAATTGTATTTTCTTTTCATGAACCACTTTGGGGTTTAGTTACTTTTGTATTTAAATGACCTGCTTTATTTACTTCACAATCCTTTTGGAGAGTGGGTGGATATTTCTACATAAAGGTTACTCTCTTATACAGAGATACTTTTCTGCATTTTAATTTTCTGCAAATTAATGATTTCACATTCAATCTTTTTTTTGTTGTTTTTGTTCTTTGTATGTTGGAATGTTTCTTGATAACTGAATTAATAACTTAAAAATGTAAAAGAAAATGGGATGGTTGAAAAAGTTGAATTTTAAGGCTTCATGCAGAATCATGTTAAAATCTGCCCCCAAATTTCTAAAGCAATTCTTTTGTTACTTTTTCTTCCAGAGATGGCATTATGTTTTAGGACTGTCTTTCATGATTTCCTTATATCATTCTCTTCTTAAAGGCATATTTAGTTTGTCTTTATTTTCCTTTGTCATTCAACTGATTTTTACTATGCATTTACTATGCACCAGGTACTACAATAACCTTGGGAAATACAAAAAAGGCAAAAAACAATTTTGTTCTAATGAGGGAGACAACATGCAATTAACCATGTACAATGAGATACATGCATGTTAAATTGGGGACTGGATCAGAAAGAAAGCTAAAAATTCACTGGAGTGGAGAAAGATTTGAGGCTGAGAGACCAATCAAAAGGATATTAAA
The DNA here is from genome assembly GCA_023553655.1 of Myrmecobius fasciatus. Classification (NCBI taxonomy): domain Eukaryota; kingdom Metazoa; phylum Chordata; class Mammalia; order Dasyuromorphia; family Myrmecobiidae; genus Myrmecobius; species Myrmecobius fasciatus. Next base: position 444,564 of record JAJPUD010000716.1, read on the forward strand.
TTAGTCCAGGTGTGAAAATAACCTGCTACAAAATGGTAGCAATGCCAGAAGGGTGGATATGAGAGATAAAGGTAAAATTAATAGATCTTGGGTTGGATTAGATTGGATATGGAGAGTGAGAATGTGAGACTTCAGGGATGATGTTTGAGTTATGAGCCAGAATTTGGAATGGTGGTAACCTTAACAGTAATAGGGAAATTTGGAAGGTTTAGGAGTGAAAGGTGAAATCAGTATTATACATGTTCAATTTAAGATATATATGGGACATCCAGTTTAATACATCTAAGAGGTAACTGGAAAAGTAAAACTAGAGGTCAGGTCAAAGGTTAGGACTGGAGGAGCAGATTTGGGCATTGGATGAGATTAGATAAATGTTTGTCCTTGAAAAAGTAAACAAATTATCTATTTCCAGGTCCACAGCTGAAGTTTTTCCAGATACCAAGGTTTCCCAGTGCTTTTGTTCTACTGACATAGATTTACATAGATGACTAGAGTATTTATCATGAACTTAATATATTCAAAGTAGGTTTGTTCTATGCACAAATATGAGTAAAATAGATAATTTCTATTTCCAAGGAACTTACCTCCTAAAGGGGAAAATTGCTATATAAAAGGTAGCTGAATGTGGGGAAGATAACCAAGAGATCAGTGAGTGAGAAGAACGAAGAGTTGGTGCTGGTAGCGAAATAAGCATGGTCTGAGCATGTCATTAAATGGTGGTCTAGGTTAGAGGTTCAGAAGTTAGGTTTATAAATATGGAATGATGAAGCATCGGAGGAGGGCTTTCATGGAGTTTTTAAGTGCCTAGGTGCTAAGTGTGTAGATTTTCAGTTGTAGAATGTCCCTGTTACAGCTGTCAGACACTTAACTGTCTCTACAATCTCATGGGGAAAGGGATGCCTTAGCTAGTTACTGGGGAATATCCCAGCTACTGAGTCCCTATCTCTACCTCCTTGGCCTGGATAGCTGGCAAAAGGAAACCTTCCTTCTCATGTTTCTAGCATATCTGAAACCGGAAACATAGTGACACTGGACCTTCTTTCATCACTTGGGGATTTCAGCCCTGGCTTAAGCAGAACACCCAAATTGCAATGAAACCTGAAAAACCACAGGAACAAAAGTGTTTCTTCAATGTTGGCAATGTCTGGGCTGGTTCCCAAATCAGTGTCCCCATTTCTTTCTCTGCTGAATTGAGTCCAAGGTAACTATTGCTGCATAGATGAGCCATTAGCTTAGATTTAACTCTTGTAAAAGCCATTTATTCTATAGCTCCATGAAAAAGGCATCAGAGCACCATGTAAAGACCACTGGGTTTGAAGGCAAAAGATTTCCAATTCTTAAGATCATATGACTATAAAGTCTGGAAATGGAAATGGAAATAGAGTTGGAGCTAAAATGCCTCATTTTCCATATGAGGAAAACTAAAGGCAAGACAAATTAGGTGAATTGCCCAAGCTCACGTAGCCTCCTTCTTTAGTGGAATTTGATTCTAGACCTTTTGAATCCAAGTTCTAGCCATTTTACTACACTTCTACTTCCTAGTTATATGACTGTGAATACATCACTTGAACTCTTCTAAGATTCTGTTTCTTCATATGTAAAATGTTGATAATTGTACCTCTTTCCAAGGCTGTGGCAAAGAAAATTCCATTTGAAAAGGTGAGCTTTTATTATTAATGAAGATAAAAAGGCTGGAATTTCTGGCTATGCCTCCTACTATCTGTGTAACCTTAGAGAAACCAATTTGACCTTTATAAGTCTCAGTTTCCTCATCTGTAAAATGAGAGTGAGATATTAGTTGATCTCTAAGGTCCCATAAGACCCTAAATTTATACTCTCATGAAGACATTTCTATAAAGAATAAGTGAGCAGGGAAAAGTAAATAAGGCATGTCTTTGTCCCTTCCAACTTTTCATTTTTAGTTCCTTTACCATCTCATTCCTTATAACCATGTCTATGGATTAGTTGTCTCTCTTTATCCAGCATATAACTTGCTTCTCAAGTCCATTAATATTTCCTAGATCTCTGTTAGCTGTACCTCTCATAAAGGTGATAAACTCAATAATATTAATGTATTAATGACATGCAATAGTTTATTCTATTATTTAAGGAACATTTATATATCTATAGGATTAATATTTTAATGTCTTAACCAGAGGAATAAGTACCTAATAGGGGAATGTCTGGCTTAATTGATAGGCCATCATTTGAAAAACAAGCCTTCTCTTAGTTCTTTAAGGCCAGACTCAAGTGTGGGTAATGCTTAACTCACACTACCTTTATGGGAAGTAAGAATCTCTCAAATTCTCTTCAAGATGATGAAAACCTGAGTAAGCAGTTTGAAATCCTTCTTGCTCTGATTCAGAGGAAGGCAGCTCTCTCAAAGTCAGCTTGGGAGCTAGAGTAATTGGTGACACTCAAACAAAGCTGTGCATTCCTTTTCAGATACTTGCAAAGTCAATTATTAGTATTTGTCAATCTTGAGGACTATATCCTTTTTTTTTTTAATTTCTCATCTTTTCAATCCACTAGTGCTTTTTTTTTTTTTTGCCACTGACAGGAGTTCATGGGAATTTTAAAAATCACATTTTTTCAGGGACATACATATATATATACATATATATATGCCTGCTTATTTGCAAAGGTTTTCCCAGTTTTGTCCATATTACAGAAACATGTTCCTTGTAAATGGGCATTGTTTCATTCATTTTACTGTGACTTGGCAATTAATACAGTTTTTGGCACCCAGTAAACATTTTTTTTATTTGCATAACATATGTGTGGGTAATTCTTCAACAATAACCCTTTCATAGCTCTCTGTTACAAATTTTCCCCCCCAACTCCCCACCCCTCCCCTAGATGGCAGGATATCCACTACATGTTAATTATGTTAAAATATTGGCAAATCAAATATATGTATACATATTTCCAAACTTATCATTGTTGTGCAAGAAAAATCTTATCTACACAAATGATATATCAGATAAAGGAAACACAATGTAAGCAAACATCAATCAAGGAGTATGAGAATGTTATGTTGTGGTCCACATTTCACATCCCTCTCTCTGGGTGTATATGGCTTTCTTCAGTGAACAATTGGAGGTGGTTTGAAATATTTCATTGTTGAAGAGAGCCATGTCCATCAGAATTTATCGTCATATAGTACTGTTGTTGCCGTATATAATGATCTCCTGGTTCTGCTCATTTCACTCAGCATCAGTTCATGTAAGTCTCTCCAGGCCTCTCTGAAATCATCTTGCTGGCCGTTTCTTACAGAACAATAATATTCGATAATATTCATATACCATAATTTATTCAGCCATTCTCCAGTTGAAGGGCATCTATTCAATTTCCAGTTTCTAGCCACTACAAAAAGGGCTGCCACAAACATTCTTGCACATGTGGGGTCTTTTCCTTCCTTTATGATTTCTTTGGGATATAAGCCCAGTAGAAATGCTGCTGAGTCAAAGGGTATGCACAGTTTGATAACTTTTTGAGCATAGTTCCAAATTGCTCTCCAGAATGGCTGTATCTGTTCACAATTCCACCAACAATGCATCAGTGTCCCAGCCTTCCCACATCCCCTCCAACATTCATCATTAACTTTTCCTGTCATTTTAGCCAATCTGACAGGTGTGAAGTGGTACCTCAGGGTTGTCTTGATTTGCATTTCTCTGATCAATAGTGATTTGGAGCACCTTTTCATATGACTATAAATAGTTTTAATTTCATCCTCTGAAAATTATCTGTTCATATCCTTTGACCATTTATTGATTGGAGAATGGCTTGAATTTTTATAAATGTGAGACAATTCTCTATATATTTTAGAGATGAGACCTTTATCAGAACTCTTAAATGTAAAGATGATTTCCCAATTTATTGCTTCCCTCCTAATCTTGTCTGCATTGATTTTGTTTGTACAAAAACTTTTTAACTTAATATAGTCAAAGTTATCTATCTGGTTTTCAATTAAGAGTTCCAGTTCTTCTTTGGACATAAATTTATTCCATCTCCATAGGTCTGAGAGGTAAACTATATTACATTCCTCTAATTTACTTATAGTATCACTCTTTATATCCAGATCATGAACACATTTAGATCTTATCTTGGTATGTGGTGTTAGATGTGGGTCAAGCCCTAATTTCTTCCACACTAGTTTCCAGTTTTCCCAGCAGTTTTTGTCAAATAGTGAATACTTATCCCAAAAGCTGGGGTCTTTGGGTTTATGAAAAACCAAATTGCTATAGTTATTGCCTAGTTTGTCTTGTGATTCTATCCTATTCCACTGATCGACTACTCTATTTCTTAGCCAGTACCAAATGGTTTTGATGACCACTGCTTTATAATATAGTTTTAGATCTGGTACAGCAAGTCCACCATTGTCAGACTTTTTTTTTCATTAATCCCCTTGAAATTCTTGACCTTTTGTTTTTCCAAATGAACTTTGCTACTATTTCTTTCTAGATCTGTCAAATAATTTCTTGGGAGTTTGATTGGTATGGCACTAAATAAGTAAATTAGTTTGGGTAATATTGTCATTTTTATTATATTCGCTCGGCCTACCCATGAGCATTTTAAGTTTTTCCAATTGACTAGGTCTGATTTTATTTGTGTGGAAAGTGTTTTGTAGTTTAGTTCATATAGTTCCTGACTATCCCTTGGCAGATAAATCCCCAAATATTTTATACTATCAACAGTTATTTTGAATGGAATTTCTTTTTGTATCTCTTACTGCTGAACTTTATTGGTAATATATAAAAATGCTGATGATTTATGTGGATGTATTTTGTATCCTGCAACTTTGCTAAAGTTGTGAATTGTTTCTAGTAGTTTTTTAGTTGAGTCTTTAGGGTTCTCTACGTATATCATCATGTCATTTGCAAAGAGTGATAATTTGGTTTCCTCATTACCTACTCTAATTCCTTTAATCTCTTTTTCTTCTCTTACTGCCAAAGCTAACATTTCTAAGACAATATTAAATAATAATGGTGACAGTGGGCAGCCTTGTTTCACTCCTGATCTTATTGGGAATGGTTCTAGTTTGACTCCATTACATATGATGCTTGCTGAAGGTTTTAAGTAGATACTACTAATCATTTTAAGGAAAAGCCCATTTATTCCTATACTCTCCAGTGTTTTTAATAGGAATGGGTGTTGGATTTTATCAAAGGCTTTTTCTGCATCTATGGAGATAATCATATGGTTTTTATTAATTTGGTTATTAATATAATTAATTATGCTAATTGTTTTCCTAATATTGAACCAGCCCTGCATTCCTGGTATAAATCCTACTTGGTCATGATGTATTATCCTGGGGATGACTTTCTGTAATCTTGTTGTTAATATCTTATTTAAAATTTTTGCATCAATATTCATTAGGGAAATGGGTCTATAGTTTTCTTTCTCAGTTTTCTCCCTACCTGGTTTAGCTATCAGCACCATATCTGTGTCATAGAAGGAATTTGGTAGTACACCTTCTTTCCCTATTTTTTCAAATAGTTTATATAGTATTGGGATTAATTGTCCTTTGAATGTTTGGTAGAATTCACATGTAAATCCATCTGGCCCTGGAGATTTTTTCTTAGGGAGTTGATTAATAGCTTGTTCTATTTCTTTTTCCGAAATAGGGCTATTTAAATAATTTATTTCCTCTTCTGTTAATCTGGGCAATCTATATTTTTATAGATATTCCTCCATTTCATTTACATTATCAAATTTATTGGCATAAAGTTGGGCAAAGAAACTCCTAATTATTACTCTAATTTCCTCTTCATTGGAGGAAAGTTCTCCCTTATCATTTTTGAGACTAATAATTTGATTTTCCTCTTTCCTTTTTCTAATCAAATTAACTAAAGGCTTATCTATTTTGTTGGTTTTTTCATGAAACCAACTCTTACTTTTATTTATTAATTCAATAGTTTTCTTATTTTCCATTTTATTGATCTCCCCTTTAATTTTCAGAATTTCCAATTTGGTATTTAATTGAGGGTTTTTAATTTGGTCTTTTTCTAGCTTTTTTAATTGTAAGCCCAGTTCATTAATCTTCTCTTTCTCTGTTTTACGCAAGTAAGCACCTAGAGATATAAAATTACCCCTTATAACCGCTTTAGCCGTGTCCCACAAATTTTGGTATGTTGTCTCATTGTTGTCATTCTCCTGGATGAAATTTTCGATTGTCTATAATTTGCTCTTTCACCCATTCGTTCTTCAGGATTAGATTATTTAATTTCCAAATAACTTGTGGTCTATTTTCTCCTGGCCTTATATTACATGTGAGTTTTATTGCATCATGATCTCAGAAGGATGCATTTACTATTTCTGCTTTTCTGGATTTGATTTTGAGGTTTTTATGCCCTAACACATGATCAATTTTTGTATAAGTTCCATGAACCCCTGAGAAAAAAGTATACTCCCTTCTATCACCATTCAATTTCCTCCAGAGATCTATCATACCTAACTTTTCTAGCCTTTTGTTAACCTCCTTAACTTCTTTCTTATTTATTTTGGAATTTGATTTATCTAATTCTGAGAGAGCAAGGTTGAGATCTCCCACTAGTATAGTATTACTGTCTATTTCTCCTTGCATCTCTCTTAACTTCTCCTCTAGGAATTTGGATGCTATACCACTTGGTGCATATATGTTAAGTATTAATACTACTTCATTGTCTATGGAACCCTTTAGTAAAATGTAGTTTCCTTCCTTATCTCTTTTAATTAGATCTATTTTTGTTTTTACTTGATCCGAGATAAGGATTGCTACCCCTGCCTTTCTTTGTTCACCTGAAGCATAGAAGATTCTGCTCCAGCCCTTTACCTTCACTCTGTATGTATCTCTATGTTTTAGATGTGTTTCTTGTAAACAACATATTGTAGGATTCTGGCTTTTAATCCAGTCTGCTACCCGCTTCCGTTTTATGGGAGCGTTCATCCCATTCACATTCACAGTTAAAATAACTATATCTGTATTCCCTGTCATCTTATTTACCCAGAGTTATGATTTTCTCTTCCCTTTCCCCTCTCTCCCTTCCCCCCTCCCCAGTACTTTGCTCTTGATGACCACCTCCCACGAATAATCCTCCTCCCTTTAGAGTCCTTCCCTCCCCTTTATACCTTTCCCCTAATCCTTCTATTAGTTTATCCCTTTCCTTTTCTCCCCTCCCTCCTACCTTCCCACAAGGAGGGTCAGGCCTTTCTTTGAAGCCAAATGTGTCTGATATACTCTCTTAGAGTCCAATCTAATGAAAGTAAGGTTTACACAATACTCATCGCCCTCCCTTATTTCCCTCAATTATATTATATCTTCTATATCTCTTTATGAGATTTTGCCTTATTTTACCTCCTTTATTTTTACTTTATTTTGCCTCCTCCCCCCCCTTTTTCTTTTTCAGTATGGTATCCCTTTCACCTCTAATGTCTTTTCCATTATTATCAAAGAAAAATCAAATTATACTGCCATTCTTTAAAGGATACCTATAGTAGAAATATAGTTCTCAAGAGTTTTGCTTTTTACATTTTTATGCTTCTCTTGAGTTCTCTATCTGGAGGTCAAATTTTTTGTTCAGATCAGGTCTTTTCATTAGAAATAGGTGAAATTCTCCTGTATCATTGAATGACCATCTTCTTCCCTGGAAGATGATGCTCATTCTAGCTGGATAACTTATTCTTGGCTGTAATCCAAGTTCTTTTGCCTTTCGGAATATCTGGTTCCAGGCCCTTCGATCCTTTAAAGTGGAAGCTGACAGATCCTGTGTAATTCTAATTACAGTTCCTAGGTATTTGAAGTGTTTCTTTCTAGCTGCTTGCAATACCTTTTCCTTGGTGTGATAGTCCTGAAATTTGGCCACGATATTCCTTGGGGTTTTAATTTTGGGGTGTCTTTCTGGAGGTGATCGGTGAATTCTTTCAATGCCAATTTTGCCTTCTGATTCTAAAACATCAGGTCAATTCTCTTTCATGATTTCCTGGAAGATAGCATCCAGGTTCTTTTTTTCATCGTGGCTTTCAGGGAGTCTGATAATCCTTAAATTGTCTCTCCTGGATCTGTTTTCCAAGTCAGTTGTTTTTCCTAGGAGATATTTCATATTTTCTTCTATTTTTTCATTTTTTTGCTTTTGTTTAACTGATTCTTGAAGTCTTATTGAGTCATTTACTTCTATTTGTTCAATTTTAATTTTTAAAGTATTATTTCCTTCAGTTATCTTTTTTAGCTCCTTTTGTAGCTGGCCAATTGAATTTCTTGATTCAATGCATTCTTTTTCCATTTTGCCAGTTTTATTTTTCAGTGAATTGTTGTCTTTTTTCAATTCACCAATTTTGTTTTTCAGTGAACTGTTTTCTTTTTCCAATTCACCAGTCCTATTTTCCAGTTTTTGATATTTCTGTTGCCCTGATCTCAATTTATTTCCCCATTCTTCTTCTAGCTCTCTTTTGAGATTCTTAATGCAATCTTCCAGGTAAGCCTTCTGAAAGGGAGACCAACTTAAGTCTGCCTTTGTGGCTTCATCTGGGATTGTTTTCATAATGTCAGGATCTGGGGACTGTTCTATTTTTTCTCCGTAAAAGCTTTCTATGATGAGAGCTCTCTTCTGCTTCTTGCTCATGATTTAAAGTTGGGATATTGGTCAAAAGCAGAGAAAACTGCAACAATTTGTATTTGCTCTGGGGCAGTTTGCCGAGTTGACTTCCAGTCTGAGGCTGGTCGGGCTAGATTCGCAGTAGGACCACATTTTCAGCTGCACCCTTTACCAATGGCAGATCTGTCAAAGCACCTGCCCGCAAGCAGAGCAAAGTGGCTCAGGCGTCTCCCAAGGGCTTCCTGGGTGCCTAAAATCCTCCCCTCTATCGCAGCCCTGACTTCCGCCCCGACTGGAGTCTGATAGCGACCAGCAGCCGATTTCCTCTGAGGCTAACCTTCTCCAGAGTTCTTTCAAGGTAGATTTTTGATAGAAGTGCGTTGTAGTACAAATGTTTGGCGGAACCCTCACTCAAAAACCAGTTCGAAGGCTCACTTTGTCTGGGTCTGAGGGAAGGTCCCAGGAGTTCACAGAGAAAGCTGTCTGCAGTTCGCCATCTTGGCTCCGCCCCCCAGTAAACATTTAATAAATATATTTATGGATGGATTGTATATTAGTCTCCCTAGGTTTTAATGTTAATAATAGTTGTTCAGATCTGTCTGACTTTTCATGATCTCTTAGCAAAGATACTGGAGAGGTTGGTTATTTCCTTCTCCAGCTTGTTTTATAGATGACAAAACTGAGGCAAATACAATTAAATGACTTGCCTAAGGTCACATAGCTAATAAGTGTCAGAACTCAAGTCTTCTTGACTCTAGGCCAGCACTCTGTCCACACTGTGTCACTTAGATTGTCTGTAGCTTGGTTTAGGCAAGATTTCATACTAGACAGATGATGACTGATTTTTTGTTTTGTTTTGTTTTGTTTTATTCAGTGTGACTTTGCTAGAGATTTATTAAAAGAACCCTTATGAATTCAGGTGAGGTTGTGGGTATATGTATATATATAGTTGTCTGCTTGCTTGTTTGGTGACTCTTTGGGTGACAAATTCACCTTTTTGGGTCATAGTTTCTCTGTAAAATGAGGGGGATAGCCCTAGACTGTCTCTGCCTGAGACTCTTCCAACTCTACATTCTGTGAGAATTGAATTAGATTGCTTGTGTAGTTTTTGTCTCCACTCAAAAGAAATTTTCAAAAGAAAATTCAATTCTATTAAAGAAAACCTTTAAAAAAATACCTGCTTAGTATCAGGTTCCAAAAATGGTACTGGTGATAAAGAGACAAAACAAAAAATGTTTATTTTCTTCCATTGAAGGTATATACATACACAGATAACAAAATACAGTAATTTGAAGAAAGGGGCACCGATAAAGGGGGAAATTAGAGTAGATTTCTCAGAAGAAGAGTGTAGAGGAGAAGTAAGAGGGGCTTTCCAGATACTAAGGATAGCTTATGTTCAAAGACAGGATGGAAAGAGGTTTAAGAAATAGTTAAGAAGCCATTTTGACTGGAATAGAGGCAAACTTCACTTAAGAGAACAATAATATTTAGTAATAATAGTGGGCAGTCTCCATAGAAGGCTTTAGAGTGGGCAAATGTTTTAGACACATTATTTCATTTAAGTCTTATGTGCCCAGTCAGGCACATATTACAAATATTCACTTTGCTGATGAGGAAACTGAAGTGCAAAGGGGTTGACTGACATTGTCAGATTGGGTTTTGAATCCAGGTCTTTCTGTCTCCAAATCCAATCCTTTATCCACTATGCCATGCCTAAAATTTAGGGTAAATTTAAATGTACAAATAAGATTTATCTTTTTATCTGTCTTGTAGAGCTTCAATTTAAATACAATTACCTCTATTTGGGCCAAAGAGAACTTAATCATGAATACTACTACAACTTCTCCTCCTCCTCCTCCTCTTCCTCCTCTTTTCTCTCTCTCTCTCTCTTTCTCTTTCTCTCTCTCTCTCTCTCTCTCTCTCTCTCTCTTTCTGTCTGTCTCTCTGTTTCTGTCTGTCTCTCTGTCTCTGTCTCTCTCTATATATGTATATGTATGTATGTATGTGTATGTATATATGTCCTAGAATGTAACTGCCCCAAATCTTAATGTATAACAAACACATTGACTCACATAATTATAGATCACTTTCTTTTAAGCACAAGCCTTACAAAATGACTCTAAGCACCTTAAGAAGGAAGATAAAGCATTTTTAAAAGGGGGGCAGGGAGTTAGTGTGTCTTATTAGAGAATGTTTTCTTGCTGTGTTTATACAAAAGGAATGACAGACTCTCAGTTAAGTAGTGATGGCAAGTGTCCCCATCCCAAAAGCTTTGTAACTAGCAAATGTAGGTCTTCACAGTGACATGAAAACACATCTCCGATTGGATGCCCAGGATCCTAGCAGTCAACCACTAAGAATGGGCTTTTCAGGCAGACTGCCAAGTATCTATTTCTTCACTAATCTGTGGGTCTGTACTCACAAAAGGACTTTCACAATTGACCTGCAAAACCTCTCTCATTCTTCTTTCCTTCTGAGGTGGGGATTTTAAGGGGAGACAGACCTGGTATAAGCAGAGTAAACAAACAAACAAAAATAACAAGTATATGATGCTTCTTCTGCATGTGAGTATCAAGTGACGTCGGCAGCCCCCACAAATAGCAAGCTAGTTAAAAATAGCCTTTGTCTAAATGTGGAAAGTGTGTAAATATAGTAACGGTTTCAACTTACTATTGAGCCTCATAAGCTCCAAGTAACAGAAGCTTATTATAGAGTTTGTGCGTCAGAGGAGGGAGAAAAGAAATGAGGACCTACTCTGTAATTAGTACAGTACCTACAATGAGATGTAAATTAATCCTCCCCCCCACTTCACTTTTTCTAAATTCTTCTTCTTCTTCTTCTTCTTCTTCTTCTTCTTCTTCTTCTTCTT